>JANQDE010000039.1:1581971-1624754 GCA_037157785.1 Cephalotes varians | reverse complement strand
AAAAACAAACCGAGCCGCTGAAACGATGCGGGCGTCACAGCTTGACGGGAGTCATAGCGCGGCACTCTTCTCTTCTCTTCGTGTCCTCCCCCGCTTACATGACCACACTAGCGAGCAAACACACCGGAAGCCGCGGATATATCCCTGCGGTCATTGGCCGGCCGCAAAACCGCGAACCGTAACTCAATTAATCCGGATTGATCCGTCGGTAACATCCGAGCACACGCTGCCGGCATAGGACGATTGTGTGCGTTTATGTATATGCGAGGATCGATCCAGAAGAGTGATAGAGAAAGAGAGAGAGAGACCAGATGATGTATATTCTCTTCTCGGTGATTATCTCGCGCCGCGATAATGACCAAGATCGAATTGTCCTTCTAGAAAACCGCAGTACGAAACCAGCTCTGCAATCTCCATGAGAGAAATAGAAAAGTGAATCGAGATTAAATCTTATCAGGTCAAGAATATGTTCGCGTAGGAAAAAGATTCCCAGAATTTATTCCCCGATTTGAAAAATTTTGATATTTGATATCGTGAAAATGTGAGAATTATTTTAAATTTCTCTTCATCTATCGACTTTCTTACCGCGATTTTTTTACGAAGATTTCTTACGGTAATTTTTTTCTGCTTAAATATACATATAGTTTCCGAAAATAGCGCAATTTTTTATTTTATCGCATATCGACTGTTGTGACTAACGATTATTATCGATTATCGAATACTTGTATTTACTTTTGCTCTTGTTATTTCATCGTGTCTCGACGTGGTCTCCGCTATATTTTTAACAATATACTGTTATCATTGGATTACATCTTGATACATCGCTTCCCATTAATGGATTTTTATGGTCTATACACGCCCGCTGTAAATACACGCTTCAGCTTCCTGATTATTATTGAAAATTGTAATAATTTATAACACGCTTATTATGTAAGAAATTAATTACACGCACGCAATAGATAAACTAACGGTAACAATTGCGCCAATTATAATTATCCTGTCATTATTATTCGCCCCGTTTATTCGCGGGATTAAACGAAAGTGTGAGTTATCATGCGTCGGCGACCGAACGACTATTATTCAACGTGGGTGCGTATACGTAAGCTACGCATACGCATCCCGCGCTGATTTATTTTTATGCCGGCAATGGAAATATCGTGACACTTTCGCAAACGACCTCATTTAATGCCGTAAACATACTAGAGCCACGTACGCTCTGGTAAAACTGAAACTGCCAACATTTTTTATCGCGCGTATTTGCGCAAGCGTTTCGATCATTCGCAACTGCAATTTTGCCCTTTTTGCGATATACCGAAGGCGCACAATGACGACGACTCCTTCTTGACCTGCATCAGAGTTGCACCGCGTGTGCAACCAACATATTCCGCACGATTTTTCCTCGCATTCCTTTCGCAACAAGTTTCGATGGAATTTTATCGCGATATCGTTAACTAACACCCTTTAATTAAAAATTGATAATTGGGGTGGAACAGATTTATAAATAACAGATTTATGAATGTTTCACGCGTGCATTTATTTTTAATTTAAGAGATATGATTTTAATGTTATCGCGATGAATCGTTATCGTGATGAAAATATTCTCGTTTACACGAGTGCTCGCAATTAATTGAATTTATCAATAATTGCCTTTCTCGATTTAACGGTGCGAGTAAAATGTCGATATTTATAACGATACGAGGATAATATAACAACGCGAGCGTTAGTTTGCGATCCAGCGACTTTTGTACACGTGAACGTAGTGATGCGCGATTCTTAGTTGAAAATTTTCGTTCGAATCGATTCGACCCGTGAAGAAGATTCCGGTAAGAGCAGATCTCTCCAGACGAGTGCATATAGGAAAGTACGGATAAGGAGGAGGCTGCGGAAATGAAGATAATAAGTGGAGTGAAGTACTAGAAAATTTCCGAGTTTCATCCTAAGGAGCGCCGAGATCAGAGGTCGACATATATCTAGATATCGTACAAGGAATATTAAATACCAGCCCTTTCGTATTCTTTCGCGTGTCTCGGTCTTTTTCCTTTGTAAAATTTTTCGTTGTTTTATAAAATCGATATAAATGTACACATATATCGCGATATTGTACAATAACGATACGGTTGTTAAATCCAATTAAAGCCGTGCATTTGCCTGATTTTACATGGAAAATTGATCAGCGCCTATCGGTCTCGCGCTGTCGAAAACGTGCCGAAAAAATACGTATATTAGGGGAGAATAATGTTTATCAAATGATCGAACATCATATCGTACCATCAACGCGAAATGTACAGTATTTTACACACTGCTGTATCATTTCTGTGATTCATGTTCCGTTTTCCGACTCGAGAGGAGCGAGTAATATCCAGGCATTACTTTCCGCGCAATAACAATAAGTTCACGAATTTATCTTGGCCGAATTTCGCTATTCGCGGCGAGATCTCCGAGTTTTTCAGAGAAAATGAGAGTTTTTTAAAAAAATGACCCTACCCGGGCGCACCGGGTATTCTTAAATGGTACGGCGTATGAATATCTTTCGTCGCCGTGGTCGGATCAGATACGGACTCACCGCGAGAAATCACCGTGCGTCCGTGAGATAAACTGAGCTCGACGGAGAGCGAAGAGATCCCTTCCCGTAAATCCGTGCAGGAAGACTCCGATGATATGTCACGCACTGATCCGCCATAACAGAGGCGTCGTCGCGATTTAAAAAACATACCCATTTCAAACGAGACGTATATATTTAGAATGGAGTTGCCATTTCTGTCTAAGAGTTTTTGTTTACGTAAAAATAGCAAACGACGCTTAACGACACCGCAAATTTTATTCTTCGGGTAAAGCTCGTTGAAATATTCCTAGAATATTTCTTAAGCAAAGCAGAAGGTTTATAAGGTGAAAGAAGAAAAACTGGAGTTCCAGGAAAAACTAAATTTCTTTATTACGTGTCTTTGGCAAAATATTACGAGCACGCTTTTAAAGAGAAATTTAATTTCGCAAGAGTTTTCGTTTTTTATTAATATAAAACGTTGTTTTAAGAATTAAGGTTGTTAAACATTAGCGTTAGAGCGATTCTCGTCGACATTTCGAAAGACGGCAACCATTGTTACAAAGCAACTCGGCGTAAAGTACTAATTTAAATAAGATGAGGAAGCTAGCGGACTCTTTTTCCGACGCACGTTTTTGCTTTTCCATGCCGCGAGGTAAACTCCTTTTGCAAGCGAGACTTGTCTGAAAGGCAATTATCTAGAAAGACAGCGAGGATTGTGGAACCGACGGGGACACGTCGTGAAAACAACTGGAGGCCGGTGGAAATTACGGGAATGTACACGAGCGAACGAATAGCACGAATGTGAGAGTTTTCGTTGTTAAAAAGTTTCGTAAATTCGCACGTCGCGGCTATAAAGTGAACAGAACGTTTAATGGCGTTCAGTTAGATTCGCTTCAAACGATACGAAAGGTTTTAAATCAATTTTATCGCATGTTTGTACCGTTTATTCGTTATTCATTTGCATGCGTACTCAGATACTCAGATGTTTCACGCGATCTCACCGGAGTGGCAACGAAAATATTTGATCGCATTGTTGTCTCTCTCGATAGTGATGACGAGAAAAATGGATTGATTGTCGCGCGTAAAAATTCGGATATTTCGATAATTTTCTCTGGTCTCTCCTCTCGTGGGAGTGTTTTCTCCGTTTTCTCGCGCGTGTCAGCGTAGGCTTGACCGAAAAAGGGAAAAAGGAAAATACACGGGAATGTATGTGAGAATGATAATGCCGACTTAACGCGTCGTGGTACGGCATGCCGGCGCGAGCTTTCCGCTCGCGAACTTTCAGCGTGAGCCGGAATGCATGAAGTTTTCGGGTTTACAGTATACACGCAAACCTACGGCATTGTTAACTCGTTCCACTTAATATCCTTATCCCGTTACGTCGCTTTACTTAATCAAGGATGCGCTCCTAAGCGCGCCAAGAGGATTTTTGCGTAGGGTGATGCGCGCGTCATTAGTGTAAGAGAATATTCGCGTGTTGGAGAATATTCCCAGTAATTCCGTAATGATTTTGAGAACATGGCAAATATAATCTCCTTTTCTCATATTATCTTCTGCACGCATTTTTATATATCGTAATAATTAACACGCACACAAATGAATTCGTTTTGCGGTGCGCTTTGCGGATCGTGTGATGTTTTCTTGGCAAATTTCGGCTGACTGGAAATAATGATTGCACATATAATACGACATAATTAAATATGCAGAGCTGGTACTCGGCGTCAAAATGTAATTGCGCTCTCGTAATTGCACGTGATTTGTAACGGATGGCGTTCGATAGCCTATTACATGTAAATGAATGCGCCGGAGTCAAAATACATACGTTGTTTGGACGTTGGAAAACATTTTTAAACTATTATTTAAACGCCATTCTCGTTCAAACGATGGAAAGAAATCGTGTTTTTCTATCAGGAGTTTCCACCTCGAATCTAAATAGAGTCTTTGATATCGACGTTTTCGTCCAGCGACAACGTCTTACATACTTGCCGAAACAGTACGCGATTCGAGAGGATAATGAGTCAATCGACTGAATATAAGATAAATCGGCGTAATTCAATTTAGGAGACGTCTGAGAGAAGCACATGCCCCTTACGGACTCCTCGACATTTATATCGCGATCAAAGAGACATTGGAACAACAGGAAAAGGGCACCTCCCGTCGCCGACCTCGTCGATGTCGGCGTCGGCGTGGAAGCACAGCAGAGAGCAGAGGGAAAGTACATTTTCATAATCGAGTCAAGTACTTTGCAATGCGTCTATTCCAGAAATTTCGCGAAGGGCTCAAGCGCACGCCCGGTTCCTCTTACATTGCTATATACATGTATAAAGACGATATCTTGAGTCGAACGTAGAAAAACATTATTGGATTTGCCAGAGATAATGGTTGCACTCGTATTGGTGCGTTTCTTTTTCGCGAGAGAATCTTTTCTTCTTCTGTCTTTCAGTTCTCTGCTTTTTTTTTTTATCTTCACCGATATTATAGGATTACGGGGACACGAAAGTAATTTATTCCTATCGTTTCTTCATTCGCGAGTAATAATCTCGTAATTATAGCAATCGTGATTTTCTTCAGGGATTGCATCGATCTTATTAAGCAATTACGAAATCTTAAGGAGAGATGACAAGAGGGCTTATCGTGACTCGTAACTTATTCCTCTGAACCATTAAACCGATTATATTTTTATTTTGATCAATCTCGATGTTACTTATTTTTTCGTATTTTTAATCCTTAATTCCAAATAATATATCAGACATGTTTTACTAATTGCGTTATGACAGTAATTTACAGTAAGCGATAACAAGCAGCTCTAAAATTTCAAAAATTACGTCCGATTTTTTAAGACAAAACACTTGTCATAATTTAATTACTAACTATAATATATTTTATAACCTTACGTCTCATTTGCTTACACTTTATCGTCGTGATATCGTTGGTCCGTAAAATGAGGATCACGTAGTTTCGTCGAGAGGAAACGGAATAAAACGAGAATATTCTCGTTGAGTAGAGTTGAATAGAGTATGTCTGTTCAACGGGCAAGCTTTGAAGATCGTTCTCGAGCGGATGATAGAAATAACGACCGTTTTGTCCAAATTCCCGGAAGTCCTGTTCCCTTTCCTCCTTCGGAAGGAAAGGCGCGAAATAGGATGCCTTTCGCGCGAGACGGAAAATAGAGATTGTGGCGAGGAACTTGTTGCAAATTGCATCTTTTCTTCGTATTCGTTACGTGGGATTTCCTCATTTACGTATAAACCGTCATTCGGTCGATCCGTCTCGAACGATCGAGCAAGGGATTTACGAAAAACATCAGATAAATCGGCTCTTTCTCTACGCGCGGCATATCTACGTCATCTGTTTCGTAGCAGGAAGGGAATTAATTGAGCTAAGGATGTTCGCGGTTCGCAAAGCGCTGCGAGCGGTATTGCAAAACGGGGCGCCCGTCCTGCACAAAGCTCCTGGCCCCAACCAAGTTTAACTATTTTGGGATAACGAAAGGCTCATTATATATTACAAGACTTCCTTCGTCTTGTTGCGGAGAGTTTGATAAGCATTGACTTAAAGTTCTGCGCGCAAAGCGTCCCGACAAGGGGTCTCCTAACTCGAGCAATAAACTGGATTTCGCAGTTTCTATTGAATAATCATAAGTGTAATACTTTGCGCTTGCCGCGTAATCCAGCATCTCACGCCCCTGAATATGCATGAGTTCATTGCGAGTCGCGCAAGCAGGCTGCTACTTAAAATAATTTTACGAAATTTCTGATTATACGTCCGAGACGATCGAATTTTATCACGCGATGTGCTTATTACAACTCATTTTTTAAAATTTATATCATTAAAGAATTTTTTTGTTACATTATAAAAAATTCTATTCTTATGTATATAAGAATAGAACATAATGTATCAGAGAAATGATATGCTATGACGTTATGATAGACAAGATATTTTTTTTACACAATTTTGTGTAGTTTTGTATGAATATTTCTTTCGTCAAATTTATTATGGGACTCATACTTCTTCCGCTTATATATATAACAGCTAACTCGAAAGCATTAAACTCACGTGCAACATATCGTGCAGCATATTTAAGAGATCAAATCAGAATTCATCTCAGGATTACCGTAAGACAAGAAAGGAAATGAAAAAGGAAAGATGATAGACGAGGCGGAATCGACATTTAGTAACTTTTGAGAACTTCCTTGGGTCTTCTTGATTTTTCTTTTTTTGACACATAAAGACATCTTTTCTCTTTTATATGAAAAGATATATGAAAGAATACCCGGTGATTTCTAATTCGTGTATTCATATAATCCTTCAATATAGACTTTAATTTTAGTTCTGATTAACATTTTTTGATTTTAATTAAACATTTAAATGTTGATTAAATATTTTATCTTAATTAAAACTTTAATTAAAACGCGATTCTTTATGATAATCAAAATTATTATTCTTAAGCTACATAATTTTTTACAAGTCCAGATTTTTTGCATATTATTTCACTTGTGAGTGTTCTATTTGTAAAATGTGACCTAACTGTGAAGTTAGAAATTTGATAATTTAGTACGAAAAAAACATTATTCTCTTGCCATTTACTCTTAAATGACTGAACTCATTTTACTCGTACATTGCTCTTTCGCGGTAATGTTACTTTTTATACGACGCATTTCATTAAGCTTCATCCCGAGTCCGCCACACGTTTGCGTATCACGTAAGAGTATGCGTAGGCACGTGACTAATTGCGAACAGCATTAAAAGGGCAAAATTTACGTGTCGCGAGACGGCGGGCGCGATTACGCAAGCGTAGCGAGGATGACGATGACAACGACAACGTTGCGGGAGAATCTCGCGTTGCATGCGTAAAGCTGGGGATCACGCTATCTTCCCCCCTTCGGCTTCTCCGTTCGTACCTGCTCGTAATCCCCCCTGCCTTCCCTTATTTGCCCTCGGGGCTTCGGGCGCAAACAGCGCAAGGATTACATGCTGTTTGCCGTGAATTGAAGCCACCGTAAATTCCGCGGTTTGCCGACTTCGCGAAGCGAACGTACTCGCGATGCAGCGCGCGATGTCGAGCTGCACGTCGACCAAATGCCAAAGCATCGCGCGATACGGAATCGTAAAAACTATAAAGAACAGGGAAATATGGAAATATGTTGGAGGATTAAAAGAATTAATGGAATTTCGCGGAAAAACGTGCCTGTATATACGTTTTTTTATGGAATATCATTTTTTTTTTTAGAAAAATATCAGTTTCTGAAAACTATGTGTCTTTGTGTGTATATTCGAATGTTAAAGAGAACTGGCATTTCTGTAACATCTTCTATATGACAAGCGAAATTTTATTAATGGAATTCCGGATGCTTTTCTCGCGGCAGAGAGAGTCCGATGCAGGCATTTGTTGTCGCGTATAGATCGCTGATGTTACGCAATATGTGCGCCATTAGCCGACTATTTCTTTCTTTTATTCTCGCAAATGGAACAATTTCATTGTGCGAATACGGGTCGCGCTTCCGGGTAATTCCGGATAATGATCAAAGCCCTCGCGTCTGCTAATAACTGCATTAGTACGTTATACGTTATGATAATTAAACGTAGATGATGCGACGTGTGCGCGACAAGTTCATTGATATTGTATCAGTGCTTGTATTTGAATAATGTGACGATAAATGTTATCGTAAATACTATTGCTTTTTTTTAAATGTAATAATCACGAATGATTATGAGATTCTAGACTTAAAAGTTATTTATTCACTCAACTTTTTTTATATTTGTTAAGAAATAAATAGTTTTATTGACAACATCTGTGCAATCACATATAATAATAATTAAAAAATTAATTAGATATTATATGTTATTATTATCGTATATTCTAGTATTTTACTAGCTAAACGTTAAACGTTAACGTAGTCATTAAAAGTTTTCCAACGAATTAACATACTGTAATAGAAGGACGTGTAATTAAATTGCTATAAAAAATGCGTGGTTTTAGCTTGATAAAATAAAAAAAGAGTGACTGTTTTGAAAAAAAAAGGTCGAGTGACAAGAAAAAGGCGTGTCGTTTATTTTCATTCTGCCTGGATATCAATGGCTCGTTCTCACATGGGATTCTCATTAGAAAACTCGTGAGACCCAATCTCCGTTAATGGAGGCGGCCACCTGCCTTTTCCATTGCGAAAATTTGTTTTCGTCTCGTTTTTCCTCGAATCCACGTTGAGAGTGCATTCCCATCGTGACTCCATAAAAATATTATTTGATTTTCCAAATGTTTAAGTTTCTCGACCGAAAGCCGGTTTGTTTTCTTTTATTTTACGTTCGTGAAGCGAATTCCGTTTCTTTGTTTTTATTATTAATGCGTAAGAGAACGTTCATTTGGAGCACAAAGGAAAATATAAGAAAACACACCGTCTAAGAGAACCGAATCAGGGAAGAGTCTTCTTGCTCTCGCTTTCATTTTTATCCCGAAATGACAGCTGGATTTGAATATCCAATGATCGTAATGTGCATGCTCAATTATCCCCATTGTCCTCGCGATCGATACCGACACAATCGATATACAATGGGCGTTCTCGTTTGTTTGCCAACCTTTGTGGACACCCACAAAGCGGGACGCGACTACGTGCTTGAAATTACCAGTGTAATCGACAGCATAGATCATTGGTACGTTGGTAGTAAACGAATGGTAACAGAATGCAATGGCATTCGAGCAGCGTAAATCCCTGATCAACATTATCACCACTTCCGCGGTAGAGAACAACTGTCGCTAAAAAATATACGTATCTTTTTGTACGGTTGCTCTGCTTTTACCGGATATCGTTATGATTAAATGCATCTCTAAATTAAGCCTCGAATTTTTCTAGTTAAACCAAATTACATTGTTGAGCCTAGATTTTTGTCCAGAAAAGATTTTTGTTAGAAAAACGAATCGATCTGTAGAAACATAATTCGCCGAACATCAAATTTCAAACGGATGTTACGAGCGAAAAGTTAATATATGATCGTCAAGCTTTAGCTTTCATTAACAAAGCGCGAAGTTTTGAATTAAAAATTTAACGACTTCTTGATCAATTACAAAGTATAGATATAGATATACAATCGTAAGAAAGTTTTATGAAAGAAAAGTAGAAACTTCTATTTGTAAATTTTTAAACAGAGCTTGAGATGAGAATCGCAGATTATTTTCGTTGCGCACTCGGCGTGCTATGTATCAAGTTGTTCGACGGCGCGCGGTCTCTTTGTAATTTCAGGGCTGACAGCACGCGGCGCTATAATAAAGTATTCGTTCTCAGTTTGCGTCTCGCGGTTTCTGTTTCTCCTTGCGCGTCTCTAGCTCGGCCTAAGTAAATACTTGACGAGGCTGCAAACCTCAATATTGCGTTGCCTTCTCGCTGCAAACGACTGTGCATACATCTGTCGAGCGAACGAGCGAACGGATGTCAGGGACCGAATCGTGCTCGGAATCGTGCGAGCGCGTTCTTATTCTTTGCAATATAATTATGTCGACTTTATTACTCTAAATCACGTATAAGATGTATCTCTCTTGATTTTATTGCTGCTCAAATCTTTTCATTTGCAAAAAACAAATGCGTCCATATAGTTTTTAGAATTATGCCTGACATGCATTTAGAGATATTTATTTGATTACGATTGCCTTACATGATTGGTTTACAAAGGAAACGATATATATCTTATATCGACAGCCGAATTACCGAACTTATTGGATATCGCTCCATCTTCTGTGTTAGTTTATCAAATATATATCGTTTCCGTTTCAGGATAAATCTATCAGATTCGCTTTGGCGCAAACAGATATATCAATAGTCTTCTCTCTGTTTTTTTGCCTGACCAAGAAATTCATGAATTTAATCGATGTCCAATTTCGAATTTTCAGGTATATATGAGTGGACTCTAACTCTTCTTGTCTGAAAAATGAAAAATAAAAAAAGATAATCGTTTCAATAACATAATTAATGGACCTTACGAAAAACATTACCGTAATTTCTTTATAGCTGTCGAGTTTCCGACTTTGATTACGATAATTGGAGAAAATTCGCGTAAAACGCGTCTAATTACAACAAGCATAACGTAAACATTGCAAATAATTGCCGTGTCTGTCTGAGAGCGTTCTAATTATCGACTCGCTTCGAATACACGAGTTCAACGCGTTTATTTAGCGCGTTGTAACGTGCAGTGATCGTTTCTGCCGCGGTAAATGAGGTTTCGTTAGGCAAGAGAACTCTCGTCGAAACGTTGCCGCGGCTCTTTGTGCTCATGGCGATTTTGTGGAATTAGTTACGAATTACCAAGCGAATTACAATGACGATTTCCGCCTGTCTCTGACAATCTCTGGTTACGGCACGAGCAGACGAAATAGACAGGTTGATTTCTCGCTTGCGTACTTTCTAATTGTCCGTGCGGGCGAGAGTTCAGCATCCAGGTAAAAAGTCAGCCCTGCGTCAATAATACCCCTTTTCTTGATTTTTCATATCTAAGTAACTGAGAAATGTGATTGATTCTATCTTTAACGAAAAGCTAGGCAAATAATTATAGAGTTATAACGAAAGATATGAGAAGGTCCATGGTAGTATTATAGTTTCATGATTCTCTTT
Source organism: Cephalotes varians (assembly GCA_037157785.1). NCBI lineage: Eukaryota > Metazoa > Arthropoda > Insecta > Hymenoptera > Formicidae > Cephalotes > Cephalotes varians. The sequence continues at coordinate 1,613,615 of JANQDE010000039.1, read as the reverse complement.
TTTTCTTCTAGAGAGAAACGTTTAAATAATATAAAGTATTTAAACGCTGACATATATTTCAGTCGCGTATAGTAAAATATTAAGATACATTTAGAAAGTAAATGGAAAACGTTCCGTTAACGTTGAAAAATGAAAAATCTGTTAACATTGTTAGTAGGAATTTGCGATTGTAAAATATCTGTTTCATGAAAATGTCACATTGTTCTTTCAGCTTAATCGATATTATCATATAATTGAATAAAACTTATGGTCAAAGGGAATGCAGTCTCATGCACCAGATTTAATACGAAATATTCATAAAATGCTTTTATTTCGATTATCGCGCAAATCACAGTGACCTCAAATGTGAATTAGACGGCACGAATGCTGTAATCGCCACTCAATTCAATTTCTATCAGCTTTCTAAGAGGCTCTAATCCATCGGTATGATTAGGGAAGAGCTAAATGGCAAAAAATCGAAGGTGATTGACGATAATTCACTCGCTTTCTTACCGCAAGATATGAAAAAGGGAGACGGATGGATTACCGTTCAAATCTCTTATCACTTTAATGCATTATTAATTGCCAGCTCGAAACATTATTGCAGTTGTTATCTCGTAGATCGAGTATCAGACTTGCTAGAAAAACTGTTTTTCACAGTAAAAGCCAATTTTTCGACCAGTCCCATAAGTTGATCAATTTATCATGTAGGCGCAAAGCCCTTGCCGTTTATTATATTTTTAAGGTAATCGGAAGTTGTCAAAGCGGCGAATCTGTCAAATTTTTTTTTAGCGGAATATTTTCAAAGGCTACGCAAAAAATGAGAGAAAAAAGAACACGTGTGTGTCACTTGGAACGAGCAAAACCGCGGGGTTTGTCACCAAAAATGCGAATTAATGTAACGCCTCGCTTGGTTCGTTTTTTTCCTCCTTTTTTTACGCTTTTACAGTATGTTTGGTGTTGCCGCGTTCGAATTTCTGCATGAACGCTATTTTCGCTTTTGAGAATCCCCGTAAAATTTCACAACGCTGAGCACGAAGGCTCCAGCTCGCAGAAATATTTCTCCCGACGGAGTAATTTTGTTGTTACAAAATTTTTGCGGCAGATTCGCGTGCCGATGATAAAATATAAATTCAACCGGACAACGTGTCATGAAAAATTCCAGTCTTACTTCCATACTTCTATACTTTAATCTCTTCTATACTTCTATCTCAATATTATTCGCGAATTGAAAGAAGAATTATGATGTTAAATTAATATAACTCATATCATAATGTTATAATTGTCAATGTTAAATTAATGCCTCTGTAATAATAAATAATGTTCTTACTGCTTTGGATTTCTGGATGAACATCCGAATCTTGAGCATCCTTAATCTGACGAAAGTACTTTGATTGGGATGCTGTAATATTCAGATTTTGAAGTCAGATTCAAATTTCAATATTTTGGATATTTGAAAGGCAAGAATATAATAGTAATGTATACGTCATCTACTTAATAATAAATTTATATTGGCGCAAAATATCAAGTTAAGAAAGCTGATATTTTAATTAAGCAAAGATTGATTATTTATTTTGAGTATACTTATTAATTATAATTGATTTATATTTTACTTACGCATATACAAACGAAATTGATCCGGCGAGATAAAATGGGTGAGACGCGATCACCTTTATGATGTACAGGCATAATTTTCGAATTCAGGTACGGATGAAACTTCCGCCGAAACTTCGTTCCCGCGAGAAAGAGTCGTCACGATAAATCTCGCAAGATATACGGAACAACTTCTTATTGCCGGAACTCTGAGGACGTAAATCTCGCTCTCCCTGTCGTCGCTAATTCTGACTACGGCGCGTCACATTTCGAATCGCGAACCAATTTTCGAAAATCGACAAAACTCGGAGAACTTTTCCCTCCCTTTGGTGCTTTTTGTTGAACTTTGACGATCGATGCATTAACCATTTTTACCGTCGATAGCATCGCCATTAAATCGCGCGGTATTATACAGAATAAGAAATGTCGTTTCGATAAATCGGATAATCTGATGAAATGGGAATGGGGATCGATATTATGTGCAAGGAGATCAAACGATTTGATTATATCACTCGTGATAAATCTGTTTATGACATAAAAGACGCTAATCGCCATAAAATCGATGTGAGCGCTTTTAAGATTCCTTCAACCGAGTTAATTCCAGAAGGCGAAACATGACGAGAATGCACAATCGCGCACAAAAGTTCGTACATAATATATATCAAGGGAAATTCTGCTCGCATGTATCTATTCTCTCGCCCGCCTGCCGCTTGCCTCTGCAAAAAGCTGTAATGGAGCTTCGACGTTTGTCGGCATTGTTTCGCTATTTTGTAAGCCATCGAGAGCGCGGATCGTCTCTAACGGATTGCTTGATTTTACGCCGAAGGGCGAAAATGCAAGTTACAGCAGATGGGGACGTCTGTGTTCGTCTGTTTACAATCCTGGAAAACGTGCCATTCTCTCTCTCTCTCTCTCTCTTTCTCTTTCTCTCTTTGTAATCGTCCCTAGAAGCTCTTTGAGACTCTTCGAAACTCCGCTGAAATCGCAAATGCTTTACTCGATTCTCCGCTTTCGCGCTCGTTGTCGTAGCTAATCATTCGCGCAACTAATTAGTTCTTGCGCATTCTCTCTCTAAGCGGATTTAATGTCGCGTGCGTTGTAAGCGGATTTTCGATGTCATTATTACGAATTTATTGTATATATATATATATATATATATATATATATATATATATATATATAATATAAAAAAACGCAATGTTCCACAAAAATTATGGAATTTATTCAAATTCGAAAATTCAAAAGAAAGATTTTTATTTTTATCAGATATATAATCGATAGGTGTTATTGATATTAATTTATTTACATCAGTTTTATTTAACATGTACATATATCTTGAACTTGAATTTGTTAGATGCTTTCAATATTACGTGAAATCTCTCATTCGAATCGGATTTGACTTGCGTGAATGCTTGCGACGCAATCGATTTTCCTTACCCTTTTCTCTCTCGTTTCTCAAATTCCAGCGATGCAACCGTGCTTGATAAATCGATTTTCATAGATGTACATAGGCTTGTTTAGCCGTGACAAACCAGATTTTTCGTGTATTTGTATTTTGTATCTCTCTCTCCAGGGATTCAATTCGGTTTGTCAAAAATGTTGAAAAGTAAATCGAAGCTTTAAGGAGATTATTGGTCACCGATATACTATTTTTTTAGTTCGAGAAACAAAATAGAGCGATTAAAAAAAAATTCTATTTGCCGAACTGAAGACTCAATTTTCGATTATATAAAAAAAAAATCTGTTTGTATACATTGTATACATAATTTGTTTGTAAAAAGAGAAGAAAGAATAAATGAGAGAATTAATATTGTATTTACAATAAGGATTTAGATAAAACGAATATAAATTTTTATATTTAACGAGCGCAATCGTTTAATTAACTTTCTTTCATAATCTTTAATTCCAGTTCTCGTGGCAAAAGAAGAAAGAGAGATTAGTAAAGACTCGAAATTCCATTACGAAAATAAGAAGAGGAAGCGGACGGATAAAAATCGCAAAATGGATGAAAATCAACAGCGGGGACCGATATTTCGGTCGCTCAACAGTCAACACGAATCTTTCGTCAGATTCATTAACACGACACCTCATATTGTTACTTTATACTGGATGGATTATCAAGGGCAGGCAATTAGTTATGGCGATCTGTCACCTGGCGACTACAGGGAAATAAACACGTTTCATACGCATCCGTGGATTTTCGTCAATAAAGAAACGGGCGTCAGGTATGTGCAATAATCGTTTCCTTGCCGATATTACATCAACCATAATCCGTATGCAATAAACTATTTCTGACGAATCATGAGCAATCCTAATTTGCAGTGTCAATAATAATGGGCACAAAAAGATACGAAGTCCACTGTTTTTTGAAAACAATTTTCGTATTACTGCAGTTTAATTTTCAAAATGCTAAAAAGCGGATATAATATTCATACTTCTAAATTAGATAAATTATTTTATATGTGTCTAATTGCACAAATTGTTTATCAATAAAGTTGACATCTTTATGGGTTAAATTCTTCGTGTTTCTAACAGAGATTTGTCATAAAGAAATTAGTAAAAGTATTCTGTCTGACATTCGTCGGTTTATCCACAAATTACAAAATATTTTTTTTTAAATATCGGCTTCGATTAGACGATTTAATAATGACTAGGGCAAAACAGGTACTTGGTGGACCAGTGCGATGTTTTCTTTCCGGCGCCATGGTTTCTCAAATACCGTGGCGTTGCGCGGGACGAACTGCCGCAAAGAATCGAGAGGACCAATGTGTACATCGTGCTACCGATGTTCACTCTGCAACAATTGTCATTGAGAGTCATAAAAAACTGTCTTACGTACGATTCGCAGGCTTTCCTTCTCGACATTCCACGAACCCTCCAATTAGAGCTCTTTACGATGCTACCAAGGAAATCTCGACCCTCGTGACATGTTTTCTCCTAACGTGCCATCGTTTTCGCGCGATTAAAATAATAAACGAAAAAGAACTGAGACATTTATAACTTTTGTAAAGATGAAGGAAATGAATTTTACGAGTCTTCATTCTTTTTTTTTGTATAAAAAACAATTGAATCTTTTCACTTCTTTTTTTTATAAGTACATGTATAGTTATATATCACATATTATTTAATGCATTACATGCAAAATATAGTTCTTAAAAATATACTTATGAAAATTAATACTTTAATAATTAACATTTTTTTCAATATTTAAAATGAATTTTTTTAATTATAGAGCAAAAAAATATATTTTTTCAATATAACGTATCGAAATCGAATCTTATAAGGTTTAAAAGGAATTGAGAATTAATCGCGTTGCACCAGATTTATAATTTATAATTATAGATTATTGCGCGTAAAAATATTAAAAAGAAAGACGAAGCGTTTGTGAAAATTAGAACGCCTGATTCTAGTAAAAAAATTTTTATTTAAAATTTTATTGTAGGCCAAAGTATATTTTTTTCATCTTAAGAAGTGTTTGAAAGAACTAAAATCTGAGAGAAACATGTTTGCGCAGAATTGTCATTTTCATTCGCCATGCGTATTTATCTCGCAAGCATTTTATACACAAAATCGTATTATTTATGAAAAACGCTCGACTACATATGACTATATATAAGATATACACGTTAATACGAATAAGTTTCACAATGGATCCTGTTGATATCCTAACTCTCTATAATGATTTCGATTAGATACGCCACTCAGGAAGTTTAAGGAAAATCGTCGATAGTAATCCGAGCTCGTTTCCGCAATTTGTTAGCAGAGTTCTGAAGGTATTAACCGGCTCCTCTTCTGCGCCTCGTCCTTTTCGTTCCTTTCACGTTCCTCTCGTTTTCCACGTGAGCTCGAGATATTCCGAAAACTTTCCTTCGTTAATTAACAGTTAGCCAAGTGGAATGAAATGTATATAGCATCCGTCGTCGAAATGTAAGTTTTTGTCAAATGTGTCAAAAAATATTGTAATAAAAATATATATATTTTCAGTTAAATACAAAATATATATTACGCTATCACAAAAAAACTGTACAGAAAATATATATTTTTAAATAATACCTGATTGTCAAATGATTTACACATTGAAACCTTTAGAAACTTTTATTTCAAGGAATATGTTCATATGTTTTACGAGAGGAAACTCGCCTTTCGTATCCGGAATAGTCGCTGAAATAAAATTTCAGTAAAACTTGATAAAAATTCGGCTATTCCACGAAATGCGAGTGTACGAGGTATGCATTTTCTTTCGTGCATATGTTTTTATTTTATGCTCATATATAATAAGGGGTCGCAGACGAAGAAGAGGGGCGTGGAGAGGTGGCGCAGAGAGGGCTGTCGGTAAGTCAATTTCCACCGCGGTTATTCGAGTAGTCAGCAATCGATTAAACACGCGCTAAATGGACTCTGGTCACTTCCTCTTAATCCATCCTGACCCTAATGGGTTTTAAACCGTCGCGGAATGTCATCGGACGACCCGTCTGCGGTCAGACTTATTGCCTATTCCAGATTAATATCCGTACATAACGTAAATTCCGTGCTTTGATCAGCCGAGAGTATGTGAAGTTGACTCCTAATTAAAATCTCGTCATCGATAATGGAGTTGATATTTAAAAGGAATGAAAAACAGAATTTTAGGTTATCGTTCGAATATAGTATGAATTTTCCGAGAGTGCATCCTCGCATTCGTTCGTGATGTTTACAGGACGCCACAAAGAAAAGAGAAGAAAACGAAGGAAAAATAAAGATCGTAATCTACGCGATTTCGTGCAAGAATACAAAAGTAGAGAGAGCAAGAAAAAGAGAGAGAGAGAAAGACAAAGAAAAGTTGCGAAATTAAGGCAAGTCGTGGGAGCAGCTAAAAATTTCTACCGTCTCGTATAACATGTACAGTCGGGTCGAGATACTGATTGTAAATCTTGAACAAAGGGTTAATTAAGTATGAACAACATAGAAACCGAATATCATTAGTGTGTTAACAATTTCCAAGTCGCGCGCTGCTCAAAAATATCTTTAATTCAATTTATAATAATTTTTTAGAAACAGTAATAAATAAATACGTGATGTCATACGAAGTGTTTTGGAATTTTCACATTTTTTTCATAGCTACATGTTTTTTTCACCCGCATGAGTTTTTTTTTATTGAAAATTCCGCAGTCCGCTATTTATTTTTCAAGCGATCCGGTGCTCGAAACTTTAAATATTTCTATGCGATTGCGGGAATCGGTCGTTTCGAAAGTTCCGGCGAGACGATTTTATACTGGGACGTGCTTACACGTATCTCCCATAAATTTCGCGGTCTTCATTGCGTACGGATTTACAGGTTGACCTGTACGGCTATTCCTATGGGATTTAGCGCGGTTAACTCGTCAGTTGATCGCGATCAATTGCAAACGGGTCCAATTCAACGGTAAATAGGAACGTTACCGCGTATTCCCTTATGGAAAGTTTATTATAAATTTAACAATTCTCTCGACGATGAACAATATCCGAATTTAGAGCGTGAAGCGAATCTCTCGACGCGCGAACTTTGACTTTTCGATAAATGTCAGCGATAAAAATATTTCTTTCGATCGCTTCAAATTAATAAATTACATTTGCAATATCGGGATTTAACGGAATCAAATTAACCGATTCGTATCTTAACTCTTAAAAAAGAAAAGACCTCGAAACGTGCGCTTGTGCCGTTTTTAATTTGAGCACTAATCGCGATCGCCGATCTCCAATAGAAACCACTTCGAGAAGAACGATCCTAGCAGATCGCAAATGCACTTGGCAGATTCGTAGAGTTCATAGCCGAAGTTTGGTGTTACACGAGCACTTTGACGTCGTCGCCGTACCAACGTACCCGCGTTTCGGAGCTTGGGTTTAATACCGGTTTAATCATGACCGGGTCCGCGAAGTTCGTCGTCTGTGGTTTTTGGTTGGCGCGCAACACACCCCCGCGGAAGATCGTACAAACAGCGCGCGGCGAAAACCGCACTGTTCCCCAAGGTGCAACCATTTCGATTACAATCGTGAAACTGTACCGCATAACGGCGCAAACCATCTCATGGCGATTGCAGCAATAGCGTACTGTTACAATGCCAATATGCAAATAGTCATGCTATGCGGGGAGCTCTCAATTTTTGAAGACCCGTACGAACACGTACGAATCGATGACAATTTGCGTCGCGAAAAGTTTTCCATTTCACTAGGATACGTGTGGAACGCGAGTAATGGATTTGTTAAACAGAAAAAATATTTCTTTTTCGAAATTGACATATTTTTCTTTTCTAACGTACCTGCTTATCTACAATTTGTCGAGATATTTTATTGATCTATTTGAAGAAAATTATCCAGATGTAAAATATGGATTATTAGAAAATAAATATATTTATTATTTTGAGAAATATATTAATTATTTATATTTATATAATTTAAATAGCAATGTTATAAAGCGTCGAATAGTAATTTCAAAATATTTTTATTGCGTGAAACGCTACACGAAGTATCGCTATGTACATACAGACAAGTACGCGTCATGAAATTCGAGAGCTTGCCCGTTAGTTGGGAATCTCCAAGCACAAAGCTGATTCAAACGTATTAATTAACACAGATGCGATTATGTAATTTACATCTGTTAACGCATTAATGCCATCCGCGAAAGTTGCGTAATAGAAAAATATCAAAGAGAGTATCAAATGGATGGATACTTGGTCTGTCGTGAAAATTAACTCTGATAAAATAATTGTCTGATACTCTTTTACATACAACAGCAATTAAATTTAATACAAAATTAATAATCATTTGATTATTTGAAAATATTGAAAGTTAAAATAAAATAATTGTATAGACTTCGCTATCGCTTTCGATCAAGGAAGATCTTAGAAAACTTATTTTTGCACATAAAGAGTTACGATATTTGCTATTGATCGCATAAAATGTGTTGTGCCAGCAAATCGTTTTCCTATACACGTGCGGGATAATTTATTGATTTTTATTCAAAAAAAATCGCAAAAGGAATTATTATATTAGCACCATGTTGTCGCGTCACGTTCCGCGTTTTCCTATTTTTGTGCGCCCGCTGTTCAAACATTGCACCCTTACAAATCAAATATTTGCAATTGCATACATTCGTGAGAGGCTTTCAAGTTCTTTTGTTACAGGAAATCCAGATTATTGATCAGCGTCGTTATCGTAGGAAAAAAATAATAGAATAAATAGAATAACATCAGTTTCGTCTTCAAACATACACTCGTCGCTTGTGTTTTATCAGATTTTTTTCTCTGAATGATATTTTTAAATTGTTCGTCCACCAGTTACCTTTTGACCCGTGATATTTGCGCGATACCGATTTGATGATATTGTTTCTTGTTAGTGATGTGATTATTTCAAGATTTATTTTCGTAATGAGACAAATTAAGTAAAACAGTTTGGGATTCAATTAACAAAAAGGAAAAATCGTTCGTTCTCATATTAATTTTTCTAAAAATATACTGTACACTGTTAGAAAATTTATGTTAAATATAACACATTTCACGTGTCCCAAACGGTCCACTCAAATTATTATGTTAATTTGACATAAGATGAATATGTTAGAAAGTAACACAAACATTTTGTAAAAATTAATACAAAAAATGTAACATTTTGACACAATTTGTGGAAACATATTTTTTCAGTAAAATTAACATTTACAATACGTTAAATTGACACGAACATTTTTCTTTGATTCATTTGTTTTAGAATTCATGTTTTTAAATTACATTATTTTTACGTTATTTGTTCACTTACTCATAAATTATGTTATTTTTACATTAAGAAATGTTAAATATCAATTTAACACAAAATATCCAAATAACATAATTACATTATGTTAAATTAACACTCGGACATGTTAAAAATTCAACATAAAAATTTTAACAAGGACCGTTTTTGACACAAATACAAAATGTTTTTTACTGTGTAACATATGTACCGTTTCAGTTTTCCAAGCCTTATTGATAGTCGAGAACTTACAGAATCATAAATTTTCATAAAATATTCATTAATTTAAAGATTTAAAGAGATGGAAATTAATAGTTATTAAAGCGACGTAATATGAAACTACATTTTATTAAATCGCGCCGTCGCGTCGGCGCTTAAGACAAGCGCTATATTGCAGAATCCCTTGCAGATACGAACGGAAGGGAGGGAATAACTTCTTTAAGCAGGTTCTCACTTGATAGCAAGTTCTGAGAACGGTTCCGTTGCTGCTGCAGTTGGAGCAATTAAACCGTATATATGGGATATCCTCGGAGCAATTAGTTCGTGTACGTCCACTTAAGGGCGCATTACAGCTAGAAATTTCAAAATATTTATGATTCTCTCTGATTGAGATAAGCTCATTATCTTCATTAAATATATTTATTTGACATTCTACTTTATTAAACGATATTTTAAAAAGAGACATATAACCTTTTCTCTAACAACGTTTTGGCTTAGAAAATTGAACAATTTACCATAAACGCCAACCGACAACCACTTAAAAACTTTAAGTATGCTCTTTACGTAACCCATTATCAGAATTAAATAAAATTTGCGGAACGCTGTCGCCGCAATGCGTCGACGCGCATAATGCATCGGAGAGGAGGTGGCAAACGGCGAAGCGAGTGTCGAAGTCACGTCGTCGTAATTAGTACGCCAATTAATTAGCAATCGGTGAATCGCGTGGGGCGAGCGCGAATCGACCGGCGTCGTTGCCAGGAATGCGACATCGCGCGACGCCTGCGCCGATATCTAATTAGAAGAACAACCCATCGCTACGGGCGCGACGTTTTCTCGTAATTACTTGTAATTAGTCACAACTTGTAATTGGTAATTACGATTCGTATTCGTAGAAAACACGGGGATCGAATTTTGTACCGATTAAGCGTCGAATCGAACGCTACGCTAAGAACGGTTATAATTTCCTGTTTTCAGCTGAAATTGTGATTAATATTTCAATAAGTAGTTGTCACAAATTCTAGACCGAATATAAATAGCGATTCGTGATTAAATAAAATCGCGAAAACGGAAGAGTGACTTGTTAAAATTATAACATTCGTTGAGTCTTCTCTTAATTAAATCCGCTCGTACAATTAATTACGCTCGTACAATTTATCGCGCTGCGCTTTGTTTATTGGCGTAGTTTGCTTTTTCCGACTCGTTTGTTAATCTCGACGTTGTACGGCGTAACGCAATCGCAAATGAGAAGAAACATGGCGTTCTCTTCGTACATCTGAAATTACTGATTTCAGAATGGCCTTCCATTGATCATGTTCAAATTTGCATAATCTGACGTTCTCTTCGCACAAGTGATTTTAGTTACTCAAATGTTATGACGGCTCCGATTGTAAATGGCATATATGAAAAGCCGTACTATTCACATCGAATTTCGGAAGAGTCGTATTACAATTGTTAGTAACTGATAGATCATGATCGTTGCTTTAGAGAATAATGTGCGCATCGTCAATCCGGCCCTTAATGAAATAATAAATCTAAATTGATAGCTTAAACTTCAATTTTTCAACGTGATAAAGCACATACCGCATTAAATTATTCCCTAATAGCGTCGCGAACAGAAATCAATATTCATGTGTAATGTAATATTTGTTAATTATGAGCGAATCTAATTAAAAAATGACGCCCATTCGCACGTCAAACGACACCGAAACTTTCTTTGGCTCTTCTTTTTCGATCATCCCCCCGCGACTATCTTTTTGCTCTTATCAGAAAATTCCTTTCGTTACCGGTTACTTATCCTATACCTGACTTTTAGCCGATAATTAATTAATCGCAGCGACCCCTTTTCAAGTTCATAGAAATTAATCCTCGTTAGCTCGATGCGGTTAAGGGAGAACGGAGGGTGAAGCAGAGCCGCCGTATCTGTACGACGTAAAATGGGATATCTGCTCTTTGCCTCTTTACCTAGAGAAATTCCTTTTCACTATCTGACGGATTCCGCGCCGAAATTCCGCAGATTTCCTGAACGTATCGAAAATTCCCGTTTCTTTTTTCTTTACTGAAATCGCAATTTTACGTGACTTTTTTTTCTTATTTCGAATCCGAATGACATTCAGATTTTATTGCATTATAATCTGATTCATTGATATAGCGCAGGAATGTTCGAAATTTCTTTATTCACATTGTTCTTTTCAAATATTAATTATACGATTGAAAATATTATTGTTTATTTTATATTTCTAATTTTTAAACAAACAATCAGAAACAAGGAAATAAGACTAAATGTTAGAGTCAAAATAGATATGAGTTAGTTTGTCACATTTATAGTATGGAATATTTTGTATGTCTTTTATGGTAATACGTTTTAAATGAAAAAACAGGACCATGGACCATGACAATTGACAACGATTAATATTTGCGATTAATCCAATACGTACAAAACACGCGAGAATTTCGACGAAACTTCCACTTTTTATTTTCTCGAAAGAAATATCTTTCGATTCATAGGATTGTCTACACCTCGCGCGTTACATCTGGAAATATCATCTTATGTTCATCCAAATTTTGCGCGAGGCCGTTGAAAAAGGACAGGAAAATAAGTATGCGTCATGACATGACGAGCCCCCCCGAGAAACCGTGCAACCCCCGAGAAACAAGAAACTTCCTAAAATATTCCTGGCTGGAAACGCTATTAGGTGAACCGGCATGTGTGCGCGTACGTGCACTTCGGCTCAGAGAATACTTTATCGCGCATGAATAATGTATTCAGTCGGTGCTGATAACATAGACCAACATTTAGGCGGCTTCGACCAATATTGATACACGCTTTCGACGTGTGCTCTTCCGCCTCTCTCGACTCTCTCTCTCTCTCTCTCTCTCTCTCTCTCTCTCTCTCTCTCTCTCTCTCTCTCTCTCTCTCTCTCTCTCTCTCTCTCTCTCTCTCTCGCTCTATCTTCCTAAATTTGTGTGTGTTTTGTGTGTGTAATGTAGAGCATACACACATATCTCATCCATTCACTCGTTCACTTTCGGTCTAGTCCAACACGCGATTCATCAACGATCTCTTTGCATTCTCTTTTCTCTCTCATTTCTCGCTCGCTATTTATTTAAACGAGTATTCGTATTCGTCTCCGGGGAGTCAAGTGACACGCACGGTGGTTGCTTACGTGGCTGCTGCTATGCCAATCTGTAGGTAACTAGCGTCCAGTAAACAGTTCTCTCGTGCAACGACGGAAACCGACCGTGGATGCTGACGACTTGTAAATATTTGTGGCCATACTGCATATACCCCGTCAGAGAGAACACCGTAACGAACATAATGCATTGTGTGATGTGCGGCGCTGGTAGCGTTACGTGACAGAATGTATTAGCCCATACCGTGTGAGATTGCAGTATCGAGTTAGGCATTCGAGCATAAGTGTTCGTTCATTACATTCTATTTACAACAAGAAACGTTAGCGGCATTCAATCGTTACTATATTTTTCATATTTTCGCTATTTAATTTTTCTCAATTCTTTACATTACTAAAGAATGCTCCATGAGAAAGTGTAAAACTCCAAGTTCTGCGCAAAGACATCGTGAAACCGCGACTTTCACAGCCGACCGCAAAGACAATTTTGAAATTTTTTTTATTTAGTTTGAGTTATTTCAATATTTCAGATCACAAAATGTTTATGTTAATAAAATTGATGTGTACGACCGACTTGAAGATTTCGCGCGCGATTTACACGCCATGCCGTTGAAAAAAAAATTGTATGGCTCAATATAGAATTAATTTTATCTTGAAGAAAAACGGAGCATCAATGACTTTCGCGTTTTATCGACGGGTCGTGGTCGCAGGTGAAAAGATCACGTTGCAAAAGGATGCAATTCCGGCTTACGTCACAAATGACAACTAATAGAAAATCGTAGGATATTCCAGAGACGATAGAAACGATTTACGTAACGCTCTTTCGCTTCCACGACGACGTTAACTGAACCTGCGAATAAAAGTTTCGAGCGGCGACGAAGGGTTCCATTATCCTCTCGTTAAACTTATTTCCTCGTCGCCCTCCGTCTCTCGAGCCGGGGGAAGACTCTTTTCTAAGAGTGCGCATAATCGTGGCATTGCGTCAGCTGTCTTTTTTCCTTTCTCCTTTTTCTCTTCTTTCTTATAATATGATGCGATGATTTATCTCGGCAACGGCAGGGTAATTACGCGCGCCAGACACGGAGACCTTTAATTTGCTGCGTACCTCGGTTGCTGCACGAAAATAGAAAGCGCACGCGCGTGTAATAAAATCCGATTGTTATGATAGGCGCGTTTGTTTAGGTTCATCTGCCGATCCGTTCAGAGAGACTTTCTCTCGCGACACAACACGATACGGCGCGATGCTTTTCTTTGTCTCGCGGCGCGGATGAACTTTAGCAGGATTCAGGATGCTTCGAAGAAAAGGCTTTAGAAAGGAGCGACATTTGCTCACTACGCGACTGCAACTTTGACACACAAAGGGTTAAATCAGTATGTGATGCATCAGTGATTCGCAAAACGATTATTGCTCCATTGATAAAATGGCACAACGAATGCCATCAAAAAATTTACAATGTATTGTAATTTAGTCCCCGGTCGTCTTCGTTCGTATGATTGTGTTGTGTAAATTGAGTAAAATTAAATACATTTTAATTATTGCGCGATAATTACTAATGACGCTCTTATTATAATTACAATAATTTATAAATGGATTTTCTGCGACATGGAGACGCGCTAATTGCGTTCAGCTGTGCTGAATACCATAATATTGAAAAAGTTGTATATTTGTATGAGCAGAATTTATGTAAAACAAAAATTCTGATTTCGTTATTTTTTGTGTTATAACATAAATAAAATTACATTAAATTAAATACAATAGAAGGAAAGAACAATCAATTTATGCGATGTGATTATGCTTTTAATTATATTGATAATTATGGTAAATGAGTTTTCTGCGATGAAAAGAACACGTTAATTGCATTCAGTTTTAATAATCATTGCAACAACTGCTTTTTCATTTCTCAAAATATATTTTAGAGATTATTTAAATTAAGACAGGAATAATAGTTCAGCGTTGCTAAATATATATTCGCGAAAATAAAGATTTAGCAAGATGTAGCTGCGAGAGCGGAAAGAATAAATATAATTATGTAGCTATAGTCAGCTTCTAATAAATCTCGAATCTCTGTTTACCGCGTTTGGTTGAGTATAATTAGATATTAGTATATCAATCTATTCCCGGACAAAATTTTTGCTACCATTTATGCGAGTTATTAATATTTGTTCGTGCTTTTCACTTTACTACTCGATGGATTAATGAAATATAAAGGTGGCACCAATTGCGCGGGAATTATCGATCATAATACTGTAATTACATATATATAGATTCAATAACATCGTAATGCTTCAATCCTGACAGACATATAGATTCCATCTCGACAGTGCAAAAACACACTCACGCCAATAGGATTTTATTTGTCGCAAGTTGTTCAGGATAACGTGATTCTAACCGGGCGGCGAAAACTAGAATAAAGTTTCGTTGGGGCGGCGAATCGGAAATAAAATAATGGCATGGTTTCAAGCGCTGTGAAACGTTTATTAGCTGAAACGTTGCACTCCCCTCCCGTGACTGCTCCCGACGTTTATTGCCGACTGTTACTTTTAACCATAGTAAAGTAATCCCCACGGAATATTTGATCCCGCACTGCGTGCAGCCGTTTTAACCCTCATTGTGGCGGCACAGTTTGATGAGGGCGGTAAGTTCGCGTCGACGTTTTTACCTCCTCCTCGCGCACGTGCATCTCGCAAAGTACAGTAGTATTCAGCAAAGTACACCATTTGCATATACGGAGAGCCATAACATATCATGTTTCCGAGAGATAAACCGAGAGATATCAGTGTTGTTGACATTCATCAGCACGCTTTTCTCTGAGAATGAGGTGGGTAATGTGCGAAAATAGATGCAACGATGTTAACATGTTAGAGAACATTTTCGGATTATTTAACTTCTCTATTAAATAATTTTATATTTTTATTTTTATTAAACGCTCTTACAATTTCAAACATAATAATTTGCAAACGTTAGACGTTTAACGTTCAACTATTTAAAACCGATAACAATAGGAGACATCAAAATCGATCAAATCATTAGCAAAGTGCAATAATCATTTTAATTCCCAATTAATTGTATTAAATGTAAATGTATTAATTAAATCGTTTTACGCAATATTTTTACTGCGGAAGATGTATTAAGAGTTTATTATACATAACGAATATGTGTATTGATAAATTAATTTGGCACTAATAGATACAAATACGATCTTTCATACCGTTCATTATTTAGTAGTATGTTTATTTACATGACATTCTTTGTCTCGAGTATAATACGATTAAAAGTCAGATGAGCTTTCATAAAACCGGGAACGCGAACTCGATCATTAAAGCGGCAGATAAATGCGTCGGAGACTTAAATAGCATCGATGCGTCGCGAGTGCATTCATCGTACGATCGGCCCTATTATTCGCGTTCGCGTTTGACGTGTCAGTAAATATAAATCACAGGCGGCGTCTAAGGAGCTCCCGGATTATTGTCCGTGTTGCGTCGACTGAAGCCGGTATCCCTGGAACACACCGGGAGTTCTTCCCGATGACAAACGTACATTGTTCGTCCCCGTGCCATTGTTGCGCCGCAACAATGAGGCAATATATACGAATGCGCCCGGCGCGGTACCTCGGTGGAAACTCCGGCGGCGACTAACGGGTGTTGCTTTTTGTCCTGAAAATGCAAATTGCGACTCCCATTGGGGCGGTCGTTCCAACACGACTGGAATTAATCAATTCTCTCGTACTTGTACCGCACTTCGTTGCAATCCCCGCCTCTTATCCGTGTTAACTGCGCAAGTTACGCGATCGATGCTCTTATCGCTACATTGCTCCGCGTTCGACGATCGCCGTGATCTCTCAATCCGTAGGCCTCGCACAGATGAATCGTTCTTACGATCATAATGCGAATGTAGAAGACTCCAGAATCCAGAAATGTACTTCTTGCACCATGGCCAGAAGCATTTTTCGCGAGCGTACGAAACCGCGGGCTCGAAAGCCGCAGCTTTATTTTACGTAAGAAGTGCATTCTTGTGGCGTCCGCAAAATCGAGAGCAACTGGCGGGAAAAGACGACTGTTTATCTTCCTCGCGCCGGGAGAACGGCGAGGCAACTTTGTTAGTGAGAATTAGTTGCTCCCCTTTCAGAAAGAGAAGTTTCTCTCCTGAAAATGTCGCTCCGCGACAATTTCGGAGACGTCGGGAAAAACTCGGAGCGCAACGCACCAAACTCTTTAGATGTATATGCGAGATAATTGTAATTTGTTTTCCGCTGCAAGAAAAAAGAGTGTAATGAGAGGAATTGCTCCGAGCAACATTAGTCGGTGAATAGTTCGCGCATAATATACGAATATTCCTAATTTTAATGGAAATTCCGTTACGCGGAACGTATTTATCCGTCTCTCCCTCGCGCCTCGCGATTACAAAGGACGAAATTCCGCGAATGAACAAACGGCGCAACCGAAGCGAACTCTTGCCGGATTAAGGGAGTGATTTCCGCGAAATTGCAGCTGCGCCATGGTATAATAATTCAAAACTAATTGCCGTGCTTGCGGTAATTATTTCCTCGTACGCGTACAAGGGTCCCCCCTCGCGTATCGTCGACTACACTTTTACAAGATAATGACCGTTGTGAAAATTTTATCGCGCCAGCTAATTCCGTCTGTGCCCGCGACCTACACTTTATTAATTCGCGCAGGCTGCAGCTTTTTCGGTGTAATTTATTTTATTCGATGATGAAATTTATATTAATACGTAAATGTAACGAATATTTCATTTCTTCAACATCTTTGGATATAAATATAATTTAATTTGTTAAATTATATTTATATTCAGTGGTAACAATATTTGAGACGATAATTATTTGTTAAATTTGATAAATTTATTATATTTAAATTTGTCTATCTACGTACAATCTATTTTTTAATTTATCAACATTTATTCGCGCAAAAGCGGGAAATTTCATCGAAAATTTATTTTTGTAATGGAACGACATGATTCGGTCAGAGCCCTCAAATTTGGAAATTCGATATTAAATCAGATCTTAATGAACAAATCATTATTCGAAATGGAGATGAGTCGATCAGCCATTATCAAATGATCATAGAGCGGTATTTAGTGCAACGCGCATGATTATTCATAATTGCGCCTGCTGTTAGCTTTGTTCTACCTTGATTTGTTCCATCCTGATTTGTTCCACTCTGAGAAACGATCGATTATTCGGTTCGATAAATGATGTACCGCGCGAAAGAGTATATTTCATGCTGTCACTATTAATATCGAATTCCGTCAAGATTTGTAATATTTCAAGCAAAATGTTCCATAAAGCTGTATAAAATTCATGCTGTTGTACAAAATTGTGCGTTGAAAATTTTCGACAAAAATTACATAATAATATGCGATGAAAGTTTCAGTTCCATTAATAAAATTTCGAAATTACACGAGAATTTACACGTAAGCGCGCGCATATTTAATAGATTAAAATAAATTTACATATAATCTTGTTATAAAGAAATTATAACGAGATATTTTTAATGGAAAATCAAAATTAATTTGCGCGGGATTCAATCCTACGATTTTACGTACCTCATTTTCGGGATTAGGGATTTTAACGTTTTCGCGAGGGGATCCTCGCGGATTCCCGGGGGTGTCACGGATTCACATCCCGCTTTTCCATCTCTGACGTTGAGCCGCGAATGTTCGGGGAAACGACAAGACCGTCTAATGAGCAGACTAGACCGTACACAGAGCGCGGATTCGTGAATGGGAGATAAGCTTAAGTCGACCATCACCGGTTGCTCGTCGTTTACGACATTCGCTATACGTCCGAATTGTATGCCGTACATCGCCATGCAACGTATACATGGAATATAGATATTCTAGCGGCAGTTGCGCCCAGACATCTCCTCCGGGCACTCGAGGTTTATTGTTGGTTTCTCGGTGTCTCGGTGCGGCGAGAACTCGTGCTATCTTCCGTTACCCAGCATCTGCCGGTTGGTCGGTCGATCTTACGGTAATCCGCAATGCAATTTGGGAAAAACAACGTTTCGGTAGATTTAACGGCATAACGCTAGAAGGTGTCTCTAACTTTTTGAGGATACTAGTATACCACGAAGTTTTGATAAAACTTGTACAATAAAAAAAAAATGTATATTTGAAGATAGAATCAAGAAATATTAAGAATTCCAAACGATGTACTTCGTTGTATTTGTATTTTAAAATTAATGGACCTTCTCAGTTCTCTTCCTACGTAAAGATTCGTTTTTATAAAAGTTTCTTTATGTAACCTCGTAGAACCCCGAACTTACTTTTAATAATAGATCCTTTGACGAATTTGTAATTTTTTCTGCAGAGGAAAACGTCAAAAAAATTCATCGATATTTTAATTTAATTAAAAAACGTAGTTTAATAAGGATATGTTTTTTAAAAGTGTGTGACCCATTAATCATTATGCCAACAAGAAAGTAACAGTTTGAAGAATCCTGAATTCATAATACGAGCAAATCGTTTATCTGCGTATGCACCTGCAATATCGATTTTTTACGATTATGCAATGCGTTGCTGCAAAGCGACATATGCCTCTTACGGAAATGAATACCCTATAAACACGACGGATTCGTGTGCGCGTCTTTCCGTATTAAAAATTGAAATTACGTTATTTACGTGAGAACATACATTGTTAAATCATCAATTAATGCATTAATTTAAAAAAAAAAATATTGCAAACAATAATATAAAGTACGAATTTTAAAGTTTTGTATGAAATCGTTTAGATATCTTAAATATTTTACATTACGCAAATATGTAGTATAAGCGTGAAAAATCTGCGGGTAAACTTTATGTGCGATTCGAATTTCCAAATTTCCAAATTTGAGCAAGATCTCTACCAGTGTGTTTGATGAGATCGCTATATTTGCAGAGACGCGTTTGATTGAATCTTGAGCGTTAGCTATAGATAGATAGTTTCGCAGTATTCATCGTATTTCGAGAGAATGAAAGGGTTAGAATTGGAGAACCAACTAGCAACGGCAAGCGTAAGTCCAACTTGGTTGGTCGCACGCCGCAGGGCTGACGTGAACAATGAAGGGTAGAAAGCACCGCGGTAACGTAATCGAAACTTTTAAATCTTTATATAAAATTTATATACTCTAGCTTGCTGTCTGTCTTTATTACATTTTTGAATTGCAAATGGCATTAAGAAAATTGTCAGATGCAAATAAATCCATTTACGATTATTGTCCATAATTCAAGATTATTATTAAAGTTCGATAATTGAAGAAGTGAATAATTATAAGAATAATTATATAATAAATTTCATATAAATATTAATTATTTTTTTATCATTTCTTTAATTATCGAATTTTAATAATAAGCTTCAAATCAGAGAGAGATAATCAAAAATTTAATTTTATATTTTACTTTAATACACATAATTTTATTTTAATACACACAAGTAATATTATTAATATTGTAATTAATATTGAAATAATCTACGTAAATGATTTTACCGGTTCGTGAAGAAATATTCATTTACCTCACATCTCATTTTATTTTGAATAATACGAAGTAATATGAATCGATAAATATGGCTATAATAGATTAAAAAATTAAAATTGGCGTGTTGTAAAAATAAACACAATCAAAAACACACACACACACACAAAATAATAATAATTATTATTAAATAAAATATTATTAAGTAAATCAATTAGAATAATAAAATATTTGACGAAATATCTTTCTTTTTTCGTATTTATACTTGATATATATACATTGATAAAATCTTTGAGCATTGTTGTAATAAAATCTCTTGTTTTATCAGTTTATATAATATTTAATCTTGAAAAGAAATCGAATATGAACTTTAAATTTTATAAAAAAGGAAAGAGAAGGGAAAATAAAGAAACATATCAAGATATATATTATAAAAATTATGTTCTACTATGTTTTATAGATACTTTTATTTCACTCAAATCTGTATAATATAAATATATCTTCTCCGATTTTCCAATCCGTTGAGAGAAACATCACGAAGATATTTAAATTAAAAACTTTATATTTCAAAAATATCGATATTTTATTATTTACGAGAGATATATTTTCTATCATTTTTTATTATTCTACAATTCATGTATCTCGTAGGTAAATAAATAAATCAATACAGGATTAAATATATCATTAATCTTTTAACTCAGTCCATTTTAAAGTAATGGATTTGAAATGTTATACTTAAAGATGTTACATTTATAATACTCTTATGTTTTTAATTTATAATACATATCTTATATATTTTTTCATAAATCCATTAACTCCAAATTAAAGTAAAAAGTAACTCACCGACACCGAAGCGGAGTGACATAACTACGTTGATCTGTACAAACGAATCAAAATTAAATTATATAGCAGCAATAATTACGCAACAATTAATCTGGGAAATAATTACGTTGTGTGCATAAAATAATTATCAACAGTTAATTTCGTAAACCATGCAATAAAATTGGCGATTGCATCGTCGTAAACCGCAGAAATCATTTGCGGAACCACTCTTCGCTCCAAGACACATACATATACATATTCTTATTTTATATACATAAGTGAGACATGCACAAAACAAGTGGATTAGTAATGTGGAAACTTCCGCCGTATCTATCGAAGATTATGATCTTTCCAAATAAGAAAAACTCTTCTCTTATAAATATTTAGAGATTTAATTGTTTCGGGAAAGTGACGAGACTTTTGATTTTTTTGGAAAGTGGGGACTCTGCGCAATCGATCAAGAAAAAGAGAAAAAACGAGAAATCGTTGTGAAAATAATGTACGTTGATTATTATATCGTAGCTGCACGAAAGAATCTATGTTAAATATTATTAATTATTAAAAAGTCAGAGAATAAGGAATTTTCCTTCGAAAAATCTGAAAGGGACAAAGATTTTTTATACAAATATTATAAAGATATTATAAAAAAAACCCTTTTATAATTCGAGAGAATTTTTTATATTTTTTGTACATTTTTATCTTTTTTCTAAAAAGATCCACTTCTTTCGACTATTATCGACTATTTTACTTACTCGTACCGTATGACAGCTCTCCCCCGAGCACAAGGAAGAGATATATGTATCCTGCCGTTATTCACATTTGTCGCTTTAGCAGCTGCGCGAATCATTTCTCGTTGCTCGTCATGACTCGTGGTTTATTCGCGATTACTAAGTGCCAAGGTACATCGAAAGTAGAACTGCCCGCGCAGTTTGCTCGCATAATTTCCGAGTTTTCCCCGTCTCGTCGGATACACGATTAGGCGCGTCCCACGAGGCGAGTGCCGCGACGTGCAAAAGTCGGAACACTCGTTTGTGACGACGACGACGACGACAACGACGACGCGATTATCTCATCGCGCGGAGAACATTGCAGCGCGCGTCAGATTACAGCATCAGCGCATTCTCTATTATTACTCTCGTCTGCGGCACGTTGATGCTTCCTGGCGGAATGATTATGGTTTGTGCTGAACCGACAAGTTTTGTTTATCGAAGAGAAAGCAGAAATTTTTGAGAGAAATAGAAATCTGTCTTTTTTGTTTAAATTTAGATCTAGCGAATTGACTCTCCATCGCATTTTTTACGTCTCTTCGAGACTTAATAAAATAAACTGTTTTATCTCATAACAAAAAAGTTTTGCCGACAGAGAAATATTTATTTTTAAGAAGCGAGAAAGGAGAGAAAGAAATATCTCGCTTTCGCGAGAAACAGTTTGGTCTTTGAAAAAGTTTCAGCGAAATATCAAAGAAATGGAAAAGATTCCGTAACATTTCAAGTCTAACAGTTTTTAAATCATTTACTACGACGTTAAATTTCCTTTTCTTATTATTTATATTGTTTATTTATTAAAAAAGATAAAAGAACGCGACGTTTCAATTGGAGGTTTTCAAAAGTATGATTGATAGCGTGCGGGGTGCGGATTTTACGTCGGTAAAATATTGCATGGCGTGTTCTCATATTTTCTTCCGCAAGTATCATTTATTACGAACGAAAACGGCGCGTAACGTTTGATCCTAATGGTTTTATTATCCCCGTCGTCGCTTCTGTTTCGTTTTCGTCTCGTGTACGCGTACATGCCCGGCCGGGACATCTGTCCATCTGCCACATGGAAAGCGTGCTTTCTACAGCGTATGCCACTCCGCTTCATCCATATGCAATCTGTAAAGTAGCCGTAACATTACCCGCCACAGGCGAAACGGAGAACATTATAGACGTTGATAGCGAGTTGTGTGTACGCGCTCATGATCATGTCCGATTTAATTTGAATCCTTTCGAATGAAAATCTTTGCGTACCTATTATATTTTACTCTCTCTGATTAATTTTCCTACTATATTTCCTTTCGAATCACTAAATAAAGAGTTTTCCGTTTCGCCATTTTATTTTTTTAGAAATCATTTGTGTATTAAAGCCCGGGAATTTTAATGAGCTAGTTTTTTTAGACTATGTATATTCTATTGACGTTTCTTTTTTTTAATTTAGTCATTCTCGAAAATTCGTAATGCATCGGAAACGATTCGGCGATCTCGCAATGATTATTGTAATTGTCATTAGTGATATAAATAATTTTTGGAATTGTTATTTCAATAAATATTTAATGATTAATGAAAGATGTTTACTCGATATCTACGCTTGATTTTTCTTAGACATTCAACTCTTATTGCGATTTTTATGTCATAAAATCTTTTTTATAAAAAAATTTTTCTGTTTAATGAATATATTTACGCTTACGAGAAAGTGAAAAGAAATTCCACAAAAAAAAAAAATCAGAATCAACTCCAGATAATATTTCCGACCAAATTAAATACACATTTGATTGATAATTGAAAAATTTTTGATTACACACTTTACATTTCTCTCAATGAATAGTTAATATTATAATTTTGCTTTGATAAAATCTAGACACTTTTTAAAATGGAAAGCGATGTAAATTGAAAATTTGTCCGCATTTTTGTATCTCGTATGCTGAATATTTTATACACGGATGTTAATACAATTGTTTTTAAATGCTTATAATATCGAAAAACGTTATATGACATTTTCATATTCCTCAACAATCTGACATAGAATCGGTTGTAACATCGATTAATCTATGACATCGTGCCCAACGATTTTTGTAGACGCGCAGATCATTAGTCAATTAATGTCGGTCTTGTCCACTGTAATCGTGTGTTAGCATGACATCCGTCGTAACAGAGACACGTGGTAAACAGTCGATCGTGGAATGTTCATTTCCGCGAGCGTCGCAGGACAATGAACGCTAAACGGATCCTGCCGCGGGGTAGGCAGGATACGACTGACGTACATATACGTCCGCCGAGTGATGTATATACACATAGTGACCTGCAAATGGCAACTTCGGGACGCGCATAATCAGATGCAGCAACGAGCATTCAATTAGCTCCGGTAAGCAATCCATTTGGAAATGAAAAGGATGACCGTCCTGGTCATCCTAGACCGAGAGTGCAAGAAAGGTTTGCAATAATTATATTTCACAATACAAATTGGAGCGGGTGGGATAATTTTTATAAAAAAAAAATTCGACGAAACGCATTTTTTAATTTCTAAGTACTTTTGTACTCTCTCGTACACCCGAGAAAGCTTGTATCTTTATTTTAATTAAGTGACATATGTCGATTCAATTATAATATCTTGCAATTTCCATATATTGAATTTCTCAAGATAGAATATCGATAACAAACCGGTGCATCTGACGTTTAGGAAACTAAATTCATGAACTGAGATGCTCAAATCGATAACACGATAACTAATTTTCCAAATAAAGCAATCGCGTGATTGACGGCTTTTCTCCTTTTGCGCTATCCTAACCGATATGAGCGATCTGACAATCGTGATATCACCTTGCATTTTTCACGAGCGCACACTGCCAACAATGTCTCCGAGACAGCCAGAAATTATTCAGCCACTCATCCCGCCGTTCTCGATTTATCCTCGGGGTCGATGCACTCCGCGCGTATGTGACTATCGCGCACATCCATGCCACTAACCGGGAATGATATTTAGTGATGTTTCGATGCTCCGACCGCTCCCGCGAAGAATATAACTTCCGCTGAAAGATTCACGCGGCCTCCGTTGATTTCGACTACGTGCGTCTATACGCGCGCGATATCAATCTTCCATTCCGACAAATGTCAAAATTCCGCTTATTTGCGATTGTCTCATTACGAATATATGTACGGATTTTCGTGAAAAACTGCATGAGATTAGTTCCTGCCGTGTTTCAATCGCGTTTTCCATGCTCGCATTTCCTATTCCTTCACAAAACGCCTGAAGCTATATTTTTATTTTTCCCTTATTCCGCGATCCATTTGTATCTCTCGCTTTAAATATACAAAGTGATATAGCAGGTGCAGTATAAAAAGCGTAGACCTAATTTTGCAAGTGTCAAGATTTAATTGGTGACAACGCGGAAATTATGAAAAACAGGAAACCGCGAGAGAAGCTCGGAGATTCGTGCAGGAGAGACGCGATTTTTCAGCCGGATAAGCATCCGACTGGTCGCTGTCGTTGCTAATAAGCGCCTGTTTCCCTGCCGCGAAATCTCGTCTCTCTTGCGCATTCGCTAAACCGTTGCGACGTAGCGAAGGTAGCGAGGGTTGCGATGCAAAACGAGTGAGAAAAGGGAGTCGAGAAAAGAGAAAAAAGAACGGTACTCGAATCAACTCGCGTCCGACGACTATTTGTCACGCGGCACGGCCCGCCGTTTCTTCATGAGGTGCTCGGTTTACGCATTAATCCAGCTAGATGAGAGGAAAAAAAATTGTGCAAACAGCGCTTCAACATAGGCAGCCGCTGCTTTATCCTTCTCCTCTTTCCTTTTCTACCCTTCTCTTTGTACTCCGCCCTTTTCCCCACGCTCTTAACGCATGCAACGTTCGCGCGAGTATGACACGCGAGCTCGTAATTAAGCCGAGCTTTAATTTATCGCTTGTAATCCGTAATTGTCAACGGCGGGGACAGAAAAAGCGTCGGGAAATAATAATGTTAATTCGAGCAAACACGCCTCGCCGAGACGGAGACGGACCTAATAATGGCGATTACAACAAACGGCGGATTCGCGATGGTAAATGATCGAACACGATAATCGTTAGAACAGACGAAATTAATTAAACGGGCTGAAAAGACGAGTAAATCTCGACGCCAATCAAATCGCACCAGATCGCACGTTCCACATTTCGGTGGATTGAGTTGACTTTTTGACGAACACCATGCATACTGTATTTTTTTACCACGGTGAACGCGCGGTGTTTTTAATGGTCGTTATTTAATAAATAAACGTGAATAAAAATATAAATGAATGGTTTGATTTAAATGCTCGCTTTAAAATCCATTACTTTTCTCCCGTTGTATATTAATTTATTATTCGTCTGCTCGGATAGTTTTTATCCACCCGCCTAAAAAATTCAGTATGAAAAACGTTTTTGTACTTCCCACACCGTTACACTCGTACGTGGAACGTTTCAGTGAAACGTTAAGCTGTTGATCCAAATCAATCGATATGACACTAACGTAGATACGTAATCTGCTTAATACGTATGATCAGTGAATTCTAAATGTATAAATATTTTTAGTATTTATTAATAATTTATCCTCATCCTATCCTGGTGCTTTTCTAACGATTACAAAGGAAATATAAGTTTGAAAGGGACATTCTTCTAAGAACTTAATGTAGTTCATCGCAGACACAACCGTTTACACTAGGCGCTATTGTCGTTGTAAAAAGTTTTCGGTTACGACCGCACACATCCCACCGTAGAGAAGACGGCGCCATCGAGACTTTCGAGGTCGTGAGAAATTAAAGTTTCGTAGAGGAACTAGGTATGGGGTCCATAGCTCTCGTCTGACTGTTTCTTTAAAGTCCACCAGTCGTGGCGGCAGGAATATTGCGGTCGCCGAGGGAAATAAATCGTGCGATATGGGCGACCGCGCGCGGATTTTACGACGGAAGGACCGACGACTGTAAGAATGCATTTCGGTTTCCCGGCGTCCAAATTAATCCGCGTGCAAAACGCTCGTACTCGTTTCCCGAGCGCATTTCGCGACCACCGGCAGACGCAAGTAGTTTCTCGAAGAAAACTTCGGTAGTCAAGAGAGGTTTTAATCGAATAATCTGTGGATTAAATTGCGGTCTGACTGTCTAATCTGTGCTCCTTCGAGACGAAAACGTTGATTGGTCGCATTGAAATTGTCAATGTAGACTGGTGAGTGTATACTTCATATTATACATAGGATAAATATAATTAATATGCGAGAATTAAATACGAAGTGTGCAAAGTAACGGTTTCCCAGAACGAATCAAAATACGTACCAGTGAAAAAAATTGGCTAAAGTAAAAAGAAAGTTAATTTCGGAAAAAAAAACATAAAGATATACAGAAAGCTGTAAAATTTCAATAATAATAGGATATTTTTTAATGATTTTTATGATCAAGGAAAAATGTTAACTCCATTTTTCTGCACACAGTCAGCGCGTTCAAATAAACGCCTTTGTAATGGGTGATTTCAACGAACTATATTTTTGTATTGCATAAATATTGCTCCAACAAACATTAATTTCAATATTGATTTAAAACCAGTAAATGGAGAATGTTATATTCGAAAAGCAAAAAAAACGTCGTATTTCGTAAATAAAAACAAAGCAGCGGAATCTGGAGACTAAATCGTAATCGAAACTCCGAGTAAAGACATTCGTATGGTTTTGTCTCGCGAAATCGATAATTTCTCGCGTTTATGCTTGCCGAGTTTACTCGTGATTTGATCGCGAACGCTATAGTAGCTGAATTGAAATTCCGGGGACGAGTGTGGATCTGAATGCGGACGCTTCGGCACTCGATGCAGCGCGAATGCATCACGTACGCGGCGGAGCGTCGTGCGTAGGAACGTGGCCACATACGCACTCTCATCCCTGTGTCGTAGGGGACATCGGCTCAGACGGACGGGGGAAAGGATAAGGGAGGAAAGGGGACCCGGCTTCGCCGAAGCGAAAGAATAAGCCGGAGAGTGGAGAATCGACATCGAGTGCAAGAAAGCCGATGCATGTAGGACGAAAGAGAGCGAAAGAGACACGTGCGCGTGTGTAAGGTGGTCCACACTTCGGTGCTGCGGTCACTTACCTCTGACTTTCGGCCGTATAAGGCGGCGGACCCGTTGGTTTATTTTCGCTGCATTGGCTTCTATTTTTCTCATTTGGTTCAAAGTAGATCTCGGAAATATGGAGGAGGGAATAAATAACGTATCATATATCAACATTATAAATTAACTAGCGGATACCCGGCATGTGCTACTATGCTCAAAAAAGAAATACATTTTGTTTATTATATGTGGATAGATAATTTTTGAAAACAATTGCAAACAATACTCGAAATCACCACCAAATTTCACAAAAACAAAAATTTTTGTACTATTTATCCAATTTTAAAGATTATTTAAAGATAAATAAAAATACGTCCATTTAGTTTAAGAAACAACATCAAACTGATCTTTATCAGCTAAGCTTACGAAAACTATCCTATGACCTTACCAAAGTTCCAAACAAAATACCTACCAAATTTGGTCGAAATCGGTTGGATGGTTTCAAAGTCTATAACGGACATAGAAACATTTTTTGTGTTTTATATATATAGATAACGAAAGCGTTTTAAACATGCAAATATTTAATATTTCGAAAACATCTTGCGCACACGCGCGTATGTTCGAGCTCACTCTTGAAGTTCAATTATTAATCTCACGTTCTGATTTCATGAGGTAGAGGTATGTTTTCAGGTACACGCTCGGAAGAAAGATCGATGTGAAATCAAATAAATTATAAATTTAACGGAAATGTTATATAATAATTCAATAATTAAGGTATACGACGTAAAAGCGTTAGTGATTCTCACTTCGCAGAGAGAACTTTTTTTTAATTATCTCTTATTGAAAAATCTTCAACTGTACACACGTTGAAAAGTAATTGCGTTATAAAGTCCAATATATGTAGAAATAATCCGATAAAAATGGTTGCGCGAAAGCAAACTGGCAACACACGGCGAAAAGTGAAAAACAGGAGACGAAAAAAAAAAATATATAATTAATATACTCTCCATACTTTCCATTCCAATCCTCTCGATTATCGGCGCAACCATTCTGTCAGTGTCGAAGTGTAGTTAATGAAAGCGAACGAGTCGGATCGCGTCCTTGTAATAATACCGCGGAGGTGCGGGAGAGCGAGCGGGATTATCAAAAGCGAGAAAGGAAGAGAGAAAGAAAGAGAGAACCGACTCTGGAGCATAGATATGTTCAACGGAGACGGAAACAGAGATGCGCGCCCCACAACGCGAGTCGCGCGAATGCGAGCGAGCGCGCCGCGCGGGAGAAGCAGCGCTTGCGGCGTAGCGGTGGTAGAAGGAAAGAAGGGGAAGGTGAGCGAGTGGTGGGAGACGGCCGCGCGAGTGGGGTGTCTCGCGCGACAAAGCTACGGCGTTACGCCGCTACCCTCTACGCACACTGGTCGCAGCATCCGTCGATCCATCCCGCGTTAGTCGACTACCGCGTTCCGTGGCGTTTGGTCGGTGTTGCGCGGGTGGACGAGGAGCCAGCTCGCCGGACGGCCGAACGCGTTCGCGACATCCCGAGTTGGAATAGCTACTTTAGCCATTCGCTTGTATTTTTAAAGATCGCGCGAGAGAACTCGCACTTGACTTTCAGCCGGCCGTAAGCCGGCGGCGTGACTGTCGTTTGATGTGTCGCTCTGATCTGTTGTGAACAGTTGTGCACGAGAGAAGTTGCCCAGCGATCCTCCGTGACTTCCCGTCGTCTCGGCGTCGTTGTCCCGGAGCTTGCGGATTCTCGAAGACTCTTCTGCCATCGAGCGATCGCCAATCCCGGAGTGCGGAGTAATTCGAACAGGTATGTGATTTTTATACGGACTGTACAACACGCGCGCTTAATGTGACGCGTGAGTAAGCGAGTTACCGCGTCGGCTGACGCGAAACGTCCGCTTTGAAATGGGCCGCGACTCTCTCGGTCAAGAGTACCAAAATCTGAACGGTGTATTCTCAGGAGATGAATGGCCATTACGGCATTCAATATCGTTAACAGTACCGTTAATTAATAATCCCCGTATTCGGCCGACGCCGTTCACGGTGTCGATTACGAGTAACGTAAAACAGTCGCGTCGGTAGATATTGCTGGTGTCGCAATTAATATTGCAAATTCCGTTATTAAACGCGGCAATTTCGCCAACGGCGTAATCACGTACGACCCTCGAGTGATGTAAACATGCAAATTAGTCGTTACACCGGGCAATATCGTCGCGGAGGCAGTCCGAACTTACGGTTGCTCCAAACTCCACGATCCGCGTGCATTCTCGTCGGCGCTTACGTTCGAACGTTTTTATTCTCGATCTCATTGGTAATCAACGAACGTTAAGAATGATAAAGTAGATCGCGCAAAAAATCGTCGTAAAAACTCACGTTTATGACGGCGTTCTCTTTTTCTCTTTCTCTCTTGTCGAAGAAGAATCGATGCATTCCCGCGTGATTATCGAGGGAGGGGAAAGATCGATGGATGGAACGAGATCTAGAATGCGAGCTCGGTTAACGAGTTGAAATGACGAATCGTCCAGTCGCCGTCGTGGCGAAATGACGTAATGCCGTATCAACGCGTTCGCATCGTAAGTCATCGTGCCGATGACCTCAAAACCGTCGTCTCTTTTTCCCGGAGAACAGTAACGCCGGGGGTTTCTCCCCTTTGCCCCGTGCGTGGTACCGTTTAT
Organism: Cephalotes varians; assembly: GCA_037157785.1. Classification (NCBI taxonomy): domain Eukaryota; kingdom Metazoa; phylum Arthropoda; class Insecta; order Hymenoptera; family Formicidae; genus Cephalotes; species Cephalotes varians. The sequence goes on along the minus strand of JANQDE010000039.1, from coordinate 1,583,180 downwards.
CTTTCAACGCCTTCACGCACACGCCCGACAACGAGTCCCTCGTCGCCGAGGCAACACATTTCGATCGTTTCTCGAAGAATGATAGGCGACTCGTGTCGCGGTTCAAACGCGATAATAATACCGTCCCGTTTTTGCGACCGCATCGCGACCCGCTTCGTGCAGTTGTTGCGAAATTTTTATTTTGCGATCGAAAAACGTCTCCGTCGAGAGAAACCAATGCGCGTAAACGCTTTACGCTTCGCTATTTTACGCGGATGGTTTCTACGATGTTTGTCGTTTCGCGATTACGACGATCGTTTACTCGGCAATCGTAATTGCGATAATGCCGGAATAATTGGACAGCCACGTGGTCCCCTTCCCACTTATCACGTTGCAATAACACGCTCCGTGTCGTGTGTGAATCGTGGGATCATCCTGCAGTTGACTAAAGATAATCAACTTTGAATGAAAATCGCTCTGCAGTTGCAATTATGTCACACGTTACGTTTCTGCGAATAAATCCTCGCTATATTGGTCGTTGAACTCAATGAAATATAAATGAATGTAATTATGTCGTATATAGCTCGTGTCACGTAAAAAAAACATCAAGAATGAAAAAAAAAAATCTCTTGCAATTTATTATTAGATTTCTTTTTGTACGAAATTATTCTAAGGTAGAATATATATTTCTATTATATTCCTAAATTTAACACGATACTTTTACATCCTAAATGAATATAAACAGGAATGTTTCAAGAGAAATACAAATCTACCTTTGTGCAATTAAGCCAAGAGAGAAAATTGTTTATTTTGTGAGGAAAAAGCGATGTTCTCTTGGTTTACGGATTCATATTTCTCTGAAAACTACTTTTAGAGTATTTGAGGGTAGAACTCGAGATCTCTTCATCAGAGCATATTGCAAGCCTGTGCGATGTCTAATTATGCCGAAACATATTTAGCTTGCAAAAAGACTTTCAGTTGCTCTTATTTGGAAGTTTGAAAGTCGCCATCTACTTTTTTCTTCCTGAAATTAATTCACATTTGCGTCTAAATTACTTATGATATCATCAAATTGTCGCTACCGACATGAAGTTTCGCAATATATATTTAATGAAAAGCGGTGCCTTAAGTTGGTGCAACTTTGAATTTTGTTATCCACAGATTAACTTCCGCTTTTTTTGCATGTCCAACACCCTGTAACATTTTTTTTCAAACCTCGTGCGTTACAAA
>JANQDE010000039.1:1221526-1581957 GCA_037157785.1 Cephalotes varians | reverse complement strand
AAAAAAAAAAGAAACATTTACAGCGGGATAAAACAATGTAAAAAAAGTGTCAGAACTTTCGGCGTTTATAACTGTCGTTTTTGGCGCATCGAGAAAATGTCACTCGTAAAACGTAAAAATAATTGAAACAATCAATTTGCAGAAAGCAGTATTGACGTGTAGTGTAGACTGCCCTGTCATCGATCGTTTCGGGATGAATGTGCGAGAATAAAGAACTTCATCGCACACAACTCTCTTCCGTTAAAAATTGTGTATGAAATATATATCGGGTGCACCGCGAATCTCTATTTTACTCACGAATTCTCGGAGCAATTGCGAATGACTATGAGAGTTGTCATGCTAGATGTAATTTTCATTTTGGAGAGACATGTTTTGGAAACGTTAAAGTTATTGCGAATAATATCAAATACAAATTTTGCAAGAAATAACGCTACACTTGCGTTTCTATAAAACGAAATGCATTTACGTTTTTTGCTCTGTTTTTTGTATTTGTTTTTTTCTTTTTCCTTCCATGTCTTTTCGCGAGACGTATGGCTAATATATTCATAAATTTCTCGAGCGCATAGATTCCGTAAAAAGTAAGAAGACGATTCCGCCTCGCGGCTGCACACGTTCTGCAACTTTCGACGATGCGGGTAATTCGGCAGGAATTGCTTTTAAAATTTCGTAATGCGCGAAAAGTCGTTCGATGCAGTTAGGGTCATTCTCTTTTATGCTTAACTCAACGATACGAGCACTGCATTCTCCCTACGCGCTTACGCCCTCGTGTTCCTCGTCGGGACCTTGCTTACCGTTTGCCGTTTTATTTCTTTCTTTTCCTCCTCCCCGCGTGTTGCTCGCCCAACCACCCTATCTCTTTCTGTCGACTTTCTTCTGCGCCGGAGTCGAGAAATCTACGTTTCCAGCACGTGTCGCTCCTCGTTGTTTCCATTCTCTCGCGTTCGTTACATGTCGAGTGCGCGCTTGTGAATTTCACGAAATGTTAGAATCGGAAAGAAGGAACTTGCCGAGCGATATGGATAACGGCATTCAGTTGCATCTCGCCTCGTTGCAGCTTTAGTACGTCGCGAATGATCGTACGATCTTTGCGGTGACACGTTTCCCCTTTGCATCTCGTAATCACAGAACATAAAAGCTTTTATTTGTCATAAATAATGCGTGGTAAAGTGTTTTAAAAAAACTTTTGACGAAGTTATACTGTGCAACATAAATAAATCGATTTATGATGTAAATTATAACACGTTGAAATGATTGACAGAAATAAAATTTAATTAATTGACTGATCATTGATTTTACAACTAATTGTTTATTCATAAGTTTTTCTTAAATGTACGTAATAATGCGGTCGTTTGGAAATTTTAAGATAAATTTTAAGCTGACTTGTGGGATGAAAGTATTTTGCAAGAAATTTTTGTCGCGTCACGTAATTCACACGAATATCGACCAAAAGCAAAACGATAGGATTTCCTGTTACGAGCCAATTTAACCCCATAAAATCGTTTCTTTGTGACAAACAACTTGCACGCACTTCCTCTGAAAGTAGAATCGCATGCATGACCCGTATGCCACCTTGTAATTGCCCTTAGTAATTACTGTAACGAAACTTTGTTTCTTTACTGTAATAAGCTTTTGATCGCGCGAGAATCGAAACACGCTCTTTTTCATTCGAATACTGATTTTTTAGCGTTCGAAAGCATAATTGTACTTCCGAGAATTTTTTTTGCCTATGAGAATTATATTTAGATTACTTAAAGTTTGTGAAGAAATATTGTATCAAAATTATCAAATTATTTGATTCTCATTCAAATATGATTCTTTTAATATTCTTAAAGAAATAATAGAACGTTATCTTCTTTTTTCTTCTAAATAGTAAATGTTAATTAATATTGTATATACACAAGTGTTGTAAGACACGGACACCCGTCATGTCAAAATCTGTTTCGTTAAGGACCGCGTAGCGTCCCGTTCTCATAAACATCCCCCGGTACGCGTACTCTCCCCGGCTTTAAAGCGCGTTGCAGCCGGGCTTTTACGACGAAAAATTTTAAGCTCGCCATCGTCGTGTTGCTACTCGCTCGTAAATAACGAACTCCCATTAGATCTCGGAACTCGATCTAGGCCGTTGTTCGAATCGCGTGAACAAAAAAACTGTTTTATTCGTCGCGCTCCGATCATGAAACGATGGAAAAAAAAGAGTACAGCTGAACGACCGTGAGATTGGGCCGACGCAATCGGGGAACAAATCGCAGCCGGAACGCGAAATTAGCTGAAAAAACGTTATATTCCTTTTTTTTGCGGTTCTATTGCATTCAACCACCGACTGGCAATATGTGTTAATTTCTGTACAATTTCGCCTCTCTGCCACGTCAGCGTAAAATGTTATTTGACGCGAACAAAATTTTCGACTATTCAACCAATTATTCTTGCCTAGAGCTATTTCCTTTGACACGTTTGATGTAATATTTTTACTAAAACATAGCGTATTATATAAATGTATTGGTATTGACGGATGCGAAACGAGATCGAGTCATTCTATTTTAACTGAACCGAATGACGTGGGCGCCGATAAGAATGATATAAATATCTTTTCACGAGGAGAAGAGTTCATGGCTAATTTTAGTGTGAAGTAAGTCTTTCATATATTTGCAAGATTTTCTTCAATAAAAGTAGTCTTTTCTTGCAATTAATGAAATAATTAATCGAGTTTTAGTTTTTAGTCGAATGTCACGTGTAGTAAAGAAAGTATAAATGTTTAGTAAGTCTTTAAGAATCAACGGTGTCACGACTGTATCGTTATAAGCGAAACGTTGAGCAAAACGTTGTGTCACTTGACATACTTGCTTCAATTTCAATTTTTCATCTTTTCCTCAAGCCGTTTGGCTCGCAACTTCTATCCCGCATTTAAAACGGAAATTAAGCGGTACCCACCGACGAGCGCGTGCCGCTTGTCTCTCGTCGTTCTTGTTCCTTCCTCTACTTTACTTTGCATTCTCTGTTTTGCCCCTGATTGCACGAAACACAATTTAACTCCGTCTAGGGAAAATGCGAAAATCTTTGCAAAATGCGGAAGCGCATCGCGGAATATTAATCGGTTTACGGAATAAATCGAACTTGCGTTCGGCAGAGCGGGAAGTGTACATGTACAAGGAATTGGATGAATAATGTAAGAAAGTGAGTCGAGGAGACGCGAATATCGCATATTTCTCAAATGAACTCTATGAATTATCAAGAGATGAGCCAACATTTATTTGTGAATTTTTTTTTGTGAATTTTTCATATTCTTCGGAGGATCGACTTTGAAATCGTTCCAATTCGTTTCTCTTACTTTCTTTATTCACACCTAGTTCATATTATATTCTATGTATCTGCGGCAAATTTTACAAGGAATATGCGGACGCCGTGACGCCGTGATGATAAAGGCTTCCGACAGATCGTCGGCAGTCGTATACAGTGAGATCACGTCACGTTGTGCTCGAGGCCAGGACTCGATGTGCGCGATGCACATTACATACGTTCACAGGGAGGGAGATCGCGTAGCGTGACTTGAGACTTTGGGAATTCGGACCGCGAAAGCAATAACGCACCGTCACGGAAATGGTTCGCTACTGTCAGCCGCATATGCGACTGTCGCGTATGCATTCGGCAAACCCCAAACCTAGAGAGACGTGCAGCTGCAAATTTCACATATCGACATATAAAGCACGCTTTACAGTTTTGGTGTATGCAGTGCGAAAAATCGATCCCGTATGTCATCCCGCGATCTGCAACATTTATACGCAAATAAATGCGCTACGTTACGTTTATTCGGTTTGAACAAAAATTGAGAATTTTGATAATGGCGTTTACAACAAGCTTCACTTTCAACCGAATAAAATAGCGAGTTTATGATGACTCCCTGGAGTTTTCTGTCTTCCGTCAAAATTTTCACTGACATAATGGATCGAGTTTATAGATGACATATTCTTTCAAAAATTCATGGAGAAAATTAAATTTTTCTTAAAGAAAAATATACTCTGCTTTTTTTATTCGAGATGTGCATTTTTTAATATAACAATTATAAAAATGTACATACAAATATAAGATAATTGATATCTAGACTAATTTTCTTCCGTTATTTTTATTTTATTTATTTGACAGGAAATAAATTTTTTAATATAAAGTTTAATTATTTAACTACGACTGTCAATAGACAACATGAAACATGTATCCGTAATTAAAAAGTAATACAAATAAAAAACAATGGATAAATGAATACGTGACAAAATGTTTTTACTGCGGAAAAGACTTCGTGAATAAGAAGTTGCAAAAGGATGAATAAAATTGGCTGTACTTTGATAGTGCTTTATTCGTATAATCAACTACGAATTTTCGGTTTATAATAATTGCACTTTCGGAGCAATTTAAATGGACTCACAGAGCCCGTGCACTCTCGTATGCAAGCGCGTCAACGCAACACACAGAGGCAAGAAGATGAGAAGAGACGAGACGAGACGAGACGAGACGTGCAGCGAACTCTCATCGGACGTGGTTTGAAACGCAGCACTCGCCTTCCGCGTCTTCCGATGGAATTCCCAGCATCCTCGATGTTCTATGACTCGTTCCGGAGAGTCCTCCAAAGAGAGACTCGCATGCGCGTTCGTATCGGGCGAACTAAAGCAGAATGTTTCCAGTCAAGCTACTCGATGTAGAATTTGATCCCGATTTGAAATCGCGACATACGAGCACACGCCGAGAGTGCGTTAGCTCTTAGCTCCCTCGAACTTTAATCTTTCCGCCCGTCACATCCCTTCCATTCCTTCCTGTATCAGGAAAGCCTGTGCATCCTTCTGCTTTTAATATTTAAGCGCCACCGTGTACCGAGGGGACACTATTGCGCGATTCACAGGATGTACATTGAGGGGAGATTGGCGGAAGTTTTGGATGTTCGTCGACGGACGTGGGTCGACGCAACCCCCGCCGTTAATTTTAATCGCACAAGGGACGAGGGAGAAATTTGAATGGTTGATTCTTGTTACGAAAACCACAGTCGCGAAAACATCGCTTTGAGAGAACTCTTTCATCATTCTTTCGTTATTCTTGAAATTCTCGCGAAAAAGACGATGAGTTCATGTAAACGAAACGTATGAAATCTCTCGAGAATTTCGACGTCATCATGGTATGTTCCCTTGAGTGCTCTATCCAGCAATCGACTATTCATCCACCTTTCCGATCGCGCCGTAGCACGGCTATTACGGTCGGGCGAAATTAGGGTCGTTTAGTACAGCGATTTCTGACGTGCGAATGTGTGCATCTGTAGTTTCGCTCGAAATTGCGCCGCTCAAGGGCAGAAAGCGCCGCGTGCGCGCTTATAGCTGTCTGCCGGCGGATTATTGACGCGATATCTCGCGGTTTGCGCGCCCGGCCGCCCTCCCGGGCCGCACCTAGTGCGAACTCCGCATATCATGCGTTAGCATCATGCGAGCACCAAACGGAAGCCCTGTTGCGGATCGAGGGTATCGATATCGACTGGATATTTATCGCCGGTTGCGTTTCGCGTAACGCTTTCGTTCCCGGGCGCCGTTTCGTCTTGTTATTGCCGTCCCGCTGCTGTTGCGGTTGCGAACCCGACAGGTAATTCATCATACCGCACGAATACGCACGACCGCTTCATCAACGATGATACATGAAATTTCGCGATCGAGAGTATCGAAAATGCTCGTCGGTTAATCTCAAAATGTCATCACTTTCAAAATTTTTATTCTGAAAATTAGGGGAAAAGCCAGTTAAGTTAATATACGTCAACTACAACAACGAAGTAATATGTGCTAAACTAATATAATAAACCGAGTCTCATTTTTAGATTTATATCGGGCATGAAGAGAGAGAAAAAGAAAGAAGAAACTGGTAATCATTTAATAAATTGACTTAATAAAAATACTTTTAATAAATTGACATACATTTCTGTTTTTCGTTTAAAAGAACGTTGAAAAATATTAAAATGAAAGTTATATTAATCATCAAAATGATCTGCGAGATAAAAATTTTGAAAGTGTGTCGAGTACGAATAGAATAGATATAAAACTTTTCAGCGGATTCTTGGATGTAAAATGAATGTACTCGGTAATGGTGTTTCAAGTTCCCGAATTCTCAATCGCTTAAAGGTTAACGAACGGTAACAGCGATCAGAGTTCGAAACTGACGTGGCGGAACCCTTTGGAACGGTTTGAATCGAAAGCCGCGCATTGGAGTTTCGCCTCAGCCTCAGTGCCTCTATCCTTTATCGGACCTAAATCGAAATTACTAAGCCACTGCGAAATTGTACACCGATGGATTCTGAGGGCGCGACGTAAAATCTGCATGGCGAATGTATACGAGAGCGCAGTGCAGGAGACTAAATTTACGTGCGGTCGTAGGAGAACAACCGATGTCATTGTGCGGGGAAAGTGGAAGGAAGCGAGTGTTTTACGGAGTAGATACAAGACGTTTGTTCTTACTTCCAAGCTAGGAATTAGTGACACGACCTGTTCCAATTCGTACAAAATCTAATTTCTATAAATAGTCCAATATATCATTCGATAAATGGATCTAATGAATTCATTTAATTTTAAACAAGCTTTACTGGATTCTCAATTATCTAATTTTCGAATTCTACCTTCTGCGAATATTTTATGTCTCTAAATTTTAAAAATTACAAAATATGCGATTAAATCAATATAAGGAAAAGTTATCTTGCAATTAGACGATTATATGAAACAATATTGGTCTCTTTAAATTCGTATATAATATAATAAATATATTGTTTTAATGTTCTATTCTTAATGTTCTATTCTATAAATAACCGCATGCATATTTCTAGATATCTATAAACATACGAGATTTTCCGACGATGTTGCAACGAAACGCAATTATTATTTATGTCATTCGCTAGAAGGCCGCGAATGACCGAGCGGCTATAAAATACGCTCGACGCACGCGTAAAGTCATTGAAAGTGCGAACGATATTGCCTGCTTTTTCTCGAACAAATTATCGGGTCGCATGTGTTCTCGTTTAATCTCGCTTTTGCATTCGCAGTGTCGCGCACTGGGCAAACTCGCCCCCTTTTTTTCAGGTCGTACATCAGAGTTGGCGTATCCTTTTTTCTGCATTTGCCAGCGTCAGATACACACGTATACGTGTGCTATCCCATTGAATATGCAATGAGAATGTGCTGAGAAATTCCGCACTCTTTTTTTAGCTATAGCTTTTTGTCTCTTTCCACACGCGTCTCTCTGTCTTCGTCCACCTTCTTCCTTTGGAAAGATTCGAATCAGCGGATTTTTCAAATAAAGATGTAATTTCTGTAGACATAGCATCTGTATCTCGATTTGAAAGGAAACGCCGGAATATTTTTATATTTTTGTGGAATTGTGAAAAGATTTTCGTTTTCTTAGAAAAATAACTTATATATGTTCTATTTAATATTTATATTCATATGTATAATTATATATTATATTTATTTAATATATATTATAATTTAATTTAATATAATTAATTTAATAGAATTTTATAATAATTTTTAATATCCATATTATAATATATAATTAATCATTGAAAATGAAACATTATTAGTTATCGACTTGTAACATGATATTTAAAAACATCTTTTCATTATATCAAGATTTTTCTTTTCAATAGTCTCATTACGATATATTAGGATAACAATAAAAGCTTTCCCATTAAGCGATTTTAGTATATGTCGATATCTTTTTATCGAATTATTCGTTTTTATCAGCTATTTCTCCTTTCTTCCACTTGAATTAAATTTATTAAAAATTGTAAAGAGGAAGAAAAAACTGCTTTTAGACGTTTCGTGCGATATTTTATTGAAAAAATATAAGAGAAAATCAAAACTGAATGTAATTCTGCGGCGAAATGGAATGCGTAGGCGGTAAAGAATCGACCCGCAGTTCTTTCTCTAATTCGAATTATCGCGAAAGAGACGAATAAGGTACGAACTTTGAAAGCAGGTAGCAGCTCTCGTTATTTCACTAATTGTGAATTGCTACCTTATCTTTGTTTTCGCCGCGTCTCACTTTAGAATTAAAACATCCACGTAGTTCGCTTCGTTGGTCAGCTCTTTGCCCTTTCCTTCCCAACCTTTATTCACTGATCCCCTGCTTTCTTTTGTTTCTCGCGAAGAAGTCGAGAACGAAACTTTCAGAAGAGAAAAGCCTTCTTCCCCTCGCTCCTGGTTGGCTCCGGTACTTTTCAGAAAACGTCGCCGACGGCCGGTTGTGGTTTGCTTTACTTTTTGTCTTCCGTAAATTGTTCGCGTTTAACGAATGTTGTTACATCCGGTAAATTCAAGATTGTCATCCGACTTCGTTCGGGCAACAAATCTCGAGTTAATTAACAATAGGGTTTGCTACACGTGAGCACGAATATCTCTGGATGCGGAAAGAGAGAGAGAGAGAGAGGGGGGGGGAGGGCTATAGTGCAGTTTTAGAATAATTTCGACCATGCAATAGCATTATTACACGCAGCGGTTGCATGCATGCCGCAAGTGTATGTGGTACACACAGGGTCGTCGGCTAGCATGCAATTCTCATTTACAGTGAATTCGCAGGATCTATCAGTGGGAAATAATCCGGATTTTATTTCAATGGAATTTAGAGCTTCACGAACTATTTCAAATTTTCACATTGATGATCGAAAAGAAACAAAATTTCATGAAATCTCTCCTTTAATGGAAAATTTTCAAAGGGCTGGTAGTCGAAGTGGATGCCGCGACGCTTTTGCGATCGTATGCAAAGTATTCAAATTTCCATAAAGAACATAATTCATCGACACTGAACGAGTTCAGCCGCTGAGTCATCACTTTGCAACTTTTACCTTATTCACCTTTACACCTTTGCATCCGATAAATCGGGGGAGAATTTTCGTGAGCAAAATCGAGATATTAAGAGGTATTAAAAGATATTAATTGAAAAGGTATTACTTGAATGGAACATTACTTAATTAATATTGTACTAATTCCTCCGCTTAACTAACATTGATTTAAACCGTTCCAATAAAAAAAAAATCCTCTTATCGAACATAATAATTCTTTGAATTACGAGCAATTATTCAATACAAATTACCAATACAAATTATTGTTTTGTACACATCATGGAATTAGTGTACAAATTTTAATACCCATGTATACATACAACGTGTCCATATTTGTCAAATATGTAGCATAACTAACATAATAAGGCAAAATCTTCGATAATTAAAGAAGAATAATCATAGATAATTTAGGAAGAATCAGTCGAATTGATAAAAATTTTCATCGTTTTATTTGTTTTCTCGTATATATATATATATATATATATATATATATATATATATATATATATATATTACCGAAGATTGTTATCTGAAGATTATTAATACCCAAGTATCACGCGATCAGCGTGTAAATTGTGATCGACAGTGTTCGTCGACTTACATTCGATCGGGGGTGTGTAAGCGGCGGCTTCGCCACTTGATAATCCTCTTCTCGGTTATCTCGAATAGACTCTCGCCGTTTCGTGGTTGCTGATGCGCGATGCTGAAACTTGCGGCGATTCCCGCGGCGCGTTTCGTGAATCGCGCGAGTATGTTCGGCGGCTGATAGTCGGTCGAATTCTATTGCTCCTCCACCGGCCGTTGCGCGCATTGAACGTGCCCGTATCCCGACGATCGTTCTGAACGTTCTCTCCGATACTTGCGCGTTCGACCGCGATTGATTTCGCTCGTCCGCGATAGAATGCCGTCAGAGAGCTATGCTGCCGGATATCCGCGAATATACCGGCGTGTTCTCGCGTGATTCGGAAGCTCGATATTATATTAAGATCGCGGCGATAGCGGTAATCCGCAACGAGTGGCGAGCAAAACTTACGCAGTTTCCTGCTCCGCGTAATCACGATCGTTTATGTGCTTAGTGGCGTATAAGCGGTTGGTTAACATTTAATATATATGCCATATCTTCCTCATTTTCCAAAGAACAGAGGAATCGATGAAAATAGAGAACAAAAATTCGAATTATTTTATCAGGATGTTTTTTTAACGAAGGGACAAATTTGAATTCCTTTTATTAAAAATAATTCACATTCTCGCTGAAATAATTTTTTATCTTGTTTTATAGACTAAAAAATTTGATACGCTACTTTTCATACTCCGCTTTGGCAACGTATAGCGGGAACAATAAAACAGTTGATTTAATAATATTTTTTATTTCATTGAATTTTATACGTATGTATTTTGATAGAATTGATTTAGCAAAACGATTCGGTTAATTTTGACAGACTTTCTGTGCGATGCTCGCAGCTATTTCGGAATGGATCCGGATTTTTCGGCAAAAACCCCTCGGCGAATAGTGATTTCGTCGCGGTTTTTTGCCTCCCACGTTTAGCTTCATGAATTTGATACAAAAAAATCGTACGATATAAATGTATCGATCATGTTCATCGTTTATACTTTAAATAAAATATAGAGATCACTACAGATAAAATTTATAATTTTTAATCGTTGTTTAATCGTCATTTTAATTTTACACATATATAAATATCTAATATTGAGAAAATTAAATCATTGCTGATGATGTACCTTTATTTCTATAGTACGCCTTACTATTCATAAGATTTGTGTAATACATGCATATATATTCGCCCGTGTTTCCAAACTCCCGCAGAGAAGTAAATTTTCACCGTACCGTACCCATTTGATATACATTTATGCTTTATATAAAAGGAAAAATGAATAAATAAGATAAGAAAATTATAGAAAAATTATAGAAAAATGAGAGAATTAGGGAAGACAGATAAGAATGTAAAGATAAGAATTAAGAGAGAGAAAGAAAAAGACAGAGAGAGAGAGACAAGAAAAAATAAATTAAAAAATAATGATGAGAAAGGATTAAAGAGGTAGAGCAAATGTATACGCAGGATGAGAGCGCGGAAAATCGGGATTAAATAATAAGGAAATGGTGAAATATAGCAATGCATAAGAAGAGGAGCGCGCTTAAGAAGAGAGCGAAAAAAAGTGTAAGGAGATATACGCAAAAGATATATGTGTAACATGCGAGCAAAGTTGCAAGACGTTAGACTAGGATTTGCCATTTGCGCATGGTTTACGCATATTTAAACTTTTCGCATTACTTCAGATGTGATCTAAATCGTTAATTTTATTTTACCATATCAAAAGTATGGTAAAATACTGATTATCAAAATGCAGAATATTTCAGATATGATATTAAAATAACTCGACCCAATAAATCGAACGACATATTCCAGCATTGATCTCTTGCATTCAAATAATCGCTGTTTTCCAATTTAACATTTTTTTATAATAAAATGCAATAATTTTACTTTTATTAAAAATGTGGCTGATATTTTAAAAGTGAAAATTCAATAAAATAAAAAAATGCACGCGTATGTACTCGGGTATCTGAATATATTTTTTAGTAATAACAGTCAATTTTTTGTATTTTTTTCCTAGATTAAAGTCATCTTCTTCTTTCCGCTTAATAGAGCAGTTTATGTAATACGGTCCGTTTTACGAGCGCTGGAAAACGCTTGAGCGTATAAAATGGTCCAATTACGCGCTGTTATGGATTTTTTTTATCGATAACATATACGCGCTTTTAGTCAGTTATTCGTGTGAATTAAGCGCGATAATCGTGAATTGAAACCAATAGGACAACGAAGAAGAGAGAGAGAAAGAGAGAGGACAGGATCTGTAGAAATTTCCATAATTCTTCGCAATTCGTTTCTGGCCTAGAGCCCTCGGCGGGAGGATGAGAGAGAAGGAGAAAACGGGGGAAGGCCACAAGAGCGGGCCAAGGGTGGTGCAAAATATTCGCTCGTGGCTCTCTTTCATCTCCAGTTCCGCAGCAAAATGCAAATGGTCGCATTGTTCTGTGCAGCGAAACGCTGTTCCGTCGCGAGGGGGGGAGGGCGCGACGCGAGCTTGAAATATCGAAATGCCGTTGGTGTTCTTTCAGCCGCCTATCTAGGCCAGCGATAGTTTCGGGTTTTGTCTCGCGATAGCACAGCTACGATTTGCTGCTACGAGCGTTTTTATGCGCGTTCGCACGACAGAAGTTCAGTGTCCCGGGGCGAAACGATATTTATCATTTGATCTGCGGTGTAGAATCTTATACGCGATTTTGCAATGGCGTAGCCGAGCTGTCTAGAAAAACCACCGGGTGTTCTTTTCACTACAAATTTTTTGTTCGGCCCGCATTCAATTTTTCCGCGATAACGTCGGAACATCATTTTTCGAGTGAATGAACGATTAAAAATGAGGATCTCTGATGAACGAAATTTCAGAATAAACAATGAAATTATATTATTTAGGAGATTTCATTTATTTGATAAAATTACAAATTATGAGATTAAGAGAATTTTAATTCATATATGTATTCCCGCATTTTTATAAAAAGTTATATTAATAAATTAGTGTAATTCTCTTAGTGAATAAAATTAACGTAAAAAAATTAGAAAGAATAAAATTTTATGTAGAATAATATGCATTGCAATTTTCTTCTTTTGTTATTATTTTATTACTCTACTTCTTCTATTTTTACCAATGTGTATTGAAATTTTTTTTTCAGTATATTTCAACTTGATCTACGCATTCTTCTGCATACGCTGACTTTGCAATTCTGTTCGTCATCAATACACTAGAAAGGTTGACAATTCTAACTTCGTTGTCAGCCAGACACTGTTCTCTTCTGTTCACCACCAGACACTATCGTTCTATTCACCTTTTGTTTTATGACCGGAGTTACCTCCAGCCAAAGCCCCGGTGGCTTTGTGTTCGGCTGCAATAACGCGTCTCTTTTTTTTCTCCAAATTCCACCGATTCTGCCATCGGTATTTTTGTGGACGAAGAGGATGAACGGTAAAACGAACTTCTTTGCGCAATTCGAATAAACGATTTTGGTACAACAAATAAGGACTTAATCTACTTATATTAAACTATGCTTTACATCGTTCGAAATATATACAGATTATACTTCGTAGATTATACTTCGCTATGATAGCTTATTATACTTTTCTTGTTACGAACTTACCCCAGCATTACTATTTAAGTTGCGAGATCAAACATTTTAAGATGCCTTAAAGATAAAACTCAATTCAAAATAGAATACTTTGTTTTCAGATTAGCTTCTTCTCAACTTCTTTATATTACAATATTTATATTAGACAATAACTTTTTCCTGATTTTTTCTTCAAAACATACTTTAAAATTGTGAGTATTGTAGCATTTTAAAATGACGCACGATATTACCGATTTCGCAGTGCAGTGCTTCGTTGATGAACTGTTCTTCTTGCGGAGAACACGGAAAACAACGGAATAAGTTTCTTCGAGAAGTTTTCCAATATTTTGTCGGTTCCAACGGTAATAAGAATGGTGTCCACGTGGACTTTACTGCGGGATGAAATATGCGACTCCGGGGGGCGTGCAGGCGCGGCACTTCCATCTGCGGTTTGGAGACCATTGCAATGCTCTATAACGTGCTACTGTTGCTGCTTGCGCGTAGTTTTGTTTTACCTTTCTTTTCCCAAAGTGGCGACCGCAATGTTACCACACTTTTCGACAGATTCATCGGGGCGCCTTCGCATTTGCGGGAAAATTCCTTTTTCTCTCGTTTCTCTCGCGATAATTAAGCCGCGAGGCGGAACGTAACTTTCGACCTTGTTGCATAATTACGAAAGCACTTAAAAAGTACCGTTATATGTTTTGCGCGCGTACAAACAATCGTGCTTATTATTATTATGCATTTCATTATCTTATCTTGTTTTTTCCTCAGAATATAACAACCGATTTTATTCCGTCTATTTCGTTATAGCGAAACAGATGCGTGCTTCTCTCTTAACATTGCGCATTACTTCGAGATATCCTTCCCTCAATTAACGTTACGCGGTTACACTTAATCTTTTCTGCATTTATCCGCAAGATACGGCGCGAGTAAGCCAAGTATATATTTTAATTAATTCACAATCTATCGCGCCCCGTAACGTACGTCTCGCGTACCGGGACACTTATTTACTTTACATCAGGGTGCATCGTATGCACTTTGCGCGGATGCGCGTGTACCGAATTAATCACCTACCTCGGTTACGATCTCGAGAATTACGGATATTTATAGCGAAGCCGATTCTGATGCAAATGAGGGGGAGAGGGTCTTCTATCCCGATAAAGTCGTTTGCCCCCGTTCTTCCCACTCTCACCGGGTATACCGCTTTAAATTATCTGATGCGCTCTCTTCTGTGGAACGCGATAAAATCCCGTCGCCTTCTGCTACGGAAGGAAATCGACAATAAAATTACTTTATTAAGTTCTTTGCTTTAAAAATTCTTAGCGCGTGAACCGTACAGTTGACCTCGTAATGTAGTCGATAACTTTACTCTCGACTACAACTTGAAAACTATTGGTACGTCAATATTTTAATTGAGAGGAATCTGTTCTGAATTGATCAAATCATTGTTTAAAGTCCAAGTATGTCGGATACATTCTCACGTGTAATAATATGCATTATTAATTCAGCACTCATTTAACATTATTAGATTCGAGAGAAGTTTCGGTATATCGGGTATTCGTTTGCACGTTAATTTTAGTTTAATCTCACAATTTATGCATATAGGAAACTGATTGAGATACAATTTATGGAATCCTGTATTCGTCGCTCGTCGCGTCGTTTTCCCAATTAGACGCGGCCGATGAAATTCGTCGTGCGAGACAATAATTTCGTTGCTAGCTCGCGAGTTAGCTTCCAGTCATTGGGGACCTTCGTTAAATTACACTAGCGACATCTAGGGAGCCGCGGCAACTTAATTAATTGCTACGGTGACAAAATAAATTGTTTTACGATCATATGGTAGAAATCACATTTTTTTCGCGTGGAAACAAATAAAAAGTGGACGATAAAAGGATAAGGATATTTCGATGGTAATTACATGATATTAAAATCCATAAAGTATTTTTTATTTGAGGCATAATTTTCTTTTCTGTTTCTCTCGCGATTTTTCGCATATAATATACGTGACTTATGATCGAATTTACCCTTTTACTCCTTCTATTTTATACGTCTACTTCATTTGTACGTATGGATGGGAGTCTGATTTTTTGCGCTCTTTTACTTCGCTTCGAATCTTCCCAGCATTCCTCTTCCTCTCTCTTCCTCCTTCCCTCTTCTCCAATCCATCCTTTCTCGGATATTTATTTTTCCTCGCGTTTGCTTGATCCGCGCAGTCATTATTCAACCACCCCAATTTCCGACCACCACTCGCGAACAAATGAAAATATTTGCCCGAGAGATTTGCAGGTTTGATTGCTGAATTTTCTCGTCGGTTTTCTTATTCCGGGTACGCAGCGCAAGTGTAATGCCTGCGATTTATTTTTGACGCACGATATTACATGCTTTCGTAAAAGGTAAAGTGGATGGATAAAATATTACTGCGTATTCTCACGAAGAAGAAAGGGAAAGGAAAGAAAAAGTAGACATTCCATTTTTATATATATAAAATGGTTCAATTCGCCACGATCATTTTTTTCTGAGGATGTTTTTACGTATAGGAGATTTAAAGAAAATTGAGAAAACTTTGAACAAAAATGATTTATATAAGCTGTACGAAAAAATTATTTTTAAAATTTGGTAATTTAGGCTATATAAAAAATAAATAGATCAAGTATTAGATCGTATATTCAATAGTAAAAAAAATCAAAATTAATATTTTTGAATGAGATAAAAATTTTTATACGTATCACACTCTTCTATTATATCTATTTTATATTATTTTAGATACATATCTATAAAAAGCAGTACAAAAATCGTTTCATCTTGAAATTTTAAGTTTCCCTCAATATTTACCCCTAACAGTTTCCCCTAACAAATGTGGTCGATGCTGTATATCTAAATGATCCGGCAAGAGCCGCGACAAAATGGCGCGAGAATAATCGGAATTGTCCGGCGCGGTAGTAGGAGTCGAGCGTGTGGATCGAGTTTAGCATCAAACGAGGGTCTGTAATCCTAACTCGCTTCGGTCCGGGTCGAAGGATCTTGCGGTAATCCACGGCTAGGATCGAGCTTAAATCGCTTCTCGTGACACTAGCTGAACAATCCTCGCTCCGGGGCTCAGTATCCTAGACAGAGCGTGCTAGCTCGACCGTAAAGGACCACTCGAGTACCGTAAATCCATCGTCGCGCTTGATCCTGATAGCGAAGTCTAACGGCATTATCCTTCCGAAGCACGCGTCTTTTTTTTCTTGAAGAACATCCGTCCCGAATGATAAAAATCGAACTCATTGTAAAGTATTTCTTTCACGTTACACGCCAAGCGTGCTGTTGTAACGACATCAGAATTGAAAAGTGGCGGTGCATCTCATAGCATCGTTAATGATTCAGCAGACAAAGCAGTTCAATGAGCGCTCAGTGATTCTTTATTACGATTCGTTTCTACACTTAGATTCAGCGAAGAACTAAAGACAAGAATCAATTGTATTGAAGAATCACCAAATCTCACTGATCTGCTTTGTCTGCTGAATGCAGCCAATGTCGCGCGTTGTGTACTCGTGGGGATTAATACTTCTTTTCGCGAAGATGTTACGTATAATCGATATCTATCACCATAATCAATATTCATATTCAACGTTGTCAGGAAAGAAACTCGAGCAAGATTGAAAACCCAAGTTTCGCGTAAATAAAGTTTGTGTCGCGTCTTGTAAAATGTACTTGAATTCGTTCGTCCAACTCTCGGTACGTCTCTTCCCTCATCCCCGTCATTCTACCTACCGCCTTCTTTCACCTTCCTGTGTAAGTCGAAGTTCCCGAGTCGACGAAACTCGATCACATACAATCGATAATTCTAACGTGAAATTGAGCCTCGGGGAAAGGTTGGGAAACGAAGCGGGCGGAACGAGGGAAACGGCGAACGATTCGTTCGTCTTGGGCTTTTTAAAATTAACCTGACTTATAGCCGTTGAGGAAGAAAAGCTGAAATGTGAGCTGACTAGCGGCAGATACGCTGTGGATTTTCTCTCCTAACTGCATGAATAGGCGAAGCACGGATACACGCTGCGATATCGAATTTCTCAGACGCGTAACCCCAAAAAGAGAATTCTGCATGTTTCGAACGTTGATATTCCTTCTGCCATTATACCTGAACATGTTGTGCTTTGATATTCCGATATTCGCAATTCATTATGTAAGATTCGACAGATTTTTATAAGATTATTAACGTCTCTAATGATTTATTTCATCAATGAGAATATGTTAATAATGCATGTATTGATGATATCGCTACGTGTATCCGTGTTTTGCTTATTTATGCAGTTAGGAAAAAAATCCACAGCGTATCTACCGCTAATATCTCAGCTCACATTTCCGTTTTTCATCCTCAACGACTATAATAGGTTAAGAGATTTTTATGCAAATAAAAACTGTCTAAATAAATTTTTTAAATTTAATATTCTTGATGATTTATATATACATTGAACGTTCTAAGAAAGGAAATTCGTACTGTATCAGATAAATTTAAAAACTAGAGATTTCTCGAGTTTGGAATCGATTTGTCGTCAACGAGAGTTCCCGTAACGCTTGATTATTTATTAACGTACTTACACACACGTTTCTGAATTCAATGTGTATTATAGGATAATTTATAAATCATACTTACAGAAGGTACGTTCTGATTTCATCTGAAATCGCTAACTCATGGGTCTCTTTCTACTTCCTCAAATCGGACGAGCGATTGCGAACAATCAATAATCCCGTTTCTCATGAAATCAAGTACGAGCTCGAACGTGAGTCCCCGGTCGTTTCCTCCGTCTGGAACTTTAAAAATTAACTCCGCGCGCGCTCGTGAACGACCTTCGCCATTGCCGAAGGAAGGAACGAACGAACAGACGACAAAATAGATACAGGGGACACTGTCGTCGACGTTACTGTCGATTTTCCAGCGATTCGGACTGGGGAAACTCTTCGAAGCTCCGCGCTCGTTCGCCGATACTTGGACGTCGTAAATCTTGCAACGAGAAACTGCCTCCTTTTTCGTACTCCTCTGCTCTCGACATCGTCGTTTTCTCGCCCGGGGCAAACGAAAAAGAAAAAAATGGGGGGAAGAAGGGAAAGAGGAACGGACGAAAAGAAAAGAAAGCTCGCGAAATGTTCTCGCTTGACGACGCGCGCCGTCGTATTTATACAGTCGTAAAATTCAATCATCGATTTCGGAGCACCAAAAGGCATACCGGATAACAGGCGTTTTCTCGATGTTATCGTTTACAGCGAAAGTTTTTGCAGATCAGCTCTTAAGCTTTCGTGATGATAATTGCTTTCTCTTTACATGCAAAGCGTCAGAATTAGTTCACCGATGTTGTCGCGACACAAATGCGAGCATAATTAAACTCAATTTCTTCTGTTCGATTTCAACAACTTGAGCGTGATGAATAAATACTTTTATTACTATCGATGAAATCGATCGCGACAAGATTTCAAATCGCGCATTGTCCCGAGGTGGTTTGAAACTTAGATATAATTTCCTATAATATTGGCGACAGGGAGCTCACGTACTAAATTAGCGGTCGAATAGCGTTCATTGTTGGCACAGGCCCGGATCCGATTTGCGTGAACGCTGGATTGCTAGCTTAACCGGAAGGTATTGACAATGGCCGGAAACAAAAGCGGCCATTGTGAAGCCTACGGTCCGGTCGCATCGGGCCATACTGGCGGTAACGGCGATGGCAGTGGCGGCGGCGACAACGACTTGGCTCAAAAAAAGAAAAACGAGAAACAGCGGTTAATTTCCCATGGAAGTAACCGATTGCCGCGGAAAAATAGCGAGCGAACCAGACGCGCGGTATATATCACATCCGGTCGACGCCGACTGTTCCCCGGAGGCTGCGCTGCACACGCGATGTTTTGCTCTCTCTCCCTCAGGCCTGAACCTGAGCGCCAGACTACATTCACTTTCGAGGGTTATCAGGAGGTCCCGCGGGACCGAGAGAGAAAGAGTGAGGGTGAGAGAGGGTCCCGCTTTGTCCAGCGGATCCCATATTTCAAGGGACCTCGTTGAAAAGCCCTGTACCGTACGTGAAGTGTGCGCGTACACACGGTTCGCATGTATATGACCATCGTACGTTTCTTTCCCTTTCTCCGTCTCTCTCTCTCTCTCTCTCTCTCTCTTCTCTTTTTTTTCTCCTCGCCTCGCTGAGGTAAGGGGTGCAACATTGACAAATGTTCCGCCCACCAGTTTCCACCCTTTCGCTCTTTTTTTCGTCCCTTTTTCCTTCTCCTTTTTTATTGTCTGGATACGCATATATGACATTGGACGCACTTCCATCCCGCCTTTAATGACATCTTTCCGCGCGGATTTCAGGATGCGCCCTGATGATGAGTGCAATCTTATCACGCGAGAATTCTAATTCTCGTACAAATCGCTGGGAATAAAAGAGAAAATGAACGCGATGAAAGGGCGATGGGTACGCAAAGTAGGAAAAAGTAATTAGAACCGTATGTTTTTCTTGGTAAATGACGGGAGAAGAACTTGGGAGATTTCTGCAAATGTATATATTGGAGTTCTTTATTTTCCATTGGCTTCCATTAAAAGTAATCAAAAAGTAATATATATAAAAAATTTTTTATTCTATTTTCAATTATTTATATTAACAAATGGCTAAGAAAAGAGCAAAGATAGACAATAATTTTATGTAATTTTTAGTTCTCTAAAAGCAATACGGAAAACAGAGACATTTTACTATTTATTTATTCGAGCTCTGAGGTCGATTTTTACTTTTAATAGAATAAACTTTTAATGAGTAAATGAAATGACATAAATTCGATATATGCGAATCTAGATTATTATTATTGCGATATTAAGACATTGAATATTAGGAGCGCTAGACAAAGTCTAGCGAAAAGTCGAACTCCCGAAACTCGTCAGAAAGACTCGACGTTGAAGTTGAAGCCGTGGATTCTGGTGTACCGCATATTAATCAACGTTCCAATCAACATATCGATTTATCGGAGTGGTAAATACGCCGTTTCGTCAAACGCTTTGCATGCGAGCGAGTGGTTTTATTCTCGCTGTGGAAAAACGTTCACGTTGCTCTCGCACCACCAATTTAACTTGGCGCATTCCATTACCGGGAGCATACAGTTCCTGTTTTCCTCCATCGAGGGCCGCGGTTCGTAATTTTGGATTTTAACTGGCGTATAATCGTCGACGATAACGACGCCGCGGGATAATAAATATTATCTTACTGACAGGCCTCTCATCTCTCTCTTTTTCTCTTCTCTCTCTCTCTCTTTTTCCACTCTCCGTAATACCCTTTTGCCGCGTTGCTTTACTCCCCTCTGCGTTTTGGCCAAGCATCGATATAGTTATCTCTGTTTGCTCACGCACGTCCGGTTAAACTTGGCATGCCGTCGAGCGCACTTTAATTCGAGCGCAGGAAACTCGCCAATCTCGCTGCATCGCCGACCGCGCGATATTTCGCGAGAGGGTGTCGACCGAAATAAAAAGAAAGAGACTTTTGCGGAGAAGGTGTAATGAATTTGAAAAAGGGAGTAACGCGTCTCCCGAGTATACAGGCGCGAGTCGTACCGGCAATTTAAATTAGCTAGACACTAGATTACAATGGTATTGGCCGTTTCCGCGAGTATGAGAATATCTGAAATTTATTTAAGTGCAACGTAATGATGCGTAACGTCAGCCCGGTGTTCGATCGATGTAGGTACCGCATAGCTGCACTCGCCGCCGGAAATGGTCGGTGCCGATCTATCTTGCTGTGTTTACCGAAACACACGTGTCAGAGCGCGAAACTGTCGTCGCGAGCTTCGCCACCGCGTTATATAACTAATGCAAAATCGATAGTTCATTTCGCGGCCGCCACAAGGCCGGTTTTTGTTGGCTTGCCGGCGAATGGGCATACAGAGAGGTGTAAATTAGAGTGCACCCGTAATTGGATGAAATGCGATATCGGATCAAATGTAATATCGGCCAGCAGCCTGCAGCGCCGCGACTGGTATGTACGCGATCGCTGTGCCGCGTTGCGTTGTTTACTGTCGTCGATCCGTCACTTTAATATGCGTAATCGAATGATATAATGGTCGAAAGTTATCCGGCTCAGCTTTCAATTAAATGGATGCTCCCGAAAGTGCATCTCCGTGCGACTTCCCGCTTGCCCAGATGTCCGATTTGTCGAAATAATAATCTGCGATTAATTCAGTAATTTGTTCATGGAATTGACTACACAATTAGTGATACGGAGAATCAGAGAAGAATCGTTGGAAGAAAATCTTTGTAATGATTGAGCACAGATAATCGTGTCTTAATCACATCGTTATAATCGGTTAAGAATAACTCGATAGCGAATGTAATTATCGTGATTTTACATGATTATTCGAGATGATGATCCCGAAATTTGCAGTTTTTTCCGGATTTTGAATCGACGGAACGCGGTGACGATGACGATGACGGCGACGAACGGCGAAACGGAATTTTCAATCTCGGGGAGCATCGAGTAGCGCCAACGCGCCGTGTAGACGGAGGCGCGTCTGCTGTTTTCGAATTCTCTCCTTTTTTTCTCCTGACTTCAACGTGACCGGAAAGACGAAGCGAAGATTGCGTTATGTTAGCGCACGAGAGAAAGAGACGGGGATGGTGACGATACGCTCGGCAAACAGATTACGATAACGCGTGTTTCTTGCGCACGCACGGACGTGCGGCATGCAGAATCGCGCAAGAATGACGAGGAAGAAGTGTCTGGAGTGACCGAAAAGGCGTTAAATTTGCAAGCGCGTCGACGAACGAGAATTTCCATCTTACGCCGAGAATCTCAAGTGATTCCACATTCGCGAAATGAATTCGCGTTCACTCATATGGATCAGGACTTTCAATTGAGTCGTAAATACTTGAACAGTTATCGAGTCCCGAGAAAAACTCGAGAATACCAGAATTCGAAAATAAATTTTTTTCGACGATTTTATTTTAAGTTGGAACATCAAATTTTTTACTGTTCTGTTCGCGAACAGAATTCGTACAAGTCTGTTGTTCTAAATTATCATGAGCGAACACAAAACTGTGATTATATTCATACGTGACATTAATATATCAAATTGAGTTATATATAAATGCACTTAAATACTACTATTTTAATATTATTATAATACTTTATTGTACAAAATGAAATCCTCAATCTAACAATAGAGAGATCTGTCATCTTCCGAAACTTTATTTTCATTTCGCACGTTATATGTATTCCGTGCTGTAGAAACGTCGCGTTGTTCCCTTTTCGGATCTTGGGAGGCTGTGTAACGCTGTCGAGCGATAAATTAATCCAATCGTTGCACCCACGCGCGGCTTCCTCTGCGCTTTGAGTTTCATATACTCGTTGCCACGTCGAGCGACGTGTTATGTTACGCTTACGTGCGTCACGCGTCGTCTTTGCCATTCAATCTCCTCGTCTGAGAAAAATTCTGTCTGATAATATTTCTTAAAATATCTGTACTTGAATCGATAGAAATATTTCTATCGCGAATGCCTAATTCGTCATTTCTTTAATTTAAACAAAGAATCGTGAATATAAAATAAATTATGAAATTAAATATTCATTAGAATTGATAATTAAAAAACTCCGAAAAAATATTTTATTTTAAAGCGATTTGTTGTTTTTAAATTCAAAATTTTCATCTCTTTCTATTTAGATTTTAAGTAAAACTTCTTAGAACTAGAGTGACAAAATTATTATTTAGATACTTTCTAAGTTTACGATCTAAATATCCCTTGATTTTCTGTGATTTTCTGTAAAGAAACGCGATAAAGATTTCATCGCGCTTTCTAAAAAGGTTAGATCCTACATGGTCTAAAACAATACCGGAAATTGTGAATCGAATCTTTACGGCGCTTTGTAACGCTCGTTTGATCATCGAAGCAGTCGAAGATTAATATTCGTGAGAGAGTTACGTTGGTCGATTAGTGACACGGTTTTACGAGATAGAATAAAATGAGCCGCCATTCAGGGATTTGCGAGCTATTTTCCGCCTGGATGTCCATTCGCCGTCATTCTGCTCGAGTCTCGGTACATTCATTCGTATTCCAACACTGTCGGAAACTTCGCGATAATTCGATGTCTCGACGACTGCAACAACTACAACAGCAGCAGCGGCCTCCGTCATCATCGTCGGCCACCAAAGCGGCCTACGTGACTTCCACGTCGCTTCCCACTATTCCGCCTTCATCCTGCCCCGATTCTTCCCTGCCTCTTAGGATCGTAGCGATATTACGTAAAGTTCTATAGATAGAAATCTACATATATTATACATTTACGTTATACGTTATCCCCGAAATATAGTGCCACAAGTCCAAAATCAGATGACACAACCATTATAAGGAAATCTTTATTATAAAGTTATTTGTAATACAAAAATATCTGTTATATTTTTTATGACTTTTTATAACAAATTTTA
Source organism: Cephalotes varians (assembly GCA_037157785.1). NCBI lineage: Eukaryota > Metazoa > Arthropoda > Insecta > Hymenoptera > Formicidae > Cephalotes > Cephalotes varians. Next base: position 1,558,504 of record JANQDE010000039.1, on the reverse strand, counting down.
TAGTAATAGTTGTTCTTTATATTGTTGAATTAAATTATTGTATTGATGTTATTGATTGTATTTTAAATGTTCAGTTAAAAAGAAAATTCCATAGTATAATTGCATAGTAAGATTTAGCATGGTTACCATGAAAATTTGTTCTCTTTACTTACAATTAGAAAAAATATTCTTTCTTTAAAAGACTAAACATATATTGATCATTTATTGATTTTTATAGTTCAAATAGATATAAATTTTTGTTGCTCGGCTGATGATTCACTGTTATAAATTTTATTTTCTTAATATATTTAAAAAAAGAGATAATAAATCAAGAAATATTTTTGATTTATTATAATTACATACCACGTTTATTTCTCTCGAAACATAAAAGTTGTTATAAGGTAACAATAACAAAATTAATACATTATTAATATATTGTATTAATATATTAATGCATTAATAATACGATATTATTTCATTAATACGTTATCTCGATTTTCGACAGACATAAAGGCGCAGTTTATTTTTCAGTTCATCAATTCAGATTCATTACGCGCAACGGCTACCATGTAATCATATTGTATAATAAGCTATCGTATGATGAGTTATCCATTCCTCGCAATCAGTTTAGAACACAAGAAGCAGAATATTTCAACGTGATTTTGCATTATAAAATTTTAATTATTTCGAAGCGATAGCGGTAACATTCAGACAAGTATGCGACCTTGGCTTTAATACTTGTTTTTATTTCATGAGTTGACATGCAAGGTTAACGCATTATCATTACAGGTCATTGAGCGAACAGGTAACAAAATAAGTTGCTTAGTAATCTGTAGTAATCTTTATATTTTTTAGAATCACGACAAGTATAATGCGGATGTAATTACTCCTTACGATTATTAGGGTTACCGATGGTCATACTCATCTACTTCCAATGACTCGCGTTATTATTATTCAGTTTTGTTGTATAATGAAGTGCTTGTCGCGTGCGATAAGTGCCGTGCAAAGTCCCACGCGATCGTAATTAATCGCTAGTAATTGCGTGAATGCAACGAAAAGATCTGACAATAAGAGGAGGAGACGGAAGCAACGGTGGAAAATAATCAAAATGAATATTTTATTATTTATTATTAGAATATAATTAATTATTTATAATTATTTGATACGCGCAACAATTACAAATTTTAAAATATTAATTATTTTGGTCGCTGCTAACAATTTGATCGTATTTGCATTTTGCAATTCAATGTAGTTGGCCTCACAACTCCACTGCTGCGCATCGTATTTGTAAATAATAAATTATTTTCCACTTTAAGGCCATGAATCTGAAATTTTATTAAATGCATGTAAAATTTTTAAATGTGTTAAGTTGATAATGCATGACTAACGCAATAGAATACCTCACAGATCCGCTTAAAGTGGATGGGTTATAATTATTTTTCTATATTTATTAATAATTTAATAAGCTTTTCTAAAATATGCAAAATAAAATATTTGGAAATACACTAGATATATTAAAACCGTCGTCACAATTTAATCTCGTAGCGAAAAAATCGAGGATTTTTTACATAAATTATATTTCATTATTAAAAATTTATAAATTAAAAAAGATGAAAATATTTGCATGTAATAAATTAAAATTGAATCAAATACAGAATCAGCTGAGCAGTTAAAGTCGATATCATTCGATATTTCATACAAATTAATAGTAAATAACAGATTGTATGACGTAATTACGAATTTGAGTACGCGAATTTATAACATACATATACATATATATGTATATACAATATATTACAATTTTTATTAACTTTTATCTTTTTTAATTTGCGTAAAGTACCTTTAGTAATAATATTCTCGCGGCTACTGTTTTAAGTACAATGAATTTAATTTTTTACAAGAAGAAATTGATTATGTCAACGTATGCGCGCGGCGATTAAATATTAAAAAATTCGTTAATTATCTCTTCAGAAGCTCTTTTTCTCCGGGTAAGTGCCTTGTGTATAGCTATAAAGTCAGGCCCACCCAACCTTAACGTACAGGCACTTTGCGATAAGAAATTTTGTTACGCCACGATACAAAATGGCACGCTGAAAGCATCCAATTTGAAAAGAAAAAGGAATAGATTTACCTCATTGTGCTTTTGTCCACATAATTGTTGTCTTATGCTGAATAACTTTCCTGACATAACTTTCCAAAGTAAGATAAATGTTATTGCATACGCAGTAGAGACAATGTTTTATTCACAGAGTAACATTATTATTGCGTAATTCGAGAATAATTATCATGTTTTATACTTTAGCGACAAATGTTAAATTTATCTTATATTGTTGATTAATATATGTTTTGTTTAATGAGATCGTATACGCGAAATGAAAATAACTCGGACGAAACAAAATGATTCGTGCGTAATGAGGGAATCTCATTTAGAGATGCTCCCTTCGTTTTTTTACGTGTTGGTGGAGAAGTGCATTTCAACGAAAAACGCGGGATATGAAAAGTAATAATTAGATGCTCAACAATATAGATGTACATATTTTTTCTCATTTTTTGGCGGAGTTTTGTCTGACGAATGATATGTGAATTGCATTAAAAGTATTGGATGAGTGGAGAAATACTCGCTACGTTCAAACCGAATATTAAAAACTTAGGGAGGTTAACAGATGAGGGAGAATTAAAATTAATTTTAATTTTTCGTCGAGCACGTCGGCGTACCGCAATGGATGTGAATTTTATGCGGAATCAGCGCATGAAAAAAAAAAAGTGGTTCGCCGGAGTTATAATTTTACGTTTATCTACACTTTAATATACCTTTTATTAATGCTCGTGAAACGTGTGTCTTGTTTGCTCGATTAAAATAGTGGGCTTCAAAAATAAAAAAAGGGTTGCGAATTTTTATAAAAGAGGAGTAGTTTTCGAATTTAATTACATAGAAAACGTGGGCAATGATATTGAAAAATCTCTCTCCGTTATTAAATCGAGAACACGCACATTCCGACGATAATATTTCAAAATTTGGGATGTTTCTTTTTTTTTTCAAGTGACTCTCCGCGTTGATTTATTGCCCATACGCCGTATGCGAGTTTCGGTAGACGCGCGGAAAAGGAGGCTGGGGACCTTGTTCTCGATTTATCGGGGTCAGAGATATCGATAAGACGCGATCCGCGACAAGAGTAACAACGCCCTGAGGTCGTGCGGTCGCGAAAGTAACACCAGATCAGATTCGATTTGACTAACGGTTCCTCGGCGGCGTTACCGGAATTTACAGAATATGCGTGATATATAAGCGTGCACACATCGGGGACGGACTATCATCTCGATTTATGATGGCCAGTCTTCACTCTCGTTCTCTTATCGGATCTTTCTGAGAATTAAAAAATAGATAAATGATTCCAATCCCATGGCGAAGTAGATAGAGCGTTTCTAAGCGTTTCAGAAACTCTTTTGTCATAGACGACTAACTCATTCAGCGGACTGCAGTTTTGTAGAAACATTTTTATTATTCTGAAATACGTTGTCATTTACATGAATATTTTGAAGTTAATCTCTGTACATCACATTATAATTTATGAACATTGTAAATTTATATTGCACATGTTTCGTTCCATTTTGATGCAAATGCGTTTCTCGTAACATTTTCATAATATTTTTTGATATGTCACTGCACAATCTGTCATATCAAACGCACATAATACATCACTCGCGATCTGGTGAGACTAAACATTCAAATCAGCGTTTATGAATTTGCCAGTCTCTCTCTGGCAGAAAGAGACTTAGATAACAAAAAAAAAAACTTCACCGCTGCAATCCTACGACTAAGAGCGACTAATTTTTTCATTCTTTCTTTTCTTTTATTCACCGCGAACGTCGAAATTCCGCAATGGACTTCGGACCGATGCATAGAAACTCGTTTCATGAATTTTTATGAACTCCGACCGGTAACACAAAACGGCCGGAGTCGTCACGTTGCGAGAATGCGCGGGGAGGTAGTTAGCTGTCCGTCTCGTTCTCCGCTCTACGCATCGCGACAATCTCGAGGATCGCCGATGCGGAAAATGAGTTTCCGGAAGTGACACTGCGCTCTAGACTCGCATTCGGGGAAGAGGAGGGAGAAGTCGAAAGAAATACGGATAGCGCGTGGCGGCGGCGCGCTTCGGTACATTTTGTACGTCGAGGATGCGTCTCTCGCCTCTCTTTCGTGTGTTTCTCTCTTCACCATTCCTTATTTATCTTGCGCGCTCTCTCGTGACATTTCTGCGAAGAGACAGAAAGTCCAGAAGGGAAGAGAGGAGAATAGGAAGGAGAAGGAACGAGCGCGAAGGATCTGGACCGAGCATTAAAACTTTGAAAATAACGGAGTTCTCCTTTTAGTGTTTCTGGGAGCTTTACGAAAGCCCGACCGCCCGGCGGGATACAAGCTCGCATTACTGGAGATTTGCTAGAGAAGAAAACCCGAGTTTTCGGATATTAACTCGCCGTTTTTACTACGCAGAATACTGTGGCTAACGCCTCGTAGTTGTGCGGCTTTTGCGACGCGATTCTTAACACATTCGGATGATCCTCCGCGACTAGCCAGTGCAGCTATCTGAAACTTACGAATTTATTATTATAGTCATGGTATGTTTTTATATATTGAGTAACTCGCGCAAAAAGAGTTACAAATTTATATCTTTGAAAATATTTCTCAGAACAGCAAAATGCCTCTTTATTATAGATTTTTAAGATTTTAAAGAGAACATCTTTACTTAACGATGCCAATGAAAAATGACTGCTCTTTTTAATAATTTTCTTTCTTAATGATATTTTAATTTAAGATTATCAGAGAGTCATAAGATTAAAATCCATGAATTGCGGAATGTTTTATCTGAAACGAGGGGCTACCGTGCATGTCGCGGTCATTGATAAATTCACGCGTGCTTAAAATTCAGCACATTTTTTCCTGGCCATAGATTTCGTACGATCGCATAATGCTGGCGCAATGACAAACGATCCCCGGATACTCTATTCCCACCGCCGATATCACCGGAATACGAGGGAATTCGGTGCTGGTCGAATCCGCGGGCTTACGTTCAAGCATAGGAGAGTGGGTTACGAGAGGGTAGGAGGATTTGAGCTTGAAAATCTGACCGACGATTGATAGAGAAAGAAGCCCGCCTGCGGTCGAGATTCGTTGGTAGTGGATAATAAATTGGACGCGCGAATGGCACCAATTTAGCATTTTATGCCGGTTGCCAACGAGGGATGAAAGAAAAACTCGTAGAATTCCTATTACAGAAAGTGTGCGAGAGCAATCATGCTTATTTCACCATTTGCTGGTGCATAAGGAGCATTGGAAATAGAGAATTTCTCGTTTTAATATTAATTACTGATTTCTTTATAAACATAAATGTGATCTTTTCACTATAATGTCAGAACACTATTATAGATATTGTATTTATAAATTATAAGCAATTTGTGGATTGAAAATTGGATAATTCTGCCCAGAAAATATTATTGGTTCATTTAATTCCAGATGGATTTTATTATTTTAAATTTGTAATTAATATTTAATTCCTTTAAATATTTATATCTCAACACACACACACACACACGCGACAGAAGATGGAAGCTATTGTAAATTAATGAATAAATAATATTAATCTGATTATATTCCATCAAAAATTGTTAATATTAATGGAAACAAAAAGCGATTAGAAAAAAATATGGCATGATTAACAAGAATAATAGTTTAAACAATAGAGAGATTAAAGAAAATTTTGTTTGGACGGCGGAATAATTCTGATTTATCGACTTTCGTCTTTCGCATCTGCAGGCTCAGCTTCGGTAGGTTTGTTAATCAATCATAAGAAAGGTAGAAGTTCGAAAGGAGCTCATCTCGCGCCGAATTTAAGGTGAGTAGCAGAAGAACAGACGCCGCGCCGAACAGACACCATTCGGAATTGTTTCATTCTTTCGCCCAGAAGTCCCTCTACTTATCTAATTTACCTTCTTGTCTGTCGAATCTTTATTAAAATGCTCTGCGGAAGTTGCGTCTATCGGAAATCGTTACAGCATTATATCATGCATTAATTTACACCATAATTAGCGTTATTAATTTACATAATCATAGAACACACGGATAATTCCATTCTTCATTTCGCCGCAAAATGATCGCGGACGGGAGTAGAACGGAATAAAAATTTTAGTTATTCGAGTGGATCACTTTAATACTCTGCCATTTGGAATGTTTTAAGAAAGAATTGGTTTGAGATTAATTAGAGATACGTATCTCGCCATATGTGGAGAAAAAATTTATGATATCATATTCTGTATCCTGTGGTATGTCATGCGTGTTACAAAGGAACAACTCATATCATTTGATCTAGCAATGAATTTTCTTTAATTAACAATATAACCCCCATTGTCGGAGCTTCGATGAAGCGTGACCGGAGGGTGCAGCGTTGCACTTTACGGCGTGATTGAGGCTCGTGAACGATCGTAGATCCGTGGTCTAACCGGTTCAGCAACGAGATCGCGGCACGAGAATACGCGATAAATCTTCCCGCAGCTGCCTGAATGCCGGAACACGCACGAGGAGCAGTCATTTCCGGTGGAATGCACCGGCGGACTACCCGCGGAATAGTCGATAGGGAGGGTACTATCGATCCGGTAACGTCGTGTTAAGACCACGAAAGACCTCGTTATCAACATACGAGAGAGGACATAGGTCGCTGTCATAATAATGCGGCGGATAACGGTGGACCGTTAGGGATTTAGATAGCTTGTTTAAGTGTGAAAGTCGATTTCAATGTCGAATATAATATTCTAAATGAGAAGAGAAAATGTTTTACATGAAAACAAAAAAATGTTTTACATACTCAGAACTTTTGCACGCTGACGTACTTTTATTCTTTGCGCCTTCTAGAAATGTTTTTTTTTTAATATCTTTTTATGTAAATATATCACAAGTTTCACCACGGTTGAATCTTCTTCTAATGAAATCCTACAATAAAGTTGTACATGTAAACGTAATTAAAGATATAAAATATTTTTTGAAGTTTTCTGAAATATTTTTGATCAATTTCGACGGTAATGTGTTAATTAATATTGACATAGAGAAAATTAGCATTTTCACAAGTCTGCATATTGAAGTATTTTTTTTCCTTCTAATTCCAGAATATCATATCTGGCATTCTGTTATAATTCGAGTTCCACTCTTCAATTAATGTTTTTTTAATCATTTTAGCATGATATTGATTTAAAGTATTTCGAGATTTTGTTGTCGAGTGCCCGAAATATCTTTCTCTTTTCTAATCGTCCCTTGCAATTCCTTCGTATCCCATTAGTGGAGGCGTACTCGGAAAGTGCCTCCCTTAACCACTATTATTATTTATTAGCGCACGAGAGAGGCGAATCGCGTGGGTCAAGCCTTGTCAAGAACATTCACGGATTGCAGAACGTCGTCGCGGATTGCGAGACTGCGGAGGGTGCGCACCCTCCTTCCCACTTTTTCGCAGCCCGTCGCCCGCCCTTCATGCACCCCTTATCCGACCGACGTCGCATTGTGCGTGTCCTATTGTGTCGAGTCTGCAGGGACGCAACCCTCTGCGTTTCCCTTTTTCCCTTCTGTAGCGTTTCCCCCTTTTTTCGTGTACCGTTGTGCAAGTATTACGAGCGAGAGAGAGGGGTTGAAAATCGCGTGTGGGCGACCAAATCCGTATCGCGCTTGCGGAATATAGGTGTGTCTCGTTAACGAAGAATAGAGGATGCCTGGCTCCCGCCATGTAAATGTTTGCAAAATTGTTTTTTTTCCCAAAGTGATCGATCAACGTTGCTTGATTGTTGTTTGCGTTACGATCAGAGGCGTTACCGTGAGACTCGCACATACAAAGAGAGTCTGCGAGCCCATTTTTCGATGTTATATGCGTGATAAAAAATGACGAAAGTATCGCAAGGCATAACGTTACTTGAATATTTGAACGTTTTACATAAACAAAATTTACAATTTTGTTATGCTAACGCTAAACTATGCGCAATTCGTGGTGATTCGCGTCTTTTGATTTCGTCAAAAAAACCGCTAGCGAATTGAATATTAACGACAAGTGCAAATTCGACGAATATGTTCATTTGCATTGTTTGCAAATCTTATATGAATAGAAAATTGTGAGTTTTGAACTGTCACGAATCACACATCGCGCATAGTCTGGCGCAAGCTTTAGAATTTATTTTATACACTCATTCAAATATTTTATGATCTTATAACGCTACCGTGATATTTATTTGACTTTTTCAATAATTAGTCGAGTATTTGCCAGCACATTTGCTATTCTACATCCGATTCAATAAACCGGAAGTTTATTTCAAGTCAATCTGGACACTCGCAAGATTCTTCCCGTTTTTCCGGTGTTCGGTCTATTCGCCTCATCAGCGCGATAAGCAATCTGCCAGTAGCGATTCAGCATTTTATACGTTACAGCGTAAGAAAACACAGGTCCCATTATACGATCCCGAAGAGCCCGCAGTCTGCAGCGGCCAGATAACTGAAATTGGTGGTATGATTTCGCCCAATTGGCCGTCAGGGTCGCCGTGAATTAAAAACCGTGTTCGTGAGACTTTTTCCTTATCGGCCACGTTTACCTCGCAGAGCTGATCTCTTGGAAGATTGCGATTAGGTATGTTCCATGTCTCAAACTCGTTAGTTTTAATTTTTCGCTATCACGTTTGCATAAATCTATGCGATCTCTGCTTTTAATCACTTTTCTTTAATTAACCAAATTATACTTCAGAAAGGATAAGGATATTTAGGGAATTGACAGAAGAAGAAGAAACGATCGAGAAAGAATTTGCGAGAAGAGGAAATTTGTTTCCGTTATATTATATACGGAGTGCTCGTATAAATCCGAGTGGCTGGAAGACAAATGTGCCATAGAACTTTCTTTTACCGGTGGCTCCCGTTTACAATACCCCGTTTCACGGCGTCGAGTCTTACGGCGCGGAACGACAAATAAATCTTCGTAACATTTACAATCCATAATCCATCCTTTCCGTCGCGCACCTGAAATCGGACAATAGAGCGAAACGACGAGTGAAAGAGGTACGAGTTCGCGCGATCCGTCTATAGCTTAACCGGTAAAAGATTTTCCATGCTGGATCGTAAAACGCTCCTGCGCCGAGAGCACGTATGCGCCTTCCGTTTATAGTTATTTATAGTTGTTTTTAGTTTCGACGAGCACTGGCCAGGCAGTTTTCACGGGCGGGCGCAATTTAACTTACTCTTCGGAGACTCTCGAAAAGAAATCGGTTGAAGGAGGAAGGGAGTGAGTTTCGTGAAACTGTTCAATATCATTTATCTTGAGAGACGGATGGACGGATGGCCGGCGTATGACTCGCCTAACTGAAATCGAAACTTTGGACGTTTCCGCGAGCGCTTGATTGACGCCTGTGGCGTAATTAATTGCGAGAAAAGCGAGGCGTCCCTTGCATCGTGACCGTCTTGATTAGATTGTCTGCTTGAATTATGTCTTCGTACTTAAATGATTTGTGTCTCTCATAGTTTATCTTTTTTACATGAAAGATTATCTTTACGGAAAGTTTTAAAGGACGTTGAACTTCTGAAAATATTACACATCACGCTGTGATAATTTTATCGACAGCTCCAACTAACGTAGAATTGACCTTTTTCCTCGGGTAATGGGAATATAAGCTCCGTGCATTATTGATACACCCTCTCTTCCGCAGGAGATGGGAAAAATGAACGAGAACGAAGGACGCTGAATTGAGTAAAAGGGGGGAGGCTCATTTTCTACATAATCGTAAGTGCTGCACAGCTTGGATAGCGACTAATGGAATTCTCTTGTACGCGATGAAGAAGCCGCTGAATGACGAACGGGCCCCGAATCGGATACGAAATCGCTTAATAGGACAGAAAAACGCTCGGGACAATGAATCTCGCTGCCTTATGGTAATTCCGCCTCTCAGCGCAATTGACACAGCGACCTGCGTATCCGATAACGAGTGGACTTATTGCCAGTAACGATCGCTTCGGAACAGGTAGATTCGTTTTACAATAGTAAAAAGTAGTATGCAGCCGAGTATCGATTGTTCCATCGTCCGGCGCGCATCTCTGATCCGTTTAATAAAACGACTTTGATATTTCTCGTCGTTTCGCGACGACTTCATTTGCACAGGAGCAAAATTTTTATTTGCATCTGTATCCATCTATAAATTTCTCACAAACATTCGCAAATTAATCGCACGCAATTAATCGTTGTGCGTGATCGCTGATTATCGGCGATAGTGCTAATCATCCTCTCTTTCGCTATGATAGCGGAGTAAATGATTTTCTGAAGTTATTCCGATAGACGAAAGTCGAAGAAATGAAAACTCGTATAAAAAACGAATTATTACATCGCGTTGTGTGACATTGCAGCCAATGGCTTAAAAGAAATTCTATCGTTGCCGAAGCGTAACGAAACAAGGCCGTGTCGTTTCGTTGACTCGGACAAATAGCGACCGCTGTAATAGCGCACAATCATCGACGTCCGTCGTCGTGCCAACACGGAAATCGGATTCAACCTCCGTTTACTCCTTCTCTTCATGTCCGTGATCTTTTCCCGTTACCCGTTTGCAATCCGCGGCGGCGACTCACAATTTTCGTCCTCGTGATAAAATTTTTATAGTTTGCACTCATATCTTCTAGTTTGACGGTAAACAATGCTTTGATTTGACAATCGCGTGCGATCGTGCGATTTTTCGCGAATTTTTATCGAGATTGCAAGGTGAGTGCGAGAGACATAGATGGATGAAGGAAAGAACGACCGTAGAGAGACGTGAGGAGAGAGGGAAATCGAGGGATAGAGGGAAAAATGGCTCGAGGATAGCTTTTGGCACGATAAGTGGCAAGAACTGAAAGCAGATCCGGATAACCCCGTGCCGCAAGGAAAATCAGGGAAACTAACATTCTCTCTTGCGCGCGACAGAAATACCTGAAATACTTCTCTCGCGATGATCGGCTATACGAAGAAATGTGCATTGATCATAAATTTGAAAAGAATTTTTTTTACTTTGTAAACTAATTTTTTAATTCTCGAATTTGTTTAGTGGTTTTATTTATTTTTATTTGTTTTATTTATTTTTCGCTTTAATCAATCTCTGAATCGCATAAATTATTATTTTTTAAATGTCGATTCAATTAATTCAATCAATTTGATACGATTTTTAAATCGATAATTAAATCTGAATCTAGATTCGGAAACGGATTCTAAAAAAGAATTAGTGTCTTTCCAAAGATATTTAAAGAATGAAAGAATTTTATTTAATTCTTGAAGGAATTGTTATAGCTAAAAAGTAACTATATTTAGTTTAATTTTTCTTGTAAAAATTAAATACGAAATTGATTTTTTATACAAACTTGAAAGGTATATATTTATAACAAGTATAAGTATTTTTATAAATTTTATTACAACGATACATTACAAACGGTTTATACATAATTATTTTCGAAAAATTAATCTTCTTAAGATAACTCATTTAAAAATATATATATATCTATTATTCATACTATGTACATATGTTTATTATATAAGTATCTCTTATATATGTTTTATTTTATTTCTAATTTTTAAATTTTAAATTTTATAAATTTTAATATTACAATTATAGAATTGATAAAGCGGAAGTACGAACATGAACGAATATAAATTCTCAGGTCAGTAACACTTGCGAAGGTTTTCAGACGCGTTTATTTGCGTGTTTCGAAGTAGACGCTATTTTGCGAGATTTGTTGTATCCGAACGTTTTCACGCGCCACGGAGACCCGCGTTGCTTTTCCTCTGCCAAATGCTTCGTCCTTGCAGCTTCTTCGGTTTCCGAATCAGTAGTCTTCAATATTTGACGAGACGCCGCGGGGCTAAAGGAAAGCTCCATACGTTTGCAGTGGATACGAGCGATCGTACACGGCTCACTTACACGGCATTGCAATTCCGCGTATTGAAAGGTATCGGCGCGGCATAATGCAATTTTAGATTGAATATAACCGTATCGAAAAAAGCAAATATGTGAATAGTCGAAAAATAGAAATGTAAATATATAATGTAGCACGCGCAGTGTTTCCCTCTCCTGCTCTCCTACGAACAATCGAATCGCTGTATTGAACCAGTGAAAAATTTCTCTGGCTGCAAGAAACGCATAATCGACAATGTATTGTCTTTATGACGTTGCCATAATGGGCATTATGGCGTGACGCGAACTTCCTTAGCGCGGATATAACGCGGAAAGTTACAGAATAGCCCTGTGGTTTACTCGAAGAGCAAATGCGACTAGCTATTGTTACCTATTTTATGCAATCTGCGGTGCGCGATGCATACAAATAGAGTGACACACACGTACTCACTCACACGTATGTACTTTATTTTGCAGTATATGTGGATTATACACATGTATCTCGTTCTGAAGAATAGCTTTACATATTACGAATTCGTTGTTACACTACATCCGTAAGCGCATCGCTTTTATGTTATTTCCTGCCTGTTCCAATCTTTTATTTTATTTCTCTCCTCTCTGCGTGACCGGCTATCGAGAATTTCCATTGGACGACAAAGCCCTCGGAGATGTCGGGCTCTGAGGGTCACGTATCCCTTGGGTGCCGTTCCGAAGAGCGCATACAAACTGCATCACGTGGCCCTTCACTGATAACCTCTGACCCTGACAAGATTCCTCGCTGCTCTCTCGGACTGAGAAATGCAGCAATTCGATTTTCCTCTTCGAAGAAAATCTGTTAAAGATGGTTTACTGTAGTGCAAACATTAGTAACATCTGCTACCATTACTTGCTAACTATTATTTTTCGTTTAATATTCACTCGTCTTTATAAAATAATATTATGATTTAAATATTATTAATTCATGAAATAAAAAATAATAATTTTATTTTCAATATTTTCATTTATTAAATAGGTCTTAATTTAAGCTAACTTTATCTGTTCATAGAATCGAAATGAGAATCTTAAGTTAAAGTGATCGACTTTGAACGCTCACGCGCTCAGCTTATAAACGCTGTTTTCAATCGTTCAGTTTAGCTTGTGAGCGCTCACATTGAAAGTATAACATTACGATGATGTCAAGTATAATGTTACGCGATCTGTGAACGTTATATCGCCAAGGGCCAAGGCAAACGACGTGAGTGATGCTTAAACGCTTAGAGTGTGTAAGCGTTCAAACTGAATGCAACCATTGTCGAAATCTCAAAGTTGAAGACAACCCTCTTGAATATGTATCGTGCACAGTCGTAAATGCACACGTGTGGTACGTCGTCTGTGCTATTGTTACGCAATATATCTAATTACGCGCTTTCATGTACTCCATGTATAATATTAACAACGAAACGCTGTTCATGATATCGCTCGGTAAACCTGCGAATTATGTTATCTCGCGTTTTCAGAAAGTTCGCAGAAAAGCCGGAAATAACGGTCTTAAGCTCCTTTTCCATAGACGTGTGTGCTTTAGGCAAGGTCGCGTCGGCGATTAACCGCCCTTACGCTTGCGGTTTGCGAGCAGAAGGGTCTTTCCCTCTCCCTTCCCTTGTTATACATGTATGCGAATATGTCCGTTTCTGAGGGTCGTAAGGTTTGCCGTGGAGCACTCGTAATATCCCCGGAATTGTCTCCAGGGACGTTCGACCTTTGAGCTTGTCGCTAAGCGAGGTGAAAGGTTCTGAACTTGCGGCGATACAAAATTAGTTAATAGTCGCGAAGTGTTTATCGCGTGCGTTCGTCCAGATTGTATAATGGATCCGAGTGTGGTGACCTGCGACGGTGCGAATCACGCGATCGGTTTGTTCTGTTAGTACCAGCGTGTAAAATCACACCTGAGCTACACTAAATCTGATTCAGTAAGGAAGAGAGAATTGCATAATGAGTTTAAAACTTGAATTTTTTTTCCTTTATAAGAAAGTTGATGGCTGACATGTGATATTTTAAATTAATTTGTATTGTTAGTCAAAACAGATTTTTATCTGTTATCGAAGCTTTGTAATGAATAAAAACTCGTGGAAGTATTTTTCAAAATATTCGTGACTTTGAAAACTCTGCTCTGATTTTATTTTATATTTTTATACGAAGTTAGCCGCACTAATTTTACTCGCTAATGAATAAAAATATCTTTATAAATGGAAAATATTTTAAAACAGATTTGCAGTAATGCGTATGTACATATATTTTATATATATATATATATATATATATACATGTATATGCGATGTCTGATGAATATTTTGAATGAATTAACTTCTGGGTTGCCTCGATGTAGCATGCACGCTAATTACTCTGAATTCAACGCTGGTGAATTGCGCGCGCGCAGACGCATCAAATTAGCGTCTTGACGGGTTAACGTTATGAGAGCAAGCCCTAATATACGTCAGTATGACGACGATATAAAAGTTTCTTCGGGAGACGGTAATAATTAGGAAGTTGCGCTGCCAGGAAGTCGACATGGCCGCAAATCGGATGAGAGTTCTCATCGGAGGTAGATTTCGCTGTCTTCTCGTGTGCTCTTCTCTCTCTCCCTCTCTCTCTCTCTCTCTCTCTCTCTCTCTCTCTCTCTCTCCTTTTTGCTCTTAATTCCATTAACATAACCGCGAGAGATCGAGTCGAGAGCTCGCGTAACCCAGGAGTTTACGCCGGAATTTCACCGTCCTCTCGGTTTTCTGTCTGTGACGTGTGACATCGCGACGCCTGCCTACCTGGCAGGGCTCTGCCTTTGGTTTCCGCAAGATTGGAATCCCAGGGACTGACTGACTGACTGACTGACTGACTGACTGACTGACTGACTGGCGGGTGAGCTTAACGCAAGAAACGCAATTGGAATGCACTACAGAGGGGAAGAGAGAAAGAGAAAGAGAGAGAATAAATATATGGAATAAAAGGGATAAAGGGGGTGCAACAACACATGCGAAACATCCTCACGACTATCACTGACATGACGTGGCACAATGGCGTTTATTGTTTATCGTTAATTTCGAACGACGAATGCCAAAATGCAAAAGGCTAATAAGAATAGATACGTGAAACACGAAATTCAACTTTACGATAAGCTCGTCGCTGTTATTTGCAAGTTATAGCGTGTTAAATATGTCAAATGTATAACTATTGAAAAAAAATAGCTCGTTAGATATTTTAAATTAAATTCGTCAAGTAATTGGCTATTGGGAAATAGTTTGTTAGATATTTTAAAACAGATGTTGAAATGTTGAAATAGCACATGGTTTATGTCTTTTTTTAGCCGCAGTTTAAAAACTTTACGATATTATTAGTGTTCTTTAATAAATTCTGCGCATTTTCATCCCTTATTCAACTATTATCCAGCTATTTTCATTCTTATGCGATCGAGTTCTTATGTAATTTTATGTAAGTGCTAATCTAGTGGTCCATTGAAGACGAGCTTTGAACACTGCCAAATCTCGGCCATTAATAAACCGTACGCTCGAATTTTCGCGCTCTCTTGAATCTTTGTACTCTGGTAAAACCAATGCATCCTCCTTTATATAGTGGGAAAAAAGAATTACGAAGGAAGGAAATAAGGAAGAAAGGGATAAGAAGAATAGCAGCGGGAAGTTAGGAAGAAACGAAGCGTACATACATCGCAAGTGGGAGGAGGGAAGGTACTTGCAATTTCGCGGGTCGATACACGAGCAAGTGGGAGATACTAATCTCGGCGCTCGTGTAACTTTTTCACCCTCTCACGTCGAGAATGCGCGTGCATGAAGCAGGGCGAATGATCCCGCTTGATTATCGCGCGCGGTGTTCCCCCGTGCCTTCCAAGCCTGTTTCGTGACAACTCGGATTGGATGAATTAAGCCCGGCCATGCATGACTGCAAATACAACTTAATTTACATATAAATATATGCGCTGACTGCTAGAAACTTTAACTGAAGATCGAGCCGTAACTCTGCGAAGAGTGGTTGAACTATCGAAAATAATCGAGACGGACTGCTATGGAAGAATGTCTTTTTTTAGTTTATTACCGCGCGTACAAGAAGGATCGCTTACTGAACGACGACTGTGAAAGTTTTTCGCCGCGGCCGTTATGAGAACATTTTGCGATATTTACCGCGGCACGAACAACGAGTTAAGTGGATCACGGTCTTGCTAGCGACGAAACGAATTTTCCTGCTTATCAGGGGTTTAATCCCAGCGCGGCTTCTGCATTTCGGTCCTTTCCTGTTTACGCAAACCTAATTTACGGACAGGAATGGAAGGAAATGCGTTTTATTTTATTTCCCGGCAATGGGCGGCTAACTTTTTTTTCGGCCGATTGAGAATTTCTCTCTCTCATATGTCAAGCATAAAATAGTAGAGTAATCATCGTTGCATCATTGTAGTCCTTTGTTTCTCGCGAGTCAATGCTATAATTTTGTTGCATAGTAATATTTTTTCAGTATTAATATTCTTTTATTGTTAATTATAAATGATATACTTCTCTTCTATAAATGATATACTTCATGTAAAGCTAGGGACGTTGGGAAATCTGAATCTCAATCGATAATTCAAAAGAGAAGCGTATAAAAATGTTTTAATTGCTAAAAGGGATGAATTACTTGGAATTTCTTTTTAATACCATTCTCTCACCAATGCACCTGCCTTTGCATCTTTCTTTCTTTATTGTTATCATACTTTTGCTTTACCTTTTTTTTTCCGCGGAGCAACCTTTAATCTTGCCTGCAGTTACGACAGATGATACGAGCGGATTTACGGACAAAAAGATTTCTGCCGCGAGCGAGCAACGGAAATATACTTCTACGACGCCGCCTGAAACAAATCGTTTATTTGTCCACGTGAAAATATTGCCGTGCCTTTCCGGGGCAAATTGCGAGTTTCCGGTCGCTCGTTAAGACGGTATTGATCTCCTTTCGACCGAGCCTAGTATGATACTCAACCCCCTGTCATACGGAAGGCGTACAGTCGTGGTGTAAGCGTACAGTTCACAGTGGTTACAGAGCGTTTCAGAACGCGCAAATAATATTTCGAGAACAAATCATGTGATGAAGTTCCAATCGATTTTTTTATTCTCGAAAAACCATGGATTTTCGGATATAGTTTCACTGCGGTAAATTGAAGCAGATCTGTATTATACATTCATTATGTAATCAACCATTTGCAATTAATTTAGCGTTAATTGCAAACGTGCGCCATAATCCCGGAATTATCTCGTCAAAGAAAATTATGCAAACTAATAATCACTTAGACCGGAATAATCCAACTGCGCAAGCAATTTTCCTAATTATTAAAATATCGAGCATAATATTAATTACAACACGAGACATCATTTAAAATAAAATTTGACGAATGTGAATCATTAATATTCGATATTATTATACGCGACGCGATTATTTATTCTTATATTTTGTACTGAACATGTTTTGAATATCACAAATGCATACTGCGTCATTTTTTAGAGCAAGAGGTCTCTTTTTTGCATATCCCTTTGTCTCTTTTAAGATGCTGTTTGTTGTCATTTTCACAAAAGCTTTAATCTCCATAAAAGGATGTTGCAATGTAGTGTCGCCTTTCAAATTAATATTATTTTTCCTAAAACACTCTTAAACCTTTCTCAACGAACTAGGATTATTACAGTACTTTGTGAATCTCACAGACTCTTTTTTTCCGTACACATTACATCATTTCCTTTTCGTATGCACAAAGTATTGCTGTGCATTATTTTGATTGCATGTAATGTACACGTATCGCGCTGTGTCATGTCAGCATTGGAGTAGCAAACGCACGGTATTAAGAATTATATGTAAAACGTATCCTAAGTCAGAGTTCGGAGATATATGAATTTATAATTTCGAAGCTCTGACATTACACGGTTGAGAATTTTCGCCTCTCATTAAATATACTTAGTAAAAACTTTTCACGTTTTTGTGTGTATCAGTGAGTATTATAAATCTCGGAAATTTAATATTTTCCTAAAAATTATTTTACTTTATAATTACGCTTTGAAATTTTCGCAATAATAATTGTGCGTTTCGGTCTCTATAGTTACATTTACAGTTTTATGTCAGGGTAATTTAATCGACCATGATATATGTTTAGGGTCATTCGCGAGGAACGCGCGCATGTATATTTCAATCAGTAATAATTATTGCGAATAAAACTTTCCGCATGTGTCAATAATAGTCGACGGTGTAAGCTGATCTGGTGTGCCAGACGCGGTATGCCGGACGGCGGATCATACCGTATATATCGGTTTTGTGTCAGTTCCAGTATGTCGACATACAGGACTTTCGGTTTACGATGTCACGAAACGATAAACTTTTTCGTTTATACAACTACGCGCCCGTTGTACAAACCTTTCCAACTTCGGGCGCGGAGATGGATAGGTCTTCTCCTAGAAAAACAGAGAGACTCGTGTATAAATAATATAAGTTTGATTAATAATCATAATTTGATTAGATTCTTATTAATTGTTCGCCTACAAATCCTTATCTTCATCTGGCTTCGTGAGTTTCTTAGTATTTTTTTTTCGGTATTGACGCAAGACTGCTTTTTATTGCGAAACGCTATTTGAGATCACGTCTGTGTCGAGAGCTTATAATACATACATATATTATACGTTTCATGAATTTTCGATCTTCTTTCCTGACGTGAATTTTCATCGCGTAGCAAGCACTTTTCGCGCAAACGAAAAAAAAAAAATTATTTTCATCATGCGGAGTTATACTCGTAAAAAATGATATTGCAACGGGTTGCAAAATTGCATACCTCCCGAAAGACTTTTTGCAAATTGATACTACGCTCCGTGGACACCGGCGGTAATATGCTAACCGTGCGTTTTATACGTTTATTCGACATGCTGGAAATTCCGTAAATTAGAATCCGCAGACGAATTGCACGAATTATGGCGCAAATACGGGATGTCAGAGGCTAAGGAGTATTCTTGAATAAAGCACGAACGGCGATTCGCGCGAGTTGGCCATCCTCGGTTGCATTTATGCGCCGGATAAAAGCGCGGACTGTATATTTTTCATTATCTTGGTAGGAGCTCTCGTTTTCTCCTGCCCCTTTTTTTCTCCTTCCGCTTTTCTTTGAATTATTGCAGCGGGCTCCGTGCCGTTGCAATATATCCACGTTAACGGACATTAAAATCCACAAACAAAGTGAACCGCGAGGGACGGGCGGGTTAATTTTATTTCCTGACAATGACTGGTCCAAACTTTTTATCTCGACGATAAAGAAGTGAGAGAGAAAAAGAGATGCACGATGCCAAAGTTACGGCGCGAAGATGGAAACCAAAGAAAGAGAGACAAAGAGAAAATAGGACGCAAGTAGATGATCGATATACTGCACAATCTTTTATATACAGTTATTTATAAACATACGTATAGCTTTGTAAAACTTTCCGGAGAAACTTTACAGTTAGTTTATTTACAAAATAACTTAAGGCGATACGTTAACTGATTAACCGATTAACATGTACATATATATATTTATATCGACCTTAGAATATTTTCTTTAAAAATTTTTTTTATTAAAAACAAGAATTGAAAAAGTTTTATAATAATCAAGTGTAGAATATGAGGTTGAGCTAAAAGCAAGCGTTCAAAATGCTTTTAAAGACAAACTCTGATATCAATTTGTAACATGCTACTTGATTTAAAATATTGAAACGTCGTAATGATTGTCCAACGACTTCATAATCCGGTGGAAACTTAGATTACGGTTTCTGTGTAATACGCCGTTCTTGATAACAGAGTGTATTTTGTAAGTTTTAGTTGACGTAAAAGTTATTTACGCGAGCGAGTTTACGAGAACTTCACTTTTGACGTTGTTGCACTCGACGAAGTATTTCCGAAGAATTCGCCGTTTGAAAAGCTATTTCTCTCGTATTTCAAGGAGCGTCAATATCGGAATAGCTGGAATGTTCGATAACGAGTCTAACGAGTGCGATACTATTTATATATCATTTATCCATGCAACTCGTTACCATAACCGTCTCTGATATTCGACTCTAACAAACGTCCGTAAACCGTGGATCGGAGGCGCTGTCGTTGCAAAACGTTTCTCACGTAATGCGGTATTGCGTTGTCGCAATATTGCTTTGCGTTAACGAAAAAAGAGCGCTGTTCCCGTATTTGTGATATCCGCGGAATATCAGCGTCGCGGTAGAAAGCTTTTACGTCTCTACGACGAGCGAGCAACCCTCGCGGAAAATCGGCGCGAATTCCCGCCACGTATTCGCACAGGAATCACCGCGAGAGCAAAACGGGCTCGGGGTTCCATGCGCGCGATATTTTCCTTCGCGTTTTTATCTTACCTTTTTTTCCCCGCAGCCTCGTCGCTCGTCCCGTACCAAAAACGCGCTTTCTCGCAGATTCGTCACACGTCGGTTGCGAGCCTTTCGTGGATCCATTTGCGCCGCACGTCAATGTCGGGGAGAGACCGAAAAGATGAAAGTAGGATAAGACGAAGACGGAGACGACCGTCTGGACTGTCTGTCATCGAGCAGACGTCGCGATAGCGAGCGACGTCTGTTGAACGGAGCTGGTCGTAACATTCTCAAATTGTGCCCAGCATCACATAATACAATGTCCATATTTGAAGCACGCTCAATAAAATCTGCGAAGAGCATATCCGACGTATAAACGTGACTCAAATCGTCCGAGATTTCGCTTCATCCTTTTTAGATGCGAGTTGCACATTTATCCAAACGCTTCGTGACACGCGTTTCTCCATCTAGTTTTAATAAAAGCGATCGCTTTTATCAGTAGAAAAATATTTCTTATCTGTGTAATTAATCTGTGCAATGCTCGCGAGTGGCACGTTTGACAAAATGTTGAGAGATTATCTGCGGTTTGGAAAAGATTAACGTGAAATTTTGCGCGAATCGCAAAATTGCTTTTATATTATCAAATATACTTTTTATGAAAATTTAAAAACGAAAAGCGAGAAATAAGACGGCGGTGAGAAGAGTGAGGTGCATGAGCGATAGTAGAATGCGGACGTCGAAGTTAGCGGCGCATTTGAATGCGCGAAGAAAAGGGAGGGTGCGGCGGATAGTCGGAAAGGACATAAGCAGTCATAGCGATGAATAATACATTTCTCCGGTGGCCGGGCGATACATTATGCCAAATTCTCGCTTCCTCGCCGCGCCACGACGGCGATGGTAATGTCGCTTTAAAGACCGGCGGAAATCACGCCGAGTTTTAAATGGCGCGCGAATTAAGTGGAAGAGGAGGCGACGAATAAAAGATCCACGTAACGTCGGAAAAGCGTCGACGGTATAGTAAACGGAGAGATTCTGGAGTCGTTATGAGTTTCGGCGAGATTCGACGCGCGAAAGTACTGCCCGCCGACGAATTGTACGTTAATATTTCGTCAAAATTATCTTCCGAGTCATTTAGGATACATTAGGCAACTGCAAGTTGCGAGAAATATCGTTTCTTTCGATATCGCATCAAATCATAGTTACGCGATCGTGAACGATTGAAAATCGGGGGACTTTTGGAGAGAAATAGAATTTGTATCTGACGATGTTTCTTTGCTCGGATGTCAAATGCGAAACCCATATAAAATAAGCACGCGATATCGACTTATGTGTTTACACGATAGCTAAAATAAGTTATTTATTTTCGCATTTGGCGGTTTTATAATATTATTACGTAAAAATCGATTTTCGCCAAGCCAACATATTCTCGTACGATAACTACAATATGAACACGTAAATATTTTCGTTCTGTATGAAAAGCCCATTATATATTTCTGAATTTATTCGGTATTAGAACGAATTTTATTTGTTATTTATTAATATGCTGAAATCGATTTAAAACTTTAATGCGTTCTCTTTGATGTGCATTTTATCAAATTTTTTTTTTACATCTCTGGAAAACTTAATCTTGTTGGCAAAATCAAGGAATTAAATAAGTTACCGGAGTTTTATGATTTTTTTTCTTATTTTAAATTGACTTGGTTGTCACGAAGAAATGTTATTTTTGTTTTCATTTTTTAGATCTCAATATATCATATAGCGATTAAATTTATTATAAAATGTATGATTGAAATTACAATCGATGCGTTTCGCGCTTTTTGTTTAGAAATTTCTGAACGCTTTGCATTTTTCTAGAAAGCGATTTAACAGAAAAATATAATGTAAATAATGGCGAATGTAAACTTAAAATTTTTAGTCGTTTCGTGAGCTTGCGAGTGCAGTGATGACACGTAGATCATCATCGCACACGTCATGCCGCATTTGTATATAGCACGCGATAATTCCGTCTGTCTAAGCTGCTTTGAGGGACTTGGATGTTAGGCGCACGGCTGGCAATAATTCTCGTGCTTTTTCGTGCGCGCATCTTCCCGTACATTTCCACGTCGCCGAACGCTTTTATCATTCCCCGTATCTGTCGTGTAGGTCGGGCGACAGGTAAAGGTGCGAAAAACTCGTGGAAATATAAGAGGAAAAGCAAGACGGGTTCGTAAACCGGAAACGAACGCTTCCTCACGGAGACGATTACGGGACGCGTATGACGGAGGAGCGCGGCGTGTACCTGCTCGCGTTTAAAGCTTTTCGCCGACGGCTTTATATTTTCCCTCATTTCGCTCCAATATTTTCCCTTCGCTCCTGGCTGTTTGTGCTCGTCTCATTTCTTCTGTCGTTCCTTCTCGATTTTTATTTGACTTTCCCGTTTGACATTAACGCGTCGTGACGCTCCTTTGCGAAAGTAAGCGTGGACGAACACGGCGCGGCAGAATCAGATTTTCAATATGCGCAATTCGCGATGCAATCTGGTGCACGGGGAAACTCCTCACAGGACATAATATTAGCGTAAAATGGAAAAACATGGCGCTTTTTTTCTTCTCACGGATGGAGCACTAAAAATCTTTTTACGAATTACTTCTTTCGCGTATATTGTTCTCTCAGATTAATCAGAGTCTCGGTGGTTTTCTTCTTTACGGAATACTTTAAGAAGTACGTTACCCCGAGAAAAAATTGCGGGATAAAGCGGCGAATGATAGGAGCGGGCGGGCGATACACGCCTATAAAAGTAGTTCGAAAATTTAATAAGCTGCGTTTCGGAGGCATTCCAAAGTTCGTCGGAATTCCTTCGGGTTAATGCCCTCTGAGCGGGAACATTCTAAGAAAAAGTAACTTCAATATCGAAACTCGACGTTCCTCGTTGTGCCGCTGGCTTACTCAACCAAACTCGTGAAGGCACGATAGAATGTCCAAAAATAATCCTTCGCTGATGTAAGACTTAGCTCGTGGTAAACTCGAGTAAGTTACTTTCCTCCAACAGCCGCGCCGCAACCTCCTTACTTCTCAATCTTTTACGTTTATTTCTTAGACCCGACTCAATTTCTATCGAAATACTTTACGATAATATTTTTCTGTCATTTACATTTTCTTTGTGTATCTCGATAAAAATTTACGAATGTTGGTATTTGAAATACCTTCATCCGATTAATAGAGATAATATTTGCGGTGTTATTTGTCATTCAGCGTTTATTAAATTTACAAACGATAATGAGAAACGTTGATTAAAATTCGGAGCAGTTTGGCGACAGTTAAGTCGCAATAATATTTCAGAGTTTACCCGAGGTCACTTGGCTTAACGCCGTTTGGCATCGGGACAGTTAATATTACAAGAATTCTCTGCATTATGCAGCTGGGACGTGGCGCTGGCTTGTTTTTGGTTGGAGAACGGTGCGGCGTGGCTGTTTCCCCCGGTGACATACAACCGCGAACCTTCCGGCGCGCATTCCGCTGTTGCACGTTTCGCAGAAACGATAATTGCTGCGCGTGTCGCGCATCGACGATTTCGCCGCGTTACAAATCGCGGAATTAGCGCTTCCTCTCCGGCGGGAGGGAACGTTTCCGATTTTCGTGCCAGCAGTCGGCAGAATGGTCGTCGGTCCCGTCGCCGTTGACGATGACGATGATGGGCTTTGCAGCTTCAGCATAGGGACCGGAAATGTGCGCCGCGGTGCACCGCAACGATCCGGTGGCGACGATCTCTATCGTGGCATTATGACGCCACTGAATAAGTTCGGCGTCGCACGATGCATTTAATTCAACTCGGCGGTGCGTAATTTCGATTTGCGGTATAATGTACGGCGAAGAAAGAATTTCGCGGAAAGTACCGTGAGCCTTTTCTCACGCGCCCTTGCGAGGATATTAATGGCAGGTGATAACGGATTCGATTTCAATCTTTATTCAACCATATGCCTCGATTTTATTAAAGAGAAGATAAAAGGAAATCAATCTGGTTATTCCCATGTTGCTGTAGCGAGAAATTTAAAAAAAAAAAAGGCTTCTAGTCCTAGGGCAGCCCCTTAGTGAGCAAATCACAGCCACAAAATAGTTTTTTCTCTTTAAACTGATCGCCAATGTCAAGATAACCTGATAAGGCACACTGAAGAAGAACGATAGATATACTGTTAATTATAATAGAATGTTGCGTAGGACCCGAGCCGCTTAAAGATGTTCCCGCAAGATTCCGACGTAAGCCGCAAGTAACAGTATATTGGGAGCTTAGATTATGTTCAGTTGGGGCCAATAATTTTATGTACCTAATGAAATTCCGTCTGAGTGATAATGCGCATTTAATAATGGTATTAGGGAGGAAAAATTTCTCGTGAAGCGTCACGGTGATGCGGTCGTAATAAAACGTCGCGGGGAACGCATAATACCGTCACTATTAGCGTCATTCCCGAGAGTCGTGGGTCGTAAAATATAAGCATCCCGCGAATTGAATTTACATAACGCATATACACACATACAGGCGCGTGTACGTCCGTCCCAATCGTAAAAATGCAAGGAGCGTCGAAAAGTGGATGTTAATTAATGTCGGGTGTTCGGAAATAAAAAGATGAAGAAATACCGGTAGCAGCGAGCGCGCCCCCTCCCTCCGTTCCGTTTTCCTTTTGTTCCCCTTCTCGGTTTCACATTTATATTAAAAGTTTTGCACGTTAAATCAACGCCGCGTCGCGTCGCGGGTTTATTCCCGTGATAAAACGTGTAATATAGAGACAGCTTGGTCTATCCGCGATGCACTACATTTACGCATAATATGAGAGCGCAGAGACAAATGGGCGACGGCGAAGCATAATGGTACAAAGGAAGGACGTAATAAACCACCTTGCACGGGGATACGGGGGAGACAACGCGTCGTTTATAAACGACAATGTAGATGCAACGGGGATAAACTCGTTTGCGGGATCCGCTAATTATTTATCGTACCGCTCGATGATCGTCGTCAGTTTATTTTAATTACCTGCAAACGGCTAATTAAGTTCCGCCATGATCTTAACAAGTCGATAGTGAAGCGTATCGAGTTTATTTATCGTTTATTTTATCCGTGGAAATTATTAAAGCGTGCTCGTCTTGTTAATATCAAGGATTGTTCGGTGCGTTATGTTCCAAGAGCGTCTAAAATGTTCTTTTATTGACAAAGCACAGTATTTCGCTGTATTTTGATATGTTGCCCGAGGGCAGCGCGATGCATTAGTAGACTAAATGCATTAATAAACTATTCGTTCTCTCCTTCTCTCTCTCTCTCTCTCTTTCTCTTTCTCTTTCTCTCATTCGCTAGATCAACGTGGAACTTGCAATTCTCGCGCGCTTTATTTGTTCATTTATTTGCTTATTTATTTAAAACGTGCATGAGCAGCAACGTGTATTCGCCGTGTCGCGAATTACGAGCTGCGCGGTTTCGCCCGCGAGCCTCGGAGAGCACAGGTGCAACCGCGGATATGCAGCTCGCGCCGTAATCTAAAATTCATTTTCCGAATGAATCCAGAATGAAGCCGATGCATCGAGCATTTCCGCCGAGCGGAAGTCTGTTACTCGCGCCGTGAAATTTTGGTGGCTATTTGTAACGTTACCTACCTGTGCAAGCCTGTGTGCGTGCGTGCGTGCATGCGCGTGTGTATCCAGTGCCGTTCACCTTGCAGAATTTACGCGCTGCTTCAAATCTCGCGGATTATGGCGGCGCGCTTTTACGCAATCCGACACAGACATACCGACCACATTAATATTATTTTCAGTCTTACACACACACACACATTCACACACACACGCGCGCGCGCGCAAAAAAAAAATATATATAAAATGTATCTTTATGCGTAATTATATAACTTTATTATATTCAATGCACGCGTGCAATATTTAATTTAATCGTTTTATATAATTAATGACAACATTCATAAGAGAGGAAAATGAATGCGTTCTGAAATCGTAAAATACGGCAACGCGGTCTCATCCAATATGATATTTTTTGCGCAATAATTCTATATAACGATATCTATAAAATAGATTCTATAAATATTTTTTTTTTTGCAAAGATATGTGAACAAATATGAGTCCATTATACATGTATAACATGTAATATTGTTTTTTTATTTTATTTATGTCTGTATAATTAATGATAACGTCGAGAAATAATTTTATTTTTAAATCTTCCGTCATCGTGACTGACCTTTCTGCGTGATTTAATTGAAAAGGGAAAAGAAGGGAAGTCGGTACAAGAAAGGTGACACGCATTCAGCGCACATCCCCTTTAATTT
The DNA here is from genome assembly GCA_037157785.1 of Cephalotes varians. Lineage (NCBI taxonomy): Eukaryota > Metazoa > Arthropoda > Insecta > Hymenoptera > Formicidae > Cephalotes > Cephalotes varians. The sequence goes on along the minus strand of JANQDE010000039.1, from coordinate 1,531,989 downwards.
AAAGAGTGCAGGTGGACATAAGAGCGGCAACAGAGTCGACGTGAACAAAAGCGCGCAACAAAACACCGCAAAAACAGATGAAATCAATTACTTTTATGGAAGTACGTTGAAGTATGCTTTTACACTACCTCACGCGCGCGTTCTTTTTAATTTAAAGAACGAAAAGGGCAACCACGCGACATAAAGAAGCCCGATCGCAGAAACAATGATGGTCCATTATTTTCTACGCTTTTCCTTCGGACTACTTTACACATTGTAAATTATTCCTCCCAGATCGAATCCTCGAGGCAACGTAATCACGTAAACGAGATAATTAATGCTTCCTCGACGAGACGCGGAATCACAGATCGTGATCTTATAAAACGTTGAAAGTCACACGACGGATCTTAATAGGAAAGAGTAAATCGAGTCGCGAGTAAATCGAGCTCGGACGAGTTACGAACTTTGTGTCACCGCCGCGAACAAGTTGCAGAAATTAAATAGAATGGAAATTAGAGCCTGTCGCGCGCTGTGGCGATTCGTATCACACGATGGATAATTTTTGTTCGCGTTTCAGCCCTACAGCAAAGCTGTTCGATTACAAATCTCGCTCGAAAAATAATCTCGAAGTGTCCGCGGATTCATTACTTTTTTTTTCTTGAGTAAAAGCCGATAGAATTATCGAACAAGCATTAGTTCTTTTCGTACATTTTTTCCCGACGAATACAGTAAAAAGTTCGAGATATATAGCCGCCGATTCAACGCTTTCTAAAAAACATTGGCATATTGCTTCGAGATACTACTTTCCTCGGAATATGCTTGCGCCGATAACGACATATCCGTTTCCGGACGCTGCGTGATGTACAGAAGGGGAAGGAGAAATATGTATAGTTTTTCGAGGACTGCTATGTCGTAGAGATGCGGAGCACGAGAGAAACGACACGCGTACCGCGCGGTGAACGATAAAAATTCGAGAAACGAGAATCCCGCTGCGAAATAAAATGGAGAACGTCGGCCAGACGTTCGATAAGCCCATCCCTGGTGGACGTTCCGCATTTCGCCGCTGGTTGAATGGGCTCGTGGATGTCGATAGGGACGAGCAGAGGGAAAAAAAGAGCCGACTTGGAAACTGATCTGGAACGTTTTCCCGATCTCGACTGTGCACACACGCGTGCACTCCCTTGGAGGAGTGGACGTTGAAAGCTCGCCGTGAAGTGGATGAAGGAGCACACACGATACAGAAACCGCAGTCCATCGTACATTGTCTCGCTTCTTTCCCATCCATTCTCTTCTCCATTCGTTCCATTTCGTTCTCTAAGAGTGAAATTAAATTTAAACGCATTAAATCCTTTCGATACAATACAAATTTATTACGAATAATTACAATCAATAATTTAAAATAAATAATAAATTATAACGTGGATAATTGCAATCGGCTATTATAAATTGGATATTTTACGTATGAATTGGAATATAAATTATTTATTTTTAATTTTACATTCAACTTATATAGTATTTTGTTATATTTGTGATTTTAATTTCAGATTGATTTCATTAATTATGCTTAATTTAGTTACATTATTTAATTTCTTTTTGTAGTGTGTATATGTACATACATATATATATATATATATATACATAAAATTTGATTATTTCATTACCAGGCGATACTTCTCATTAACTTACATCGGACCGACACGTTTCGATTGCCTTCATTAGATTGGATAGGATTTGCGGATCTTTTTCCGATATTAAACGACCGAACTTTGTGCCGTCGGTGACAAGGGTGGAAAAAAATTTCTCGCTGAAATCTCTGGCAGCAGGTTCGAGCCAGTAGCAATGGGAAAACGGGGATGGCGGCGAATAATTCATCGCCTGCTAGTTCGCAGCTCGTGTAAACATCCAGCTTACATTCGAACGACAGCTACGTGCTGTATGCGGAAAAGGCACGTCGTGCAATTGCGCTACGCTATTTTTGCAGATATATCCCCATGTCAGCACTGATATGAAACGAATACGAATTATAAAAGAAGAGAAAAAAACAGGACATTTCTGTACTTGTTTGTACTTGTAATATAAATAAATGTAAGATTGCATAATGCGTAATAGGCATATTACGCATTAAATTTGTGAAGGGAAATATTATGTGATTTCAGCAAATATCCACATTTGTTGAAGTAAAATTAATGATTCTTTGAAAAGACACGTTTTACGTTTTGGAAAATACACACATACGCGCGCGCGCGCGTGTATGTGTATATATGTGCATATAATTTGACACGCAATTTCCGATAAGTTCTTTAAGAAGTCATTCAACGTTCTCTCGTGATACCGGTCGCTCTTGCCTACTTATTAGGAAAATCAGCCTCTCCTCCGGCTCGAACTCACTAACGAAATACTCCAGGATATGCCAGTAGCCTATATATACACAATATCACTTCCCGAGAAGTTTAAGTTTAATTACCGGAGGAATACGCGCCAAGTTCGCCTCTCGTCTCGAGGGCGGCTCTTGTAAGTGACCGCGCGATGCATTGAGGCGCGAGGGCATCGGTGAGTTTCGAAATTTCACGGACTACATTAGACCAATTTTCGAGAAACTCGGTGACTCACGAGAAAATTTCGCTTTTAATTCTAACGAAAGTTTGTGCTCATTTACGGGAGCTCGACAAATAAATCGAACGACTGGAAAAGAAGTGCAGCAACCCAGAATTCCACATAGAAAACGAGTGAGAGGTTTTTTTATTTTAATCAGTACTTCGAGACACCATTGAGACCACTCATTAGTGGTTGACAGAATTCTTTACAAGTATTATGTACTAAAGTGAATCTCAGCTCGAGATTCATTCATTATTTTTATAGATATCAAGAAAGATATTTGAGATTATCGGCGATAATACTTTGTGAAATTTTCTTCGTTCCTTAATTCGTTATAAATAAAAAGACGATCCAGCAGAGCGTTTCTACTCATTTGCCCAATCCGACCGTGGCTACTAGATTCAATGAGGTATAGAATCGATGAACTTAGTCGACGAGAATTTCTCGTCGGAATTCCGGACCGTGAGAATCTTGACGGGATCGGAATAATAAGAGTCCCTCAGTATTAAATTAATTTGAGTTGGGACAAAATGATGGATAGCGACGGAAGAAATTTAAATAGACGTAACTTCGTTCGAGACGTTGCTCGTAAACAAGTTATCTCGCGGTAGGTTTCCGTCACTATAATATTCGTCACTTAAATAATTTATCTTTAACACGTTAAAATGTTTTTCAGACGATATATTCCCAAATAATTTTGTCTAGATTGTCGTTCGCCATATTAACAGTCTGTATTCTAAGGGATTAATAATCTGTAGAATTGTAGCACCAGTTGAGAGTATTGACTGAAGACGACGCTTGATCGCCTCCGTTAATGACGATCGGAAAGTTTCGTATACTATAAACGCGGATCGATACTAACGAGAAGCAATTTCCATCAAAATAATTTCAGGAGGGAGAAAGAGCCAGAGGGACGCGAGGAAGAAAAAAATACAAAAAGATGAGCGAAAGAGTCGACCCTTTGCGAAGGCGCGAACGAGCGAGTGAGCGAGCGACCCTTCGAAAAAGAAGCGGATGAAAGTCGCAAGGTCGCGTCCGGGGTGTATAACGAGTTCGAACGGAATCGAGTGGCGTCGCGGACCAGATAGACAAAGGCAGACCGAGAAAAATAAAGGGACAGTACGAACGAGACGGCGCGATCATCCGTCCGGAATTAAATTGGCCGCGGGCGAGATGCTCACGAGGCCGTGAAATTACCATTTTGAAGCTGCAACGCGCTTTGAAAGCCACCGTCATCATCGGTGGTCTCTTTTTGCTCGCGCGATCTATCGCGCCACGCTCTTCTTATTAGCGACATTCACGGTCGTCTCTCTGAGAATCGGATAACGGAGACCGCGATATTGCCGGGATATTGAACGCGCGATATCCCGATAACGTGAGCTTAGAGGTCCGGACTGGAAGGATCGGAGAATCCGTCGTTGAAACCGTATCCAAGGATCAGCTGGCGTTATTCGACGTGGTTTCCCGTTTCGATTACAAGCAAGTCTCTCGCGTTTCATGGACATTTGCTGATTAATATTGAGACATGTCGTCGATGAATAACTCGCGATCCAGAGTCAAACAAAGGGAGGCGCCGACAAATTTCTATCGTGTGCGCGAGGACCTCGAGTTGGTTAATTGCTAATTAGCGCGAAATTCTCATGGATCAGTATGCTGGATAGCGGGGTAAAGGAAGTAATTTTTGTTTGAATTCTCCTGGTCTGCTGGAAATTCGGGCGGGCCGTAATCTCGTTGGCGTAAGGGCCGGCATTAATTAAACGCTTTTCCAAAAGAAAAAAACTTTCTCGTGGAGCGAATTACCGAGAAGCCGGGTTCAAGTTTTAAAAGAAATCACGGGGACTCACGAAAAAAATGGCTATTGGGAGCAAGAGGTGAAAAAAGTGATAGCTTATATTACGTTGTCATGCCTCCTGCTTTGCGACATGTACAATAAAGCGTGTGGACATCTCCGAGAAATCCTTCAATCATTCCATAAATTTGTTCTTTTTACTTGTGTATATGAGCGTCTAGCGGTTGGAAAACTTCGATCTAATAACTTGGCAATTTGCAGAGCGCTGTAATCTGTTATGACAGGTATAGTAAGCCACATGGTGCTACGGTAAAGAAACACATATAGTGTGTCTCGTGCGGTTTATCTGTAGCGTACCATAAAATGGAGTTAGATTAGCGAGGCTAACTTTGCGCGGTAAGCGAAAATTGCAATATCCAAGAAAGTATACTTCATTCGATTTTCGATAATCAGGATTTCCATTATCTAGTCGATTAATCTTCCCGGCGCTGCGTTGTCTTCAAATGCAGGGAACTCCGTTTTTTAATATTATTTTATTAATCTTTGCGAAAGTAATGACATTTAACATGCAACCCTCTCCCTTGATTCTTAAACTTTTCAAAGCGAAAAGATAGGAAATCCTTGGAGATGAAGCTCGTACTCTCTAAGTATGCTTTAATCCGCCTCCGCAAAGAGCGTTGTCCCGAGGATCTGACAAAAAGCGTAAAATGAAACCGAACAAATAGGGAAAAAGGGCACGAATAATTGGAAGTGTTAATAGAACGTGAAAGGGATTGCGGCGAAAAATCTGTGTAAGCGATTTGTCCGCGTCAGAACGGGGATGTCTTGGTGTCACCGAGTACGTAACAAAATGCGTACCTTTTATCACGTGTCTACGTGACTCCACGTGGTCCACGTTTAATTCGCCTCAGAGATGGCTTCAAGCTCGATTACCTGGGACGATGAAAGAGGTCGAGAGGGAGATGAGCCAATTTACGGTACGCGTAATTAGGAGCCGTTGCAGCGGAGATGGGAAGAATGAATGAAAAAAATAGCCGCCGGTGGAAAAATAGCGAGGATCGCTGTCATTTTGCCACCGCATTTCTCTGCTCGCAGAGAAAGAATTATTATGCTCTGTGGAAGTTGTATATTTTCTCAACATGGTTCCTCTTGATATTTATGGAACTTTATTCGATAAATGAATAATTAAAACTGTCGATGATAGCTAAAATTTATTAATTGTATATATTATTCGTTACTGATATATTAAATTATAATAAATAATAAAATAAATACATTACACGTTAAATATTACATTAGTTATTAATAAATTTTTTGTGAATCTCTTGAATGAGTTTCAGAAATTATTTATGACAATTTATATCAAAAGTTATTATTTCATGAAACGAATAATTTATTTACGCGACTTTATGAAGGATTATTTGAGAAAATATAACATAAAAGAGAATAAAATATTCGACAAAATTATTATTGATATCAGAATATACGATACCAGCATCGGCATAAAATTTTTTGTTGCATTTCTTCAGTTCCATGACATCGATATTGTAAATTTTATTGAGGCGCGATTAAATCGTTCTGAAATCACTTATTGCTCTTCTGATAGAAAGAGCTATTATTGACGAGTCCAACTCCAACAAAGTGTTTGCGAATGCTCTCGAAGTGGCCGCAATCCTTTAAGCGCGTAATCTCTTCGCGCTTTGCACGAGCATCGAATATCGTAACGCCGAGTTATTCGCGTATTGACACGCCTCGCTCTCTCAATCCACTCGCCACGAGAACTGCTCTCGAACGCGGCCGCAAAGTGGGACGAGAGGGAGGCAGAAAAGCTACGCGAGGGTGACATGGGACGAGAGATCGGTTGTGGTGGCTTAAGAGAGGATGGAAGGGAATGGTGGCTGGAAAAGGTGGGAAACAAGTTTACGTGCCATTGCGACGTGACGGAATAAATCGTCGATTCGACAGGTGTAAGTTGTCGGCGCAAACTCCAGTTCTCCGCTAGCTGCAACTTTTCACAACACAAACACGCGATCTGTACGTGGTGACACATCATCATCCCCGTCCGCTTTTGACGGCGAAGCTACGAGAGTTCCGCTTTTCGTGGGAAAATTTCAGCGCCCGCCAAAGTACGCGACTCCGGGCTCTCGCGTCGCTCTTTTACGGGGAACAATGGGATGTCGCGGGGATGGAATCGAGACAATATTTGTTTGCGAACTGCAACTCGGTTCACGAAGTTGAGGTGAAACTTCAGCGGGATGAGCAACTACATTGAAGCATAAATTATCATTTGACTGATGTATTATTAATAGCTTGGATAATGTCTTAGTAATTTTTAATGAGATAGAAATAAATACAACAACGCAGAAAATGAGTAGAATTTAAGCGATCGGATGCATATCGAATAAAATTATTTTTTTAAAGTACGATACTAAATTTATCATAAACTCATCTTCTGATCTCATATACTGGTCATATATTCTATATCTGTTCTCATATACTGTCAACGTCAATTTTAGCAGCAAACACCTCCGTGGAGTTAGTCATTTTCGGAACTTTGATGCAACTTATAGAGCAACTCCTCCTAAATGAATTTTAGAATTTCTGACATGTTTTGAAAAGAATTTTAGCGATTTTTCGTTTCTCCGATAAAAGTTTTCGTGGATAAAAAAATCTTTCTCAATTTTTTTTTTTTATAATTCTGAATAACGTAAAAAGAATTTAAACCATCTTTGATTAAAAAATAAAATAGATATCTCATATCTCGTATTTTAATTTTTTTACACTTCATCGCCAGAATTCTTTTCAAAATGTATCAGAAAGATCTTTGAGGCACCGAGATTCTATCAATCTTTAAATCGAAACTTAAAAATGAAATATCAATTTCAGAAATCAAACACGTTTATGTTTACCATCACATAATTTGTTTGCAAACGACGTAATTTCATGAACAAAATTTATGTGAATATATTTATGAATATTATATTTATAAATCTCTTTTTAATTAACAGTCTCGGTCGGAGATGAGGAAGGCGACTCTGTTAGCCGTCGTAACGATTTTGCTGTCGGTGACGGCACGCGATGCCTTGGCAGAACTTTACACCGCCCTGGCGGATATGGAGGAGCTACTCGAAACGGAAGCCGTGCTGATCGACACGCTAAACGGATACATCACGGCGCAAGAGCAACGACTGGCGACTCTGAGAAGGTAAAGAACAATGAGATTTTTGCAATGAGATTTTTTTTTTTGCGATGATTCCCTTCAATTTCCATTAGTTAAGATAACGCAGCCGCTACTGTAACATACCGCGGCACGTCGAAAGATTCTGCAACTAGATGGATGTTTTATCGATCTCGGGATTTCCGTAACGCCACAGAACACGCCATCCATATTTTCAAAGCTCCAAGAGGTTTCAATATATTGTATTTTCCGTGTCTTGCGTAACCCGCGCCAGAAGTCGTTTCTCGTTTTTACCGCGAATACGGGAGATTGCAGCCCTTTGTGCTGTTGCTATTGGTACGGATATCCCATTGTGTTGCCGTCGATTTTTTTTTTTTTTTATTTATTTTTCCTTTTTAACATTTCACCAGTCATGTATATGTATTTGTTCGGTGTACCGATATTTGATCAGCCACATGTAACGAATCATTCTACAGAAATAATTTTTGTTCGTGCTATCGAGTCCTGTTAAATTCCTCTTTTTTTTCGTTGATGCGCAAATAATCGAATTTGGAGCTCTTTCGATTATCCTGAATATCGTTTGACTTTATTGTATTATTGACACATCATGCGAAAATTGTTATCGATCGGCACGACACCAACGTTAATTAAATGTCGAGTAAAAAATAACATGCGATATCAAAGTTGTACGACGATGTCGGACAAGAAAAAGTGGATCATCGGGCACTTATTGGCGCGACATGATTTTCTCGTGCCGTTTCCCTCAAAAGTAGTCATTAAAACGAAAGGTGATTAAGGAAGGAGAGCTGTTTCATGTGGAGACTTTCGCGAATGGCTCCCTCTCCGACCGATTGTCCTTTTTTTTCTTTATCTTCCCGCGGGTGCGATTTGGCATGCTGCCTGATTCGATATCGATATCTTCGACCACCTTTCGCGGGTAGAAAATGAAATGAGGCGGAAAGAAATAAGAAAAGAGTGAATACATTAAGATCTCGACTAAAATCGGTAATTCTTGTGTTTGAAAAATAAAATTGAAAGTGATGCCAAAGTGATCAAGTTTATTTACCGTAATTTCGTGTCAGAAAATTATATCTCTATCACAAGTCGTAATCAGAAAAACAAGCTTCGTAATTTACAAAGCAAAAAGTAAGTCATTATAATAATTTAAAAAATAATGGTATGATTACGTTGCAGTTAAAAATTGCTATATTATTTCGCACAAACTTTTATTTTCCTAAAGAAAGAAACAAATAAATAAGCAGGAATCTGTATTATTTCACGTAATATTTGATCTGATCGAATGTATTTGTATTTAATTAATTTCGTTTATGATCTAAGCTTTCACGGATTTTATTTTACAAAAAATAATTTTCCGAACGTATATTCTTCCGTTTCCCAGCTACGGAACAGTGCGCTCGTTCCGCAAACCGCGATGCCATTAATCCAGAGGATAGTTTAGGCATTTCTGTCCGGCGCAACAAGAGCGGCGAAACGAGTAATACGCGTGAGGACAACGGAAAAGTTTTCAGCAACATTTATGTAGGACGATCTCGCGCGGAATTTAACACACCGTCGACGACCGCACGCGATTCGCTCTCGAGAAAATCCTGTCACGGACACACGACACGATGAGGAGAAGCGTGCGCTCGTCGTGTCGCGAACGATTTTACTCATCCCCGTGCTCTCAATTTCTATGACCATTCAAAAACCCGCTGTCAGATCGGATCGCACAGCGATCACGCACCAAAATCCTGCACAGACCGCGCTCGCGCCGTGTGAATTTCGTTAATTCCAGATCGATCGAAAACTCGCGAACGAGATTTTTTTCGTATAAATTGTATAAATGCATTTATAAGTATATATTATATCCGACTTATCAAGATCATTCACATGCAAAAGTAACTTTTTGCAAATGACAGATAGAGATTCAATCATTCATCTCATCCAATCATTAATCAATGTGATTGAAGTTAATTACTCGTCACTTTTTACTATATTTGATTATAATTTTACTATATTTTACTATATTTTTGTTCTGCTTGAAATAACATTTGTAGATATATAGGATTCACATTACAAATGGAAAAGCAGAAATCAATTAAAAGACGAAAAGGAAAAGCTAGAGAGAGAGAGAGAGAGACACACACACACACACACACACACACACACACACACACATACACCGTACTATTTATAACGCAATATTTGATTGATTCTAATAAATTTTGCTCTTCTGTTTTTCTATTTCTAATATACAACGAAATCGCAAATTAGGCATCTTTTTGACCCGATGACGTAACGATAAGTTTTCGTCTCGAGTCTCGCCTCAGAATCAGACCATTATCTGCCGAATAATTACTCACGCGAGCAGAGTTTGCGATCTACCTGAATTCTTCGGCTAGCGATAAATCAACCATCGTAGCCGTCTATCATAGTCGAACTATCAAATACGTAGCGATGGAAAAATCATTCGTGAAGAATATATCGCCGATTTGAACGAGTTTCCCTTCTGCCTGCCTGCTGGCGCACCTGGCTCTTTCTCTCTCTCTCTCTCTCTCTCTCTCTCCAGCGTTCCGTTTCCCGTTTTGGATGTTCAAAGTTTGGCGATTGCAATCCAGTCACGGGATGGCTATTTCATACGAATTCGAAGGCGCGCAAACACACACGCGAAAACGTCGCGAAAGCGAACATATAATGGACACACGTACGCGATGGAGATACGTATGATTCTGTGCTCCCGTTTATGCACTGCTTACCATGCGCACGAAAACGGCACGTGTCGCCCGTTTTATCTGTGCAAATTCACGGGGAAAGTATCTGAATATTTTCGTTTATAATCCGAGAAGCATGCGGGACCAGTTTAATCTAATCTGTAGTAGTTAATTTATATTGTTAAAGAGTTATATGTTTAAAGAGGTGTACAGAGATTTTAAAAATATAATTTGCTTATCATGTATTTTTGAATTCTTAGAAAACTATGCAAAAGGTTGCAAAGCACTATCAAATTCATTACGACGTATGCAAAGAATTAATTCTCTGTACATTTGATATTTTTATCATGATGTGTGATTATCATTTATTTTTTATGCTATTAAATTATACCAATTTTTAATTATTATTTTTGTAAATTATTATTTTTGCACTGTTAGATAAAGTATTTTTAAGTAGAAAAAGATTTTCGTTAATGCGAGAGAAAGATATATTCTTGGTGCATTTTTTCTTTCATGTTTTTTAAGCGTTTGAACATTTTGTGATCCGAAAAATATTGGATACCGAATAGAACAAGCGCGAATGTAATTTTATGAAAGGTACGTGTGAACGCGATACGTCTCTCAGTTTATCGTTTTATTTAACGCAACCCGATAGGAACGAGTGGATCGCGCAAGAGGACAATTTCAAGTTAATTATCGTGTTTCCGCACGAGTTTCGATAGCAGATTGGTGATCGGTTAACATGCGATTCGGAGTCAATTGTTCGCGATTCTTCGCTTCTTTTTTTTGTTCGAAATAACACTTTTGAATACGATGTAGCGAAGTCGTTCGGCACGATTTCACTTATTCATCCCACGTAGTCGTCGCGAAATGCGGCGCCCTATCTATCGGGATAATTGCGCGAGTTCCGTAAGTTGTTCACGGATATTAAAAGCGTCTTATCTCCCTCACGAAACGGGCGTTGTTCCGAGCAAGGATAGTATTTTCGGACGCGTTATCCGACCTCGCGATTACGCGCACGCAAATTGGTGCACTGGCTGACGCGAAACACGCCAACTGATGTCGAGGATTTCGCTCGTTTCGTCGATCGAGGGAATATCGTGCGTCTTACAAATAATACCGAGATTCGTTTCATCTCCGCGCCAATAATTCATTTACATGTCAGAAAGGAGAGTTAAAGAGGAGGCGAACGTACGGCGGTGGTAGTTTAACGAAGGGAAATGTCCTCGGTAGTTACGTGGATAAGCTGAATTTTCAAGCCAGAGATTCGTGGAACAAACGAGCCGGATCGAGACGCAACCACCGGAAGCGCCATTACTGGTATTAATAATCGCGATTACGGTGGTACCGGCGGCCGTTCGAGCGCTCCCTCGGGAGGGCGAGAGCGTCATTGTAATTGGCTCCGATAAGATAACAAAGTTCTATCACAATCGCGTCCGCGCCCTGTAACTATTTGCTTCTAATTAAACGTCCCGCCCGGCGATCGATTTGTTTTTATCGTCGATTCGAGAGGATCGCATTGGCGAACGCAGAAATGAGTCTTTCTCGAGTATCCTCATTTAACCGAGACTCTCGTTACCTTTTATTAATTGCCACTGATATTGTGCGACGTTTCTTTTTTCCTCTCCTATTGTTTCCTTTTCTTCATCGTCCTAAAGGCACGATGCTATTTACGGATCTTATTCCGTAAATATTTGCGAACGAAAATTTTATAGACAGGCACATCTTTGTACGCGATCATTCTTCACGTTGGAAGAAAAATACATCGTCAAAAAAAAAAATCACTTTCCAGAAATGAAGAAAGGAAGAAAAAAGTAACATGTATTTGTACATAAACTTGCATATATCATGTGCGTGTACGTTATATTTAATTTTCCGGTAATTAGAGGAAACACGATTGGAATTATCGATGGAATTTCGTTAATATTTCTCCTTTTCGCTGCGCATGAGAAATCGATCGTGCGGTATGCGCCGCGTAAAATTCAACCCCCGGAATCGCTGCAATATTTTCCGCGATAAGGTTGAATATTCAACAAGCTTAAGATTTTTCAATAATTTCATTCATTTCCAATAAAACCCCGAATGAGCCATCCGACAGCAGAGCTCGCATCTCAGCATAGATCGCATTCTAATATCATTCAAATTCTAATTAACTATTTGAATGAATACTAATGAATTAAATATATAAATATATGGAATAATTTTATATATTTTTCTTCGAGTTATACATGTTAGTTATTTCTTTTTCACCGAATTAGATTAATGTGATTACCCAAATTCCTAACATAATCGAATATGCTAATGCGTATCGTTTTGCGTCAAGAATTGGTACCTTGCAATATTCTTTATTCGAAAACCTCCCTTATCCCGGTTCAATTAGCGTCAACATACGGATATTCTGTGAGATGATACTGCTAACAGCGGTAGATCGGATCGCGCGGGAGACAAGTCGGTATAGAATTACGTATCGAATATTCGTGGATGCAGCGGCATCGAAGATGCATATGTGTCTGTATGTACACGCGAGTCTACATGCTCTGCCTCTAGGCATTATACAATACCTGGGTCGCGTATCAACGTCGCTGTTGCAACATCGCGTTATTAATACAAGAAAATTAACACGCGACATTTTAGATGTCGTCCATTAGCATAATGGAGTGTACATCTTCGTGTAGCTCGGGCAGTAACGTTGGATTTCCAGAAGACGGATCTCGAGAAGAACCGGGGAATGACATTTAAGTTTCTCTACGAAATTATACTTTTATTCTTCCTAAATAAGAATAAAGTTATAAAATATATGTATATATATATATCTCTTATATTTTTTATTTAAAAATACATTATAATATCGATGATGTTAAATCTGAAGAAAAAAATCTAAATATAATAAATTGATTATGGAATTCTCGTTCTGTACATATTATATGTACATATGAAATTATGTTCATTGTTTAAACGTCTAGATAAAAAGTCTAGATAAAATGAAGAGGGTTTTAAGAAACTCAACAATTCATTCATGCGAAATATGTTCGAGATATAATTCACGTTTCTCTTAATAATTCGTTAATAGATAATTCATTTATACATCAAAAAGTAAAGAGATTTATACTTTCATGTCAATGAACGCTTCTGATATACATCTTAATACACATAAACATACAATTTATACATTATAGACATTCATATCATCACACAAATGAAAAATTGTAGAATCAATGCACACGTACAGAAGTTTAATATAGTTTCTCGTTTTGCAACGATCGATACGATCGAAAGAAGTGCTGACAATAGTAACAGCGAAACGTAATGGTTTTGAGAAACAGACAGCTGTGTCTCAAAATAATTGATAAAAATTCTTTCGCATTATGCTTCATCACATTGGCCGTTGTGGGGGATAAATTAACGGATACCAAATCGGAACTTGAATATACTGCACGAAGCACAAGGGTGGTGCTCTAGGGAAAAATTCCCTCGCGTGCGGATTCAAAGGTGATATTTGGAGTTTCGAAATCTGATTCAAGTGCGTTTGCAATTCTTTTCGGTCCATCCCGTACAAATCAGCCGCTTCTAGATATTTTTTCCAAAGATCTTTGCAGCAACCTATAGTAAGCAGAGCGACTGGATCGCCTACGACCGCCACAAAACACTTCGCCCTTGTCAACGCAGTATTTAATAAACGTGGATCCGTTAAAAAGCCGTAGTCTTTGACTTTTACCTCGGCGGACGATCTGTAACAATTGATACCATGTACAAGCGTTCTAAAATATCTAAAATATGTTAATATCATCTGTAATAAAGTCGATACCTATCAGATATCCTCGTCCGGACTGTACTGATAAAAACTGCGGTAAATTGTTTGCCTTGAACGTTTAACACTCTCTCGACAGACACGTCAAAAAGTAGACGCTTGCGCAATTCGATTCGTAATCGTTGTACTTGTTCAGGATAATACGACAAAACTCCAATGGAGCCTTCGTTGTATGGACCCCATTGTTGCGTCGGCCATGCTCTTCTCAATTCTAGAACACGATTCGCTAATTCTTCCGCCTCCGTGGCATGGTGATATCCCGTGGAACATGCAGCCTAATAATCAGAAATCAATTTAAGTGTTCTCTTTATTCTAAAGTCCGATTGAAGAATTTGATGCAAAAAAACAGTACAATCTATATTGTATTTTGAAAAAACGAGAAAAATTAATCTGATTTAAAAAGTTTGCGGTCTAAGAATATTTTTTACTTTCTGTCCACATATATATATATACAATAATCTACACAATAAATGTACACAGTAAATTGACAAAATAATCTGAAAGTGCACAAAGGACTTTTCTTCTTTTTGTAGACAAATTGCACCAGACTCTTCAATTCTATATTATTCTCGATGCTTCTAAATGATCCGTGTACCTGTTCTTCTGCGCCGTTAACAGCATAAAATATTAAAGGTTTCATGAGAGGATGCTTCAACAATTGCATGTTGGCAGGTTTAACCATTCCGTCATAGAATGTCTCGGATGTGTATTTGATTATATCCGCGTGTGCACGATAGTTCTGACACAGATGTATCCGACATGGATGTTCCGGCGGATAATACGCGTACAATCTCTCCAGAAGGCTAATGCCTAATCCTCGTTCGTTCGCTAGTATGCTGTAGATTTCCGGTGCAAGTTGCATTTGATCACCCGCCAAGAGCAAGCGAGTCTCTCGATTCGCTAGAGTCAGAGCTATCAGCGCTTCGCACTCCATGGCCTGGGCCGCTTCGTCAATGACTATGTGAGTCGGCGATAATTTAAGACTCATCAGACAGCTAGATGTTGCCAATGTGGTCACTATTAGACCACAATCTTGAAGATCTGCCGCAACCGGGTCGCGGAAACGACCGTGTTCGTCCATTAGACAGTATTGCTGCACCGTCGGATGTACCTAAATCGCGAGAATAACCAAGTCGCCATTGAGAGACGTTCTTCCTGCAATGCTCAAGAAACTAGGCAACGTTGTTGGACCTACCGTGTTCAAAGCACGCAATTTATAATATATCCTAACAGGCTTAAGTCTGGGATGTTTATCCTGATTGTACCAAATATGGAAGAACTCCTTGATGTAAAGATCAGCGGCGCTGTTGCTATGCGTACACAGAAGTATCCGGTTGTTCATGTTTTGTACAAGCATACGCAGCATGTGCGCTATAGTGAACGTCTTCCCTGTGCCGAATGGTCCCAACAAAAGAACTGGTGGTGAAGAAGTATTTTTTGACAATGTTATCGCAGTGACTGCTTGCTTCTGTTCATGATTGAGCGGCGAGTCCAGAAGTAGACTAGAGAGAATGCTAAGATTACCAGCATCAACCTGTAGAAAGTCGCGAATAATCTCTTTGTCGGTTTTATGATGTTCATCCATTAGGAATACCAGATCCATATCCTCGAGACTATCCACTGCCAAGTGCCATTCACAGAAGTTCAAACGATTCAACACGAATTGTATTTCGACCTCGAGTTCATTGTGCGCCTCCAAATCCCAAAAGGTTACGCATTCTTTGCTCAATCTGACATATATGGAGTGCGAACTCTTATCTTCGATATGAGCTTCGAAGATGTTATACTTTGTTTTCTTGCGCCATAACTTGAGTAGAACGCTATTACAGCTGCGCTGTAGGAGTCTGCCGCTCTGCGTATCCTCCAAGATGTCCCGACTGAGTGGGATCTGTGGTTGCAATAAATTTCACGCGTTGAATATAAGCGAACGAGAGAAATAATGTAATCTTTTTTATTATTCAATCTTAAATGAGGAGTGAATGTAATTAAACTAATACCCGAAAATATACGCGAAATGTATAAGTGTGTAATATAAAAATGTATGTATACATTCGCAAGAAAATTGGGGCAAACCATACAATATGAAATATACGATCGTATGCGAGCGCGATGAACAGGGAGTAAAGCGGCAAAAAGTCTCCTAAAAGCTAGAAAGAATCGCACCTGAGCGAAGAGCTCACCCGGCGGCGTGTATTTGGCGATGGTAGAGGCATCGCTGTTGAATAACACGTAATGCGCCATGAGACGTAACCATGAGATCTGGTTATATCTCGAGAGCTGCTCGTGTCGGGCAATCTCCTCAAGGGTGATCATCTCGTGCATGCGACCCCGGTAATTTCTTGGCGTCAGCCGATTGTCCGACAACGTGTTCTGAGTGAGGACAAAGCTCTGTCTGTCTGGATACGGGTAAATTCTCGACAGATTGATCTCCCGTGGATTGGCGTGTGGCATGAAAGGCGAATAGAACTCATACGGCTCCTTCCATCTCAGTGGTATCTGCGACTGCTGATAATTCGTTGCCCTCTGTATCCGTTCGTAGTCTTTGGTGTGCAAGTAGTCCGCACAGAGCCTCTGGAGGTACACCGGCCAATTTAGGAAGCCAAAAACCAAATCTTGATGATACGTGCTATGTTTTTTCGCAGTGAAACCGACCGTCACCAGATATTTTCTTTTATCCTCTTGAGAGTAGTCCGGATAGAGACTGTACCGCCATTCTTGGCTATTCATCACTCCGATTTCTGAACCATCTTTATTTTGCACTGACTTCAAGAAGAAATTTGCTCGATGATCGTCAGATATCAAGGCCACATGTTGTAACTCTTGACCGCCTTTGGGACCGAGAATTGGCAGGGGCAAACAGGTGAATCAGGATAGCTTAAATAATGTGTCGCTTGCCGAGGTGTAGAAGTATAATAACTGTTGCGCGTTGTTTGACTTTCATGTGTCGGAAGTAATCGGAAACAAATCGACGATCATAAACGAGAAAAGATAAATGTTAATCTTATTTAATCGATAGAAAGTGTGTTAATTGTAGATGATAGGAAAGATTCTTTGACAATTATAAAATTATTATCGTACATACGTTACGTTATAAAATTTCGAAACTTAAAATGTACTTTCTTTGCGTTTGCAAATCTGTCTTATTCCGGCAAAACAACGTGACGTTCGAACATACGGTTCATCGACAGCGATGATTTACTAACAGGACGTGCCAGTGTCGATGCCACTGGATCTTACATATAATTTTGCGCTTGCCCGCGAAATGCTCGCCTCACTTACCTGTCGTGATGATCATGAAACTCCACTCGTAGTTGCCTGTCTTACCAACGATCCTACAATTAGCACTACCATACAGATAAATATTCACGTTGGGCAACGGCTCGCACGTGAGGGTACTGTCCGGGTCGTTGGATCTGAACCAGCCATATCGCGTCCGCTTGGGAAAGTCTGTGAAATATGGCGTGTTTTCGTCGACATTCGTCTCGTACTCCGTGGCCGCCATGATAGGCGCTCGTGGTCGACTCACCGAGGAACTCGTATCACAGAACTGTCAGACTGTCGCGAAACATCGCGCGGCTCCTTCTTCTCCTCTCTTTCTCTCTTCTCGCGCGCGCGCGCGACTGACAGACGTCTCGGATTTTCGCGTCACACGGACGAAGACCGGCGTATCAACGCAGTCCTCATCGTTATTGTCAAGCGTTCGTTTGACGAGACGTTTCTGACTGACGACGCCGTCGACGTCGCGCCGAGCTGAGCCACGCCGATCAGCACGCATGCGCGACTCGCGCGCGCTCGTCCCTGACTTTATCGAACGCGGATAACGAAGATATCTTCGTTACCACGGAAACCCGGAGCGCGGTCGGTGCAACAGGGATTTACCTTTGCAATTCCGCATCGAGCAATTATATGAAGCGACTAAAGAATAAAAGAAATGTTATAATGGATTGTATTAATTTTATGTTATTAAATATTATAATTAAAAAATTTCGGTGGTTCTGAATATCATCGTATAACGCGTTGCTCTGCCCCGCGTTAAAAAACAATTTTGTTATTATACCCTTGGGCATCTAAAAGAATAATCGGCGAGCAGCGAGTTCACTTTGCACGTTAAAATTGAAGTTTATGAATAATTTCCCGGAACGCGTTGCAACTGACGCTGAAGGCATTTTTGTTTTCTTTTTATTGCGGCACGAAGTTGCATCTGCAGGGAGGCAGGAGCTCCGCGTAACGGTAAATTTTCATGCAAATCCTCCGCGCCGCCGACCGAGCGACTAAATGACGATCGCTATTATCCTCTCGCAGGAGTTTCTCCGAGAGGGGTTGAAGTACTGAAAAAGGGGGTAGCCGAGGCATAAGAGCGACAGGTCCCACCGCGTCGCGCGACGGTGGATGGGGTTGAAAGCCTTCCCGACGACCACTTTGCGCCGATATGGATGGTGGATTTAGCAGATGCGGGACCACGAGAGCGCGAATGACAGATGAATAAAGAAGAGCGCATCGAGCTTTAATTATCAAGGCGATTTAATGGAATGCTGTTATGACGTGGGCGACACGAATGCAGAAGATACACGTGGAGAACAGCAGTTGGGAAACCGAC
Source organism: Cephalotes varians (assembly GCA_037157785.1). NCBI lineage: Eukaryota > Metazoa > Arthropoda > Insecta > Hymenoptera > Formicidae > Cephalotes > Cephalotes varians. Next base: position 1,513,332 of record JANQDE010000039.1, on the reverse strand, counting down.
TGCAAAGCGAGATTAATAATTACGATCGCGAAATATACGATAATCTATAAATAAATAAATAAAAAACTAAGATAATTTTTATACATATATATTTATATGTATTTATAATGTATATATTTTTAGTATTTTATTCTTATATTATTATCGTACTTATATTATTATTATTATTATTATTATATAGTATAATTTGCAATATTTTTGTCGATTTAACGACTCGTAGTTTTGTTATTTGTATACAAAACACGAGTCCCGAAACATGCCACGAGATCCGTTGCCTCGCGCTTTCTGCCGTGTACGCACCGTGCTATTTCATTTGATGCGAAAGAAGAAAAACACTCAGAAGTGTCATGGAGGTTGACCGGAGGCGACGGCAAATATAGTATAAAGCGCGCTTGATGTTCATGAAAAATGAGAAAGAGGAGATTAAAGTACCTGCAGGGCGAGAGAGAATCCTCTCGCGGAATACAAGGGGACGTCTTTCGCCGCGAATTTAAGCTGGAAATTCGTACTTTAATAATTACGCTGAAATTTTTTATGACGGACGCACTCCGACCTCGTTGTCTTTCACGTGAAACGCCGAGAACGATGGTGGAAAGCCCGGAAGTGAATTCCCGGAACGGAGTGAATTTTTTTTCTTTTCTTTATTCGAGCTCTCACTTAGCGGCTCCCTTTGTCTCGGAGTCATCCTCCTGAGTGTTTTTTGGAGACATTAGCGCCCCGCGCACAGGGTGGTTAAGGAAACCTAGGCTTATAACCCCCCTAAAATAATCTCTCATCAAGATCAAAGAAGCGGAGATTTGCGGAGCCTCGACCGTCTGTATCGCGGCGCCTCCGAACTGTAAGGTACGGGTGCGACGTCAGTCGCGTTGAAAGGAGATGAGAGGGATGAGAGCGAAAACCACGACACAGGCGGACCGATCATCCTTTTCGAGGAGGGAACCGGCATGCCGGTCTCGCGCGCGCGTATCGTTAATTAAAATCTGTCGGCGACGCGCGACCGACTGCGAGAACGCGCTGACACGACAGCCCGGGAGGAACGGGGTGAAAAATCGCGCTAACGAGACGGCTTTCGTTATTGGCTCGGCGTTGCGATACAAAGAACTGTATCGTTATCGAGAGAGAAAGAGCGAGAGAGAAAGAAAAAGGAAAAAGAGAGAGGAAAGAAGAGGGGAGTCGTGCCTGTCTTTCGCACGATGCACCGTTTTTAATAAAGCCATATCGAGACGTGTCAGTTTAGCCATAAGCGTTCTCCCTATAACAGGCATCTTTCCCGGATCGTATAACGTTATGGGGGCGGATTGTGTACGCCCGAGATAAATCGCTGGGATAATTCGTTCAATTCCGAAGGGGCTAATCCTATTGATCGTTCGACACGTGAAAAAACATATATTTTTCTTCTCCTCGACATATATCGCACAGTTTTTGCATCCGATGTGATTAAATAATTAAATGGTAAAATCGTTTACGTGTTGTCTCGGCAGTAAATTATCGAAGCGTAAGATGCGTCACGAAGTCTCTTTCGTTTCAATTACCGCCGGCTCGAGAGGAAACGGGGTCTTAATGAAAATTTATTGTGGTTCTCGAGAGCGAACGTGCAGCTTTCGACAATATGTGCCGGTACATCCCGTGGACTCGTACGTACTCATTAATTATATTTGTCGCGCCGATTCACCGCGATGCACTTAAGCGATCATAAATAATGCCTGTGCGCGCGCGTGAGCTCCGCTCCCGAGGGATGAAGCGGATTAAGATCCATCAACGCGATGGCGCAACGTATTCGGTTATTGACGGCCCGGATTTATTCGCACCATAACGAGTACCAATTGGTACTCGACACGAAGCGCATACTGCCCGCTCGCAATTCGTGGCAGCTGCGAATGTCAGGTGTGAGGCGTACGTCGCAGAGATGATATAAAGAGAGAGAAAAAGAGAGGCGTTCGAAGTCACGCGCATCTGCCGCATTTATATGACTCCCGTAATTTATATAACTCCTATCGTTCATATCTCCGCTAACGATCGATCTGTCACGGACCACGTCGGTCCACGTGGCATTCCTCGTTTCGCTCGCGTGTAGTAATTGCGATTTCTCGTCGAAACATGATTGCGCGTGAGAATCTTAGCAGCATGATGACCGAATCCTTTCGTCACGTCAAGCTAATTCTCATGAAGGGGAAATTGTGGATGGGGTGAGAATCGAGGTCGAACTCGGAATCTATTGATTACGAGTCAAATGCCTCCACGCGTTATTCCCGACGGTATATTTATTCTCATTCGTTAATTTGCAGCTACGTTTGCAGAGAGAATTGTTACAAGGAATACAGTAAATATATCTCTCCCAACTTGATATATTTCTACGGAAAAAGAAAATGATTGGTTTCCCCGACTTGTCCGTAAGAGGATCGACTTATGTCCTTTCCCGCGATGATACGGTTTCTGTCACGACTTCTTCACGTCGCTTCGTCACGACGCGAAATGCTGGAAGTGTCTCGGTCAGACAGAAACCCTCGTTGAGTTTTTAGCGCGAAAAAGTCTTTCGCGTCTCGACTATACATTAAACGCGAGAACGAATCGACAGGGACGTCTGTTCCGGAGATTCGCGACGCGAGATAAGTCGTCTCTTTCTTCTCCTCTCGAGAGGACGTCCCGCCGCGTCGTCGAGCGACATCGTCGAGGACAATAGTGTCGCCAGGTGTCGGAAACGTCTCCGTCGTTCGCCACGAGTTTCATATCGCGATAGAATCACACCTCGATTGCAATTGGAAATGGTACGGTATGTCTCACCTCGTTCCCTTTTTTCGATGATAAGAAAAGTTATTGTTGCCTATCTTTTTTTCTTTCTCTTTCTCTTCTCATTCGTGCAACCAATTACTTGATGACCGTATTAATAATTGGAAAGTGGGATTCTTTAAGCAGAATAATTTTTTATCTGACCGATTCAGCAATAGGATAAATCTCGAGCATAAGTCGATTTCGTCTACTCTCCAACTACGTTGATCTATGTCTCATTTTCATTCTGTCCAATCGCATATAAAATGTCTCTCTCATCTATTCTTTATTTTGAAAATCATCTATTCTTTAGTTAGTTTGAAACTAAACTTTTGCTTCGACAAAAATATTGAAATACATCCAAAACCTTCATATACGAAATTGGACTGGGAAGATCAGATGGAACAAAGCGCTTGATTTAAAAAAAAAATTGCTATAGCGTGAATTAATTAAAGGCGTCAAAGGGCGTGACAAGCCCGTTATGCGAGGGCATTCCGTAGAATTTCCATCCGGATTTCACTTTGTTTAAAGACTGATTTCAGCTGAAATTTGCGCGTCGCGGCACTAATATTATGCGGATTGTGCAAAGAGAAGCCAGCTGGATAATCTGGAAAAGAAGCTTTTAAACGCTACCTAATAAGTTTCACCATACCATTAAATTCCACGAGCGCAAGCTATTCGACCGAATTTAGATTTAATTCCCGCAGCTGTAAACAGCAGGATGAATTAATATCGATAATCTTCGATCCCATCGAACTATTCGATTGCGCCTTTGTTAGCATTGATAATTTAATAGAGATTTTGCCGAGATTTGCGAGTCCATTTGCAGCCGAACAATTTGTTCAATATTCAGATAAATTTATAAATTAAGATCGATTCTATTTTTCTTTCATAAATTATTAAAAGAATCTTCCTTTGAGATATTTTGAACTAATTAGAAGTAAATTATTTTTGTGTTTCGTATAATGTAGAAATGATGTAGATATATAATATACATATAAAAGAAATTATATATAGATATATAATTCCTCTTATATTATATTATTTTATTATATTATACATATATAATATAGGAAATTACGGATCCAGCCGCATCTCTGAAAAAGTTTAGTGCGTGTGGATCTTTTACGTATTTACTGCGCTTTTGTCTAGTGGCGAGCTGTTTTCCAAATTGAATTCAAATGAAACGAGTGGCGAAAGGATTAATTTAGTTTTTTTCCCGAAACTTTTTCCAACTAATGGAAAATGTTTCCTTTCAGGAATGTAGAGGGTTACGCGAGGGAGCACGAGGAGGCGTCCAGAAACATTCAGCAGTACCTATCGAATCCCATAAACGCTTATCTGCTGGTGAAACGACTGACCACTGACTGGAAAAAGGTCGAGGAGCTGATAACCGAGGACGTCGGCAAGTCCTTCGTCGCGAACATCACGAATTCCAGGAGCGATCTAAAATTCCCGACCGACGAGGATCTGAATGGGGCTGCAGTCGCTTTGATGAGGCTGCAGGACACGTACAAGCTCGAAACCGCGCAAGTTGCGAGGGGTGTTCTGAATGGAGTGCAATACAGCACCGGATTGACCGGTACATACATTCCTTCTCGTGTAAACTCTACGATTCAATTTATGTTACGGGTTCTTAGAATCCTTACATGTCAAACGATACTTTCAATCAAAAGTAAATATCAAGCTGTACCCGAAGAAGTTATTCAACATAGCACGGAGAAGTATACATGGTTCCTCTTTCTCTCAGAAATTTAATTAAAATGTCTACGAATTTTTATGAAACTGCGAGAATCCGCATTTTTTCTAACGTAACGTCAAATTTGACGAGAAAAGCGAGTTCGCGGCAGCACGAAGTCATTCGCATAAGAATAAATTGTACAACGTGTTCGTTTTTATAAAAAAAGGTGTATAATAGACGAGACTCGAGGAGTTTTTGCGGTGCAAAGAAAGACGAAAAGTACGCTTTGCGGTTCGTAGAAGGGAAATTAATTAACGAACTAACTTTTCCACTATTGCTATACCACGCCCGCGCTACCGCGTGCTTTCTGCTGCGAGTCGAATAGAAAGAAATTCAATAGAGATCCAAATTGCCTCGCGGAAAAAGGAGATTCAATGGAATACCGACTAGCTTCTCGCGCCTATAAATATCTTCTCTTCCCATTTTACTTCTATCATGTGCGATAATTCCACGTTTCAGCGAGCGATTGCTTCGAGCTGGGTCGACAATCTTATCACAATCGCGACTACTATCACACGGTGCTGTGGATGCAGGAAGCTATGGACCGCCTGCAGGAAGAGCAGAACGCCACCACCACTTCCAAACCTGACATCCTGGAATACTTGGCGTTTTCGACATATATGCAAGGTTTCGATAATAAATTATATTATGCATATATCGCGAAGGGCGCAGGAAATTTTCTAAGGAAAGAGCCTGTCCCTCTGGCTGCACGTTTCAAATATATTATTCCGTCTTTATCGCTGATCAGGTAACGTCGCTCGCGCTTTGAGCATGACGAACGAGCTGCTCGAATTAGTGCCGACACACGAGAGAGCATTGGGAAACCGCGCGTATTACCAAAAGGAGATTCAAAGCAAGGCAAATCAGTCGAAAAAGAAGCGGGGTGAGGATGGAAAGGATGATACAGCGATACCTGAGCAGGTAAAGCAATCGGGATCAGCCGTTTCATTAAGAGGAACCGGAAATACAATTTAAATGAAACGGGAATGCACATTTTTAATAATTATGAGATCTGTTATAACAAATTAATTTGTCACTTATCTCGCGATTAGTGCGAAAGATACCGTCAAACAATGGAGAACTTTCCGTCAGCCATTATTTTCGACGATGTGAAATCCCGGAGAGCAATCTTAGTTTTCTACGAGCGTCCATAAAGTTCGTTATCGTGCTTGCAGAACTTTACTGTCGCCGAGGAAAGGGTGAAAACGTGGGAGGAAATGACAGAGAGGGAGAGGTACGAGATGCTTTGTCGCGGCGAAGTATCTATTCCGCCGGAGGTGGAGAAGAATCTCAAGTGCCGTTACGTCGACCGTGGAATTCCCTTTCTGAAGATCGCACCGTTCAAAGAGGAAGAGGCGTATCTGGATCCGAGGATAGTTGTTTATCACAACGTGATCTATGACGAGGAAATCGAGACGATCAAACGGATGGCTCAGCCTAGGGTAAATAATCGCGTTTACCGGAAATTATCGCGCGCGTCCGCTGAGACGAACGGCGCGGCTCCTCTGAGACAGTGTACACTCTGTGTACACCGCGCGTTTCCGCACGCCGCGAAATTGCGGGAATTCCTGGAGATAATGGCAATTACGTGTTGCAGTTTAAGCGCGCCACGGTGCAGAATTACAAGACTGGTGCCTTAGAGATAGCGAATTACAGAATCAGCAAGAGCGCATGGCTCCAGGAACACGAGCATAAGCACGTAGCGGCGGTGAGCAAACGCGTGGAGCACATGACAAGTTTGTCCGTGGAAACGGCCGAGGAACTTCAAGTTGTTAATTACGGCATCGGCGGTCACTACGAGCCACATTTCGACTTTGCAAGGGTAAATTGATTATATATAAGAAGCAAGGGAGCGCTCTTCTGTGCGCAGCTATTTACCATCATGTTAATTAACTCGATTCTACTTTATATTTATAGAAAGAAGAGACGAATGCGTTCAAGAGTCTCGGGACTGGCAACAGAATTGCAACGGTTCTGTATTACGTAAGTTTCTGTGCGATTTGTTGCGCGCCAACAGATGAAATGATGATGTAACATTGTCTCATTGTTTGCAGATGAGCGATGTCGAACAAGGAGGCGGTACCGTATTTACCGCTATCAACATATCGCTTTGGCCGAAGAAGGGTAGTGCGGCGTTTTGGCATAATCTGAAACCTAATGGGGAGGGAGATTTTAAAACCAGACACGCGGCTTGCCCGGTACTTACAGGATCGAAGTGGGGTACGTAACATTCTTAAAGCGTTCATTGCTCTTAAAGTTTAATATTTCACAAATATTTCGCAAATATCAGCAGTTTCACAATTTTTTTCAGTGGCAAACAAATGGCTGCACGAAAGAGGTCAAGAATTTCTCAGACCATGCACATTGGAAAACCAGGCGACAGACGAGGTGGACGTCAGGCATTGAAGAGAGCGTTCTCCGACAGTGAAACAGAAGAAACAGATGAGGCGCGATAAATAAGATAGAAGAAGTACTAAGAAATACTTCGAAATTCCTATTCTGAGTAAAGAGACATTTTACTCTCAGAACGGCGATTCCATAGAGAAGCGCGCGGTGCGAATTGTCGTTTAAGAACGTTTCGAGCCGCGTGCAAAAAGCAACGGTGCAATTTAGTTTAGGTAGGCAAGGGAGAACACTATTTGCGTGAAAGAACGTCACCGGCGCACACAATTCGCATAATTTAACATTCGTGCCGCAGACCTGATGATCTTTCTTGTTGATATACTGTGGAACACGATCCCTCGCATTACGACAGCGATTAATGTTTCTTTGACATATCCGGCTGTAAGCGAAAAGCGGTAAAAAGCAACAGAGATTATTCAAGCGAGATTAATTGGCCGCATTGTTTCTCGTGCGCTTTTTCTCTTTGAAATGGAAATCCGTGATGCAGAGATTGCGCGAATCGTGGCAATTGCGATGTAAAGTTACTTTTTAGCACGGATCTGCATGCGTTCTGTTTTTGTAGTCCGATCCAACGTTGCCTGCAATTCGTCACCTTGCAGTTTACGTCTACGGCAAATGTAACGGCAAGAGTAGTTGTTTGGCATTAGATACGTAAGCGTTGAAATGAACGGCGAAATGTAAAACGGAAAAATGAAAAAACAGGTCTCAGTAACGCTTGAACGAAATAAATGAAAAAAAAGGAAGCAGGAAAAAAGAAAGAATAACCGCATAGTTACGCCGATTCGTTGCATGCGGAATTTTCACCGTTTTCCGTGATGAAAACGAAATTCGTTCTGCCGTTCACTATAACGCGTAACGTTAATTATTTCTACGAAAGAATACGCTAATAAGATATTACACTACACATCATATAGCCAAAGCAATAATAAATTGCGCACGTTCTGGCCAGTCTCCCCTTGTAGTGTATAGTGCGATGTAGAGCAGCGAAGAGTGCGATATAACCATTAGCCCATAGATTAATTGTAACTCGAGCGACTGTTAACACGACCCACGAAGTCGTATCTCAACTCCGACATTCTCGTGCAATAACGAGATGGTTCAAAACCGAGAATCTTCTTTCGCGACGGATCATTTTTGTCGACTGTAAATAGCGGGTAGCACGTTGATCCTGTATCATCAGGCTGTATACGAATCGTTTAATAAAGATGGATATAAAGATGGACAAGATGCTGTCCGACGATGACGCTGCGCTCTTTAAGAGATGTAGCATATACGAAATCTTGCACGACGTCGTTCAAAATCTTATTGTAGCGGTGCTTAAATTACAGTTAATTTTATTCTAAATAATGAAAAAAAGATTTATATTATTATAAATCGAGATATAAAAATAAAAATCGTGATAAAAGTAAAACGAAATGATCCTGGAAAATTATTTTTTTCGTTGGATTTAAGTTTTCTTCTTTTTTTTTAATTAATAATATGTACATCAGTACAGATTATTTAATTCTTACGATTAATATTTGTGTTGCGTTACTGGCAACAACGTTTACATCAGTTTTACTCGTGTTGAAAATTTGGGAACCGCTGCTCTATGAAATTATAGATAGTCGTGAATGATTCTGAATCGATTATTATTTAGCATCAGCCAGCATTAATGTGAATATTGCTCTCAATAGAGATTCCAGTGATGAACGTGCGCGAAGATTGGCTATATCGATCAATCAGCACAACTATATACGACGCGTATATATTATTTTAAAATTATGCCGTATCTCGAAAAAAATCCATCATTTAGTTTACTGAAAAATCCATGACGGTAGTCCTATTAACTTGTATTAGGATCATATTATTAACCTATCTTTAGAATTATATAGCATTTTAGAATTTACGTTAAACAAACTTATATGTCATCTTTTTAATTTTCAAATGTTCAAATTTTTTAATGATATGTTTTCTTAGCATTGATTGATTTATTCGGATATATTTGTTCTAACAATATAAATATTGACTACGTATCTGATCATTTTATTGATGTTTTTATACAATTATTTACATATACAATACGCGACATTAATGTTTGCACATATTATGAATTATAATTCCTTTTTAGCTATTTTTGTACTTTATAATTACAAGTTGAATTCCTTTTACATTAATTTTATTATCACTTGATTTTAAGAATCAACACGTTTTTGCACATTTGTTGCAAAAAAAAATGTATATGTTAAACAAGTAATAATTTAAATTGAATTTTAGTTAGAAAACAAGTTTTGATTTCTAAAAGTAGCTTAAACGAAATTAATGATTTTAATAACCACTACGACTGCATCCCGTTATTCACTGCAAGTAGCATTTCATCCTTATTGTTCATCGAATGTTAAACAAGAACAAAATGCTATTTGCAGTGAATAACGGAACGTAGCCCTCATAGTTATTTGCTATACTTTTAGGGAAAATCTGCAAAATAAATTTTCTACCAATAATCTTGTATATATCACTTTGCGAAATATTATTACCTACGTCATTTAACATGGAACGATTATAAAGAATGTAAGCGGTGAATGAATTAAGATTAATGGCGACGAGGAATGCAAGTATGAAATAGTTCCGATCGCCTTGTTAAGTGCGAGCGACTGATATCTATCTAATTGTGATCACCATCGTTTTGTTAAGAAACGAAGAAAGTAAATAAAATGAAATACATCACAGTAATGCTGTTGAAACGCCGACAAAGCGTGTTGAACCAGGCTTTTCACCATTCCCGCCAATTTCCCGCGTAATCGGCGAATCTTCCTTTTCGAATGAGTTACGACCAGAGATAAGCCTTCTCTCTGGTTATGACTCATCATCTCATTTCACAGTCTTGTAAGCGATCTTGGGGGTAAGTAAAGATGCCGATATTACCAATCATTTTTATTATCGAATGTAGATAATTCTTTTTCGCGTCAGAATATTATCCGTTGATAATAGATTGTTTTTATCGCTGTTTTGTTCTAGGTGCAGAAAGTATAACAAGTGCAACTAAAAAGAACAGTTCTTGGATCAACTGATTTCGAGGACAATTGAGTTCCTTTTAAGCTACAGAGTCCAATTCCAATATAATTGAAATTGATCGAAACAAACGTGATCGAATTACTATATAAATGTAAGATGTTAAGTATATCTTGTAATAAACAATATCGTTGCGCAACGCTGCGTATAGAAATAATTAGATATGAAATATTTGGAGGTTAGGCGGAACCGTTCAACGCCGGTTCCAGGTTAGTGTACTTGCGTGTTATTTTTCGTAGAAATAAAAGACCATTCGAATCTACATGACGTCCGCTATGATGATTGACCGCGTTAGTCACTTCATTCTTCAAATGTGCAAGCGAAGTAAAAGGATTAGTGGCAACCAGCGATACGTAATTAGATACAGTTCAACTCGAGTCGATGGCAAGACTCTAGAACATTTGAGCGACAGGAGCATACTGCGCGTAAGTGGCAATGAGGCCTCCACCTTCCTCCAGGGATTGATCACGAACGATATGAAACATCTCGACGAAGGGGCGCCTAACATCTACACTCTGTTCCTGAATATTCGAGGCAGAGTGATGTGTGATGCTATCGTATACAAGAGCGAGAAGAATAATTTGTACTATGTAGAATGCGATTCGCAGATTGTCGACTCCTTACAGAGGCACCTGAAGATGTATCGTGTGAGACGAAAGATAGATATAGAACATGTAGGAGACAAAATCAATGTCTGGTCGATGTTTGGTTCTATCAAACATCTCGATAATGGAGCTAAAGCGAATAAAATGGGAACGTTCAAACTGGAAGGAATGATATTTCCATGTGGCACGTTAAACAGTAAAACAAGCAAATTTGTTGACAATGTCATGATATACCAAGATCCCAGGTTACCTGATTTAGGTCTCAGAATTCTCGCTGAGTCACAGATTGGCAAAAACGAGATAATTAAACATCTAGACGTCGATATATCTTCCTTGGAAAGTCTCGGGGATTATAAAGCGTTTCGATATAAGCTGGGAGTAGGAGAGGGCATGCACGATTTACCACTCGGGAAAGCATTACCCCTGGAGATTAATTGCGATTATCTACACGGCATTAGTTTTCACAAGGGCTGCTACATTGGCCAGGAATTAACCGCACGCACATATCACACGGGTGTAGTCAGAAAGCGTCTGATGCCTTTGTTATTTGATAATGTTATAGACAAGCCATTCCCTTATGATGAGAAAATTCTCAACGAATCTGGCAATGTGGTAGGAAAGTTCCGAGGATGCGTCACTAAGTACGGATTAGGCTTGATGCGTATAAATGAATCTCTTAGTGCCCAACAGCTTAGCGTTTCTGGTATAAATGTAAGGGTAGTTAAACCTACATGGTGGCCCCAAGAATCACAGAAAGAAATGGTTTTTGCTAAAGATACAAAGTAACAAGTTTAGAGTGTTTTTAAATATAACGAATTATTATGTAGAGAATAACTGCATATACGTGATATGTAAAATTATATGTAATATATTATTATCCACTGAATATATTATATATGATAACACATTTATACAGTGGATTTTGCTCCTTGGTTTATAGGAAGGAGGATATCACTGATATATCAGCAAGTGAATCTGATATCAACGAGCGAACACAGCAGGATATTTCCACGAGTCAACAGACAGCGACGAACGTGGGCGACATTTTCATGTGTTCTTTTTGTCCTTTAAAAGAACACTATGATTACAAAGGCGTGAGACCGCCGTTTGCTCGGCAGTTGGTTTATTTAGAAGAGTGTTACATTATGAAAGATCCCTTCAGTTTGCCGAACAGAGGCGAGGTCTTAGTTTTAGGCGCAGATTGCAGCATGTGTGAACATGCTGTATGTCTAGGATGCAGCATATTTTACACGAGGCGCTTCTGTCCAAAGTGCGCGTCCAATAATATGCAGTATTTTCCATCTCAACTACACGGTAAAATCAAGAATTTAATGGAAAAGCAAGCAGATTCTTGAAAATTGTACAATGTAATTTCATATCAAACGTTATTTATTAAAGCACGATGACAGTTACAAGACAAATGAATATAGAGAGAATATATTTATGTACATACTGGAGGTATTTTCGTTTATATGTGATCAACTTCTATAAAAACTTCAGCGTCCTTTATAACAATGTCAATATTATTTTTTTTTTTTTTTAATTAAATGCGTAATTATCGAATGTGTATGAATACGTGTAAAAAATGTCTTTGAATAAAAAAAAAAATCTTACGTCTTGTCTAATAATCCGTAAACTACATTACAACGTTAATTTAAACTTTTGCTGATTTAGCAGTGAGTTTTTCTGCCATTCTCTTTTTCTTCTTATCAAGCTTGTTTTTCTTCTTTTTATTTTTTAAATCAACCTTTTGACCTTGAAACGAAGTACACTTCTTTTCTTTGTTCTTCTTCTTATCTCTTCGTTCTCGCTCCTTTTCACAATTCTTGAAGTATTCATAATCTTCCTGAAAAAAGAAAACATGAATATGTAACATTAATTCGATTTTTACTTAAAAAAAAATCTGCAATATTTATTATATTATTAAAAATAAGATTTGCAGTAAACGTTTATGAAGTTAAAATATTTACATCACACAATATAGGCGTATTCCATTTTTTAAACTTTTTTGATGGTTCAACATTTTTTTTATGCGAAACAACTCGTTTTGTTCCCTGTTTCACGTCTGTCTTGTTCAATTCGTCAATAGTTTTATCTGCATAAAGATTAAATGGCATCACGTTTATTGATCGTCCCATAATTCTGGTACCATCTAACTGGAGAGCAGACTGCACAGCGTCTTTAGAATCAAGATAGACAAAACCATATCCTTTATTTAGCCCAGTATGTTTATTACGCATTGGTCGCACATATATTAAATTTGAACATTTGCGAAACAGTTTCCAGATTTCATTGTCTTCTGTTCCTGAAATGTTAAAAACTGTTAATTAATCTTCATGCTGTAATTGTGACAATTAATCAATGATTTTTATTACACATACCCTCTTTTAGATGCGTGAAAAATACAAGTTTTGAAGTGTCTTTGTAAATTTGTTGAGAGTCATAAGCATTCTGCACACTCAAGTAATTTCCCTTAAATATTTTTCCATGCAAAGCCTTTTCTGCTTTCAATGCGGATTCTTCTGCTGTATACAAGATGTTTCCCATGATTGTAGTTAGGTCTGGATACATTTTTTTCAGTCGTATCATTGTTTCACGCACTGGTAGATCAGGTGGTCTTATAGAACGAATCAGTTCAGGATAAACTCTTAATTGTACTGCTTTAATGCTACCAAATTGACCAAATAATTTTCTTATCTCTTCTTCTGTTGTTTCTATTGGAAGATTATCAAGAAAAACAACTTTTTTATCCAGTCCATCTCGTCGTGATAGCAATTTTTTTATAAGTTTATTTATTTCAGAAACACCTTCAATTACATCTGCTTTTGTTGCTGCATCAATCTCTTCATCATCTTCATCTTCACTACTAATATCATCGTCTTCATCTTCATCTTCATCTTCTTCATTAAAATCTTCATCATCGTCGTCGTCTGCAATACTTTTCCCTAAAAGTGTTTTTAAACCCAATTCTGTATCAACATCGTCATCGTTGTCCTCATCATCTTCATCATCATCATCATCATCATCATCATCATCATCATCACTGGTTTCCCCTATCATTGGAGAATGTACTGTACGTAAATTTTTAATATTCTTTACTTGTTTTCTATCTTTGCCATCATCATCCTCTTCCTCATCTTCATCTTCATCCTCTTCATCTGTGTCATCCTCATCGTCTTCATCACTCTCATCAAGTGTTGTGTTCTCATCACTTTCATCTTTGTCGTCGTCATCATCATCATCATCCTCTTCCTCTTCATCTTTTTTATCGTTCTTTTTCAGATTGGTTTTAGATATGAGACCTTTAAACATTATATTTTTAAAATCACTCATGTCTTCATCACTGTCATCATTATCCTCATCATCCTCTTCCTCCTCTTCATCTTTTTTATCGTTCTTCATTTTTAGATTGGTTTTAGATATGAGACCTTCAAACATTATATTTTTAGGCTCACTCATGTCTTCATCACTGTCATCATCATCTTCTTCCTTCTCTTCAAAATCTTCATCGTCTTCATCTGATTCATCACCTAAGCTCTTTCCAAAAATATCTGGGACATCCATGTCTGAATCTTCTTCAAATGTTTCATTTGTTTTATTCAAACTATCATCTTCCTGTGATATAATTTCTTCATCAAGGTCAGAACCATCAAATTGTTTTTCTGTCTTTCTAGGATTGGAAGGGATTTTTATTTTGTGAAGTTTCTGTGTTTTGCTTGGAGGGCTTCGTTTCTTGTTTGGAGAACCTTGCTTTGTATTACTCTTGGAAGCTTGCTTTGTATTATTTTTAGAAGCTTGCTTTTGATGCACATTTTGATTATGATTTTTTACAGAACCTTTCTGAGATGGTTTATGTATCTCCTGTGTCTTTGAATTATTAATTAAAGCTACTTTGCCTGTGGGTGTGTTCTTGAATTTGGGTTCTTTGTTCTTTTTTATAGCACTATCTTTTACCCCATGCAACTGCTGTTTTGCTACTTTATCTTTATTATACTTCCATGCTTTTGCTTTACCCATTTTTTCTTTCTATAACAATGTAAGATATGATTGTAAGAAAATTTGTATATAAATCACAATAGATAAAGATCAAAAGATGGAAGGACGAAAATTAAACCTTAAACATTTTAATAGAAAATTTTAAACATTTGCATGGAAAAAATACACAAATATTAAACATTAAAAGAATATTAGATAATAAAAACCTAGGATTCTTCTGATAATCGATACTGAAAGTTTCGCGATTATCAATTTAGATTATCCAGTTTTTTAACCGAAATATTTAAAAATCATCGATAAAAGATCGCAAGCGCGACTTCACATAAAAAAAAAATATATACAAATAACCAAAAAGTCATACAAGTCAAATAGGCTTGATATGAATATTAACGGTTACGTGTAACATTTAACGTGGTTATAACGATTATAAAGTTTTAGGTGTAGAAAACAAATATTCAATTGAGCAAATAAAAGATTGCAACGTAGAATAACTTCCTAATCGCTACAAATGATTCACCTTCGATTACTAGTCAGAAAACTTGGATTTTCAATCGTAGAAACTCCTCGATCAACTCGAACCGTTGCCGTTGCCGGTATCAACGAAACGAATGGAAACGAAACGAATAAGAAAGCGTCGATGCGCCGAGTGTCAACAGGAAGATGCGCAGCAGTCATCGGCGTTCGGAAAACTATTGCGCAAAAGCGCATTTACATTGGCTGCGTTCAGCAGAGAAAGCAGCTTAGTAAGCGCTTTATGCTGATTGAATTATATTTTTAGATCTAAAAGAATAGTCCTATCTCAATTTAGATCTAAAAGTATAATCCAATCAGGGCAAAGCGCTTACTAAGCTGCTTACTCTGCTGAACGTAGCAATTGTGGATGATGCTGTAAGAGTGAGGGCCATTCTACAACAAGCCATAAGTCATAAATCAGAAGTCAGAAGGAATAAATTGATCAATCATAATCAAGTATTTTTTTCACATTTATCTGTGATTGGTCAATTTATTGCTTCTGACTTCTGATTTATGACTTATGGCTTATTGTAGAAAGCCTCTAAACAAATTTGATTGATCACAGTCGAATGTAAAAAGAATAGTTGACTGTAATTGGTCAATTTCTTACTTTTACAGCGTCATCCATACCGCTACTGCTTATTGTAGATCATGCATTACGTTTTTGTATGTGCCATGGGCTTAAGGTACGCTACAGGCTTAAGAAACAGAAAGATCGTAATCTTTCGATGTTATTTCCGATTTTGTCATCTTATGACGGCAAGTTTTTCGTATGATTTTATGTGATTTCCTGTGATACTACAAAATACTTCTGTGATACAACGACAATGCTAAATGAATGTGACGGAAAACTGATAGAAGCTCATAATTTCCATGAAAGCATATATTTAACTTGTTATTAATTTATTTTATTATCCAATTGCTATCGAGATTTATGCAACGTTCGACGAGAACTAATCTTCAGTTATGTAAATGTAGTTTGATATGTCGATTGCAACGAAAAAAATGTTAAACATTGAAGTGTTAAACGAACTTTTGCCATTACGAGAAGTTCGGAGTAGAGTCTAAGGGAAGTGTGATCTCGTTATCATCGTGATATTTCATCAAGAAATAAGTTTTGTATCCATTCGGAATTATGGCTGTGTCAATAAATGAAATTTGCGAGAACACGAAACTCGCACGTGAAATGGCATTGATGGGAAACTATGACACGTCTGGCGTCTACTACCAGGGAGTCGTGCAGCAGATACACAGACTACTCGCAACCATAGCAGACGCGACTCGCAAGGCGAAATGGCAGGTGGTGCAGCATCAGATTGTCGAGGAGTTTGAGAAAGTAAAGGCCACATCCAACACACTGCAGCTTTTCAAAGTGGACACGCATGGCGAAAGGCTCCTTGGTAGCACGATTAAAATAGATGTGGTACAACTACTTGGAACAAAATTAAGCTAATCTAACAAGCTTACAAATTTCAGGAACATCCTGCTTGTCATTCGAGGAATCGACGCGAGATCCTACACTCTGGTCTTACAACAATTCGGATTCCTCTTGGAATCAGACACCCAGGGATCCCGATGTGTGGCCTCCCTTAACTCCAGCAGAACAAAAGTATTAATATAAATTCGTGATATTTTATTATCTATTAATTTGCTATATATAATTTTGATGTTCAAACTTTCTTCTTTCTCTAAAGGATTCTCTAAAGGATTATTTCTTGGTTTTTATTTTCTTTTTATAATATGTATTATTATTACAAAATTAAAAAATATAATTATATTTTTTTCAGAAATTCAAGACAGCAAAAAATTCAACAGAAACAACAGAATCGAACAAATATTAGAAAATCTCTTGCCACAGCTAGAAAGCCAGATAATAAGGTTTCTGGTAAAAAGGATGATAAGAAGACTGTAAAGAAAGATGATGCGATCAAGGTTTACTTGGTTTACTGATTATATTTCAAGTTTGTAATGTATTGCGAATATTAATATAAGTTGCATGGCATTACGTAGCTAATAATTTACAGGATAAGTCAGAAACAGAAAAAGATGTTGAACTAGAAGAACGTAAATTTGAACCATCTGCTAATGATAAAGATCTTGTAGAAATATTAGGTAATAATATTACTGTTATTTTTAGTATTATTCACAAATGTGTAATGATGAAAACAAAAGTAACTTTATGTTAACATTATAGAAAGAGACATCGTCCAAAAGAATCCAAATATCCATTGGGATGATATAGCTGATTTACATGAGGCAAAGCGATTGCTAGAAGAAGCAGTTGTGCTTCCAATGTGGATGCCTGATTTCTTCAAGGTATACATTCTTTTTCAATTTTAATCATATATTGCAATAAAGTTGTTTTATATATATATATATAATATATATATATATATATATATATATATATATATATATATATATAATTTTTAGGGAATTAGACGACCTTGGAAAGGAGTATTAATGGTTGGGCCACCAGGTACAGGCAAGACTATGCTTGCAAAGGCTGTTGCAACCGAGTGTGGTACAACATTCTTTAATGTCTCGTCTTCTACATTGACATCAAAATATAGGGGTGAATCAGAGAAACTCGTTCGGTTGCTATTTGAGATGGTAAAGCAATTAAAACATTGTCATGACCTCTATATATTTAAATAAAAAAACAATTTTCATAAATTGAAAGAAATATAATGTAATTAATATCCATTCAATATATCAATTATATTTTATTATTTGAACATAGGCCAGATTTTATGCACCCAGTACAATCTTCATCGATGAAATTGATTCTCTGTGCTCCAGAAGAGGATCTGAATCCGAACATGAAGCTTCACGTCGTGTAAAGTCCGAGCTTCTTGTTCAAATGGATGGAATAAGTTCCAATAGGTATAATGCTTTTGCTTTATGATATGAATAGATACTAAATATTCTTGTGTTTTATGTAGCGAAGATCCAAGTAAAGTAGTAATGGTACTAGCGGCAACAAATTTCCCATGGGATATTGACGAGGCTCTAAGAAGACGCTTAGAAAAACGTATCTACATTCCATTACCGAATCGTAAGTCTCTTAAACTTTTCGACGAGATGTAACATATTCTTAACAAAATATTTTTCATTACAGATGAAGGCAGAGAAGCATTGTTGAGAATAAATCTTCGTGAAGTTAAAGTAGATTCATCTGTAAATCTGACAGATATTGCAAGAAAACTTGAGGGTTATTCTGGTGCAGATATCACAAATGTTTGTAGGTAAGTAGAATGTTACAACAGTTTACAATTTTCGAATTTATTTTGCCTGGCATTTGTTACAGAGATGCTTCCATGATGCTAATGCGAAAGAAAATCGCAGGTCTAAGGCCCGATCAAATCAGACAATTGCCAAAGGAAGAATTGGATTTACCTGTGTCCGCCGCTGATTTCGACGAAGCTGTTGAAAGATGTAACAAAAGCGTCTCCCAAGAGGATTTAGAAAAATATGAGAAATGGATGAGCGAATTCGGTTCCTCTTGATATCATTCCTTCAAGAAGTAATAACAATCCATTAACATGTTCATGTTCTGATTCTCTGATTAATATCACAATATTATTTTGTTTAACATATATAAAAAACAGGGAGCTTCTTAATCCTTTACAACTTCTAAATGACTAGTTCTCTCTACTTGAGACTTGAGGAAAATCAAATTGGAAAATAAGACTGTATGATAGGAATAATGAGATAAACATTGGATAATATTTCTAATCTCAACTGTAACACTGAAGACTTAACTAGAAGTAACAAAGTAGTAAATAATTTTTAGTCAGTAATATATATTCCATTAAGTTTAAATGTAAATCCATTCGTTAATACAATTATTAAAACAATATCTAGAATCGATATTTTGTATATACATCTTTAGCCCTTCTTTGGAGCACAACCTTCCTTCCGTAAATTTCTTGTTTCCTCATCTATATTTTTTGAATCCTTTGGTGCTTTGTAATTAGCAACATGATCTACTCGTATTACTCTACCTAGTATCTGTAAAAGAGCAGATTTTCAATATAGATACTTCAAGTAATTCTATAATTTATGGAGATACAAAAATTTTATCATACATGTTGAAACAATGTAACTATATTACAAAAAGATGATAACATCGCTATACTATTAAAACCTACTTTTATGCCATTAAAATTGTCCACTGCCAATATGGTACTCCTCTGATCTTCATAACATAAGAAACCATAGCCTTTTTGCTTTCCAGTATCTTTATCTCTGATTAAGTTTATATTGACTACTTCTCCATATCTGTAATCATATTGTACATATTTATAAAAATCCAGTTAGAAGTATAATTATTTGTCCATAAATTTTTAACTTACTGAGAGAAAATGGCAATAACATCACCTTCTGTTAAATTATATGGTAAACCACCAACAAAAATCCAAGCACTATCTTTGTACTGATCGTGCCAAGATGTTTTATTTCTTCCTTGTAATTCTTGCTCGTTGAGTTTCTTTATATTTTTAACGTTACTGAAAGCATAAATCATCCATATGTACACACATATACACACCTTTTATATTTTACAAAACAAATTTGTTTATATCAAGTTAAAAATTTGATATAATAGATCTGTTTGACTAATAATCAGTATTAATGAAAATTATTAATCAAGTTACTAAGAACTTGATATAAACTAACTTAATAGTAACTAATCAAATGTATTTTCTTTTATTTATATTCTAATGTATTGTAACATTCTAATGTAACCAATATATTGTAGTTATAATTGAAATACGTACGTTAAAGGATTCATTGCCGGAATTTTATAATGGAAAATACCACAAAGATATACATAAAAACACAATAAATTTCAATCGTGAAAAATGTTGTAAAACTCTTAAAAATACTTAAAAGAGAAAGTGACAGAATTGTATTTGTTGTGTTTATGATTGTTTTTTTTTAGGAACTTTAAGCCAATATCTCAATTCCTCGACGGACCCTAGCGGAGATACTGATTGGCTGTCGATGACTGCAACGAGTCTCTTAACTTAACTGCGCGACTCCAATCTAATTCGAGCTATATTTGATCTATGCCGATGTTTGCTTCTGCTCTTCTTTTGCTAGTCTCTTTCTTCGTTAATTTCTTCCTTCATTTGATAACAGTGACATTAAATAGACGTTTGCAAAGTCTTCATGATTGCAAGAACAAGGAAGAAGATACCCAATAGAGATGGGTATTAAAGCGTAGTGGGGATTTGATTTCTAACGCGATTTGGATGGATAGTTTAGGTTAGATTAGGCGAGGTTGATAGAGCGGGGTTGCGGTTCTCCGTCGTCAACGTGGAGGACTCTCTCCGTCAGCGTTCGCTATGTACTCGACGAAGACGCCGACTCTGCGGATCGACGAGGCCGATCTGAAGTGCAGAAACGGCTGTGGATTCTATGGTAACGCGGAATGGCAGGGCTACTGCAGCAAATGTCACCGAGAACACTTGCAGAAACGACGAGCTCAAGCTGAACGTGTGTCCCATGCGCAGACTTCGGATGCGTAAGATTTTTTTCTGTGAGTTCTCTCATGTCTCTCTGCACTTCTAAAGCGATGCTTTCATTACTTTTTTACAGAGACAATATCAGTCGATTGACAGGTGCTGGAAGCCACAAGGGTTATGAGGAAAAGAAAGTACAGCAGGAGAAGAAATACAAATTGTTGAACATTTCATTCAGGAAACCCGTTGCTAAAGGTAAGTTGTGCTATATTTTGCACTTATAAACGGCTGTCTATTGGAGGTATACGATGTTTGTGTATTTTCAAGTTCAGGGATATCAAGAATTGTATCATGAGCTGCTGAAGGACAATCCAGATCTCGAGAAAGTCAAGGCAGAAAATCGAGATTTGCTGTTGTATATAGCTAAGACACCGGTGGAGAAGGATGTGAGAAAATGCATACATTCGTTTGTGGTAGACATACTCCAGAACAAAGATATAAAGAGGATAGAAGAATTATCGGAGATAACACAAAACTTTTATCATGTGTTTGGAAAGCGCCTGGAAAACAGCACCAAATATGCAGGTTTCTATATACATACTCACTTGCATTTATTTTGAAGAATTTGGATTTTATTTATTTTTTACAGATATATCCCCAGAGATTAAAGAGAAGTTATTAGATTATGTCGAAAGATATGCAATGACTTTGTTGTACAGAATCCTTTTTTGTCCTCCGTTCACGACAGATGAAGAAAAAGACTTGGCTATACAGAAAAGGTTTATATCTTTGGACAGCTTAAACTATCTATATTTAATAGAGAATATTAGCAGTGATTTTTTCTTAACAGAATACGACAATTAAATTGGGTTAGTGGCAAGAATTTGGAATGTAGGATTCACGAGACAAGCTCAGAAGTTAGAGAACTTGTTTATACATCTATTACAGGTTTGTTATACTACTTTATAATACTTGTCAACAATTTTGCAATTCGACATTGTAACACGATGTAGAATACATTTCTTTCAGATCTTTTAAATATGGATTCTGCTAAAGCACCCCAAGAGAAATTGGCGTGTGTGATTCACTGTTGTAGAAATATATTCTTGTTGTTGCAACAATCTGTCGATGGACCAGCGTCTGCCGATGAATTTCTTCCGGCACTCATATTCATTGTTTTAAAGGCTAATCCCGCGCGTCTTAAAAGCAATATAAATTTTATCACGAGGTTTTGCAATGCCAGCAGATTAATGACTGGAGAAGGAGGATATTATTTCACAAATCTGGTATAATTTACTAAATATATATTTTGAAAATTTCATTTGAACTATCTCTGGAGGCAAGAAATGATTATCATTATTTTCAGTAAATATTCGTAACGTTACAGTGTTGTGCGGTGTCATTTATTGAAAACTTAACTGCGGAATCTTTAAATATGGCTGAGAAGGACTTTAATGCATACATGTCAGGGGAATGTGTTCCAGCGAATACATGGGAATCAGCTCTTATGATATGCGAAGTAATATTTGTGATACATTTTTGTGTTGTGTGAGGAATCATTACTCATGAATATAATTTATGTTTAATTATTGCAGAGTTTACACTTCATGTGCGAAGATATAACTTTATTAGACGATTTGCAAGCTAAAAATACCGACATTATAAAGCAAGCGGAAGAATTGAAAAACAAAATGATAGATTTCAAAGAGAAGATCAGAGAGGATGTAAACAAAGTGATCGAGAGAACACCACTGCTGATATCTCATAGTCAGAGAGTGCCTACTAATTTAGATAGTGAGGACATTGAAAGCTACCAGCTACCGCCGCCGATTATTCCACAGGTAAGAATAATTTTTAAAAATATAATTTTTTCTCTTTTAATTGTACTTCACGAAACATTTTAAATTCACCAATAGATATATCCGCATTCTGTCGATAACATGAATGGTGGCGTAATGATGGATCTGTCGAGTGATTTAATGAGAACATCACTAGTAGAAGATTCCGTAACACCGTCGCCAACATTCGATTTTCCATCCTTCATCGGCGATGATAGTTTGGAAGTTAGCAAAGGCGAAGACGAAACTAGTCTTATCAGTTTAGATACTCAATCTGATCTTGCATCTGGCGAGCCCCAGCTCTTTAAGAAACATATGACAGATAGCTTATTAGACGAGTGCTCCACTCCTGAAGCAAATTTACCACCTGTTTTGAAACCGATTAGCTCAGAAGATTATCATGGCTTTACGATTCAAGGATCAAATATACCGACAATTCCATGCAGTACAGGTGATTCATCCATAACTCCAGCTGATTTGGATTCGGATAATTATTCCGGTTACTATCAGAACATGTAGTATTAGTTAGAGAAATGTGATCCAAGTATTATTTATGCGGAAAGCATTTAATAAACTTCAATTGCGCGGTGATTCGGTTAAGAGGAATTTTCAGTAATAATTCTCTATTGCAATTTTCTTTTTTATTAATTTGTTTGTATTTATAGAGAAAGTTTATTATAGACATGTAAAATAGAATATGAAAAACCGTAGTGATGTATGGGAACTCTTCTGACACTAGACTGAGAAATGATAATTAAGTTACTGTGATAAAATCATTCACTTAATGTATCTAATGAATTTGATTTAATGTTATGATAAAAAGCAGTAAGAACAGCGGACAATAGATTGCATAAAAAGATTACAATTAAATGTGTTTTAATATATTGCCTATTAAGTATATTTCCCGATGTTATTTTAAACATATTTCTACGTAAGAATTTATGTCCTGAATTTTAGCTATATCGATCTCTTCGCATACTGGATTATTTCGTAAATCTAGTTTTTTCAAATTTTTGTGCCGTTTTATTAAGTTGACTATTTCCTTCGTGCTCTCTAATTTATTATTTCTCAAAGAGAGAACTTTGAGATTGTATAGAATAGGAAAACATTTCAATGATGTTAAACCATTGCTGGACAGTGATAATTTCGCACATCGTTGTAATGTAGAAAGCTGATATAAGGAATTTTCTAACTGGTTCGCACCAAGGTTCACTTCCTCAAAAAAACTAAAGTAGTGATTATTATGCAATTTTGTTAAGTCTAATCCCGATAAATCGATCTTCGACTGTATTTCTAAATTGCTTTCTTCTTTCCACATTTCAAGTAGTTTATACTCCACTAAAAGTTTGCTTCCTAAAATAACAGATAACACTGATAAAAGCATAGATATAATATGAACAAAAAAGCCAATTGATAACATTATTAAAATCAAGAAATTATATAAATATTCTAATGTAAAAGATATTACTTACGCAAATCTTTGTAATAATTCTTGCGAAGACTGTCGACTTTTGACAGCGCCGATAGATTATTTAATATGTCATTATAAAATTTTTTGAAATCGATCTTTTTCATCAATAATATACCGGTTAATAAGGCCCACTTGTTATTTGGTTCCATTTCGGAAAGCTGGTTATAGCTCTTTAATTGTTCATTTAATTGCTCATCATTGCTATTTTGTTTGTGCAAGATTGAATTATCTTTGTAAACCCATGTACTTTCTAACTCGAAATACGAAAGCTGATATACTGTTTCTTGCAATTTTACAGAAACTTCTTTAGCACAATCTAAATTTTCTAACGAACTAGTAAACTCTGCAATTCGTAGCTTGGCAAACTTTTCATCCGGATGTAATTGCCATTGCGCATCAACATTTTCGCCATTTACAAATAATGAAAGCGAAATTGGTTTAATCAATATATTATTGTCGATAACAACAGTAGCTGTATTTTTTGTAATTTGAACGCGCCACAATTTACAAGTTGTCATGCACTTATCTAAAAGCCATCTTTGATAAAACCATGCGCTAGTGTCATTGGGATCGGTAAATGTTGCATTCATGACGAGATCGAGTTCTGGAAAATATTTGTTATTTTATTTCAGAATATAAAATTATAAAATATAAAGCACAATATATTACGAAAAAGTTACCTTCTCTATATCTATCGTCTACAATCGGTATTTCTTCAGACATAGTGCCAAACATTTTGGTTAATATACGACTTCTATAGTGCCAAGACGAATAATTTGAAAAGTTATTCAATATTTTTGTAGTAGAGAACTCAAACTCCTCCTCGTTAGAGATCCCAGCTTTTTGCACAATAAACTCTCTGTAATTCCAGCAGTGAACTACAGTAAAAAGAAATACGTCTTCAAATATGCTAACTTATTGAAAGATGTTACTATATTAAAGTATATATATTTCCATTGCAGCACGCATTGCGTACTTAATGATAAACGTGACATACTAACAATTTCTTTCATCTATGTTTAGGCATTTTGCACACAGAGACAATTCTTTTTTCCAATCCGGTTCAGGCATGCGTTCCATTACCCAACGTCTTTGATGCCATACGCTATATGACTTGGGATTTTCTCTGATACATTGCTCGGTCAAGCTCATTTCATTCTCAAGCAGTTGTTTGTAATCTTCTTCGCTCCTGCAATTTCATCGTTAAGTTTATTTCGTTCACCATTAATCAGGTACTTTGTTGCATTACCATTTGTTATTCTCGAAAACTTCGCGACGGATATTCCATAATGTATAAATGTCTGAGTTGCTCGATAGCATACGCTTGGTGGCTAGCAATAACTCATCATCCCATATCTTATCTTTCCTCTGAAAATGATATAATGTCGTATATGAAAATTATACGTAACAAACGCTACATTATACATGTGACGAAGCAAATTGAAACCTTTTGAAATACTATAGCGATATCAGCCTTATATTGAGCAACTTTGACCGCCCTTTCTCGCTTCCTTATTTCCTCCTGTTCCGCCGTCGTACGCACCTTCACTCGGCCGTGCTAAAATACATATTTATCTTTCAAACGCCTGTCAAACTGATGAGCTATTAGTCTCATAATAAAATAGCGCTGCTCAAATGAATTTAAACGCAATAAAACAATATCATGATACGACATATAGTATATGTATTAATTAAATAAAATATAATTTGAAAAAATCGCTCTTTACCATCGTGAATATTTTTTGTACCGCTCGTGAGTCGCGAACAGTCGGCAAACTTGCTAGAATGATAATTATATCTGAAGTCACCGGATTCTATAGATCAGCGACCAATCGCAATTTCTGAACTATGAGTATCCGTTCTCGGGTGCAGATGCAATATATAATATAAGTTAGGAAGTTCAAGTAATATTAGGAATATTTTAATTTGATAATCCTCCTCGCGATCCCAAAATTCCGGAGCGCATCTGTAAAAACATTGTAAACCTGTGTGAAAGGACATCTCTTTTAACTTTCAATTTTATTCTTTAAAAGGGAAAAAAAAAGAAAGGCAGGAAGGGAAGACAGAAAATGGTATAAAAGGTGCAACTGAAAAAAACTCGCGTAATTTGTAGTGCAAGTGTAGCTTTAGTTCTACAATGCGGATGTGACTTTAGATCCGCACGTGACACCGAATTGTCACCGATCAGCTGGCAAGTCCGTCACGTCGCTCATTCAAGATGGCGTCCACCACAGTGGCGGCCGCAACGATACGAGCTGTGAAGGGAAGGAAGATTCTTCCGACTCGCGCCGCGCTCACCCTGGTTAGCGTGTTATTAATTATATAATTCCGCATTATCGCTTTTTATGTCCTTTTCTGTTTTGCGAAAACAACCGTGCCAATTGCCTCGCATTCGCGTTGCGACGCATCCGCGCATGAAACGAAGATATAAATAAGCTCGGGGAAAAAATAATACAGAATATATTTTTGAATGAGTTCGTTCAACAATCACCATTTTATTTAATTGTAATGGATTTTGCGACGTATTTTAATTCTTCGTTTATTGCGTAATTGCCTACTATGCTCTACTATTTCGTAACATTGCGACATGTCAATGAATTATAACCTTATCATATTCAAGGATATATTTTCATATATAAATATCGATGAAGAAATATTTTACATTTTAGACGCCCAACGCTATCAAGAAGATTAAGGAAATTTTAAAAGATAAGAGCGAATATGTAAGTATAATATTTGAATTATATATAATAATTGAAAAATATATAATTATTATAATTATAATAATTAAAACACGTGAAAGAGAGAAAATTTATATAATGAATTTTTTAAGCTAGAATATTTATTAAAATTTAACATGTTAAATATTAATGCATTATATTTGTAGATTGGTCTTAAAGTTGGAGTACGACAACGGGGATGCAACGGTTTGAGTTATACTCTAGATTACGCAAAAGAAAAATCCAAACTTGACGAGGAGGTAATTCAAGATGGTGTTCGTATATTCATTGATCGAAAAGCACAGCTTTCTCTTCTTGGAACAGAAATGGATTACACCGAAGACAAATTAAGCTCCGAATTTGTATTCAATAATCCAAATGTTAAAGGAACATGTGGATGTGGAGAAAGTTTTTCACTGTAGCAAATTTAATGTAACAGATATTATTATAGTCCTGTAAAATTATATGTAATAATCTCTAGTGGGTTAAAAATTTAGGATTTTAAAATTTCTTGTGATATACGACTGCATATTTCTATCTTTTCTCACAGTCGAAGGATTGAGTACAACACAAAACAGATATATATAACAATCGTCATGATTTAATTTACCATTGTCTGTAAGTTTTGTATATACCTTCTCATTCATTGTCACATGTATCTCATGTACCTCATTACATAATTATATAGTTGTATTTTTGATGTGTTCACTATTTAATTAAAGCTTTATTAAACCTCTATGTTTTTTCTTTTTCCTTTTTCTTTTCTTACAAGACATTGAAATCATGTTACATAATTTTGGAAGCAATTAATATATATGTACAAAAGGTATGTTTTTAACAGAGAAAAATGTATTATTTATTTTTAAGAAATTTTGCGTTTGTATAAATTTTGAATTTATTTTAAATAATTTCTTATATTCAACTAAATGCATGATAAATTTACATGATAAATTCACAAAGCTTATTTTTGATACAAACAAAACATTGATGTTAAATAGGGAGAAAAAGTATCTTTTTCTCATATTTTTAAAAATTTTGTTTTAAAATAAAAATTGCAGTTAATTTTTAAGGCTACTTATTGTTTGAGCAAAGACATATACTTTTCTAATGATACAATATTTTATAAAATTATTACAAATGTATCAAAAATTTTGTGATATTTTTAGAAATATTTAAACTGACTCAGTTTGTCTGACTATCTTTCGACTTTTTCCAGGATACACGATTATTCAATTTTTGCGCAAACCATTTCGTGCGTCATCAATACGTAATCTCTTTCAATTCTCTTTGATGTAACGCACTCGATTTTTGATATATCGTTAAAAAAGAATCTAAAGATCAGGTTCATTTCCTTGTTCGCGCTAAATCTCCGAACTACATTTTTGATAGTTTATCTTTCGTGTTGTCTCAAAAATGTAAGTTACGCATGTAATAACTTAAAAAATCCTTCACTTCGGTGATACGAGTTGTCGTGTAAGGATATGAACAATTTTTAATATTTATGAAATTATGAATGTGTTTATGCTAATCTTCGGCGAGACGCGTCGGGGTAGAGAGTAAGTATAGCCAATTGTTAATTAATGCTTTAACCGAAATCCCTGTAAGGAAATTCTGGAGATACCGCGAGGCGGATCCGACGTCCACTCACGTGTACCTATATTTAGATTCGATTTTATTTTTTCTTTTTTAAAACGCCAACTCTCATTCCGAGTGTGGGATCATCCCGGATCAACCGTCTTTTTCAAGTTCCTAACGCGTGCGATATATTTACGACGATACAACTTGTGAAATCGTGATTTTTACGATAATAATGGTTTTATCGCGATCGGCAATATTCTTATTTGACTCTCCTGAGTTCGAAATCTCTCGATAGACTTGTCAACATTTATATCTCTCTTGCATAGATAATAAGTAATTCTATACATACCATGGAATTAAATAGATAGTCATCTCCGCTCTTTCTTTAAATATTTACATTCTTTCGACAATTTATGATATCCGCATCTCGAGCGAAATTGAATGAAAAGTCTTTTTGAACGGAATTATAATTTTATGTACTATTTGTAATACGGAAAAATATTTGAGAATCAGAAATATACACATGTATAAAATGTATAATAAAATATACACATAAATATATAAATACATGACATGCGAAATATACATATATTAAGATACACAATATATACAAAATAAATCAATATACAATGAACAAAATATATAATAAAATATATATACACATGAACACAACACGAATAGAATCCTATCTTGAGATTTTACGTGAATTATAGAACGTTTTTAGAGATCAAGATCTCATTATCGCCCGAAGTTTCGCAATTTGCATATAATTCTTAGTATCTAATCGCATGATATAAAATGTAGTGATCGACAACTGACTCGTCACTCTTGGACTCGTCATAGAAAATGTTGCATGAATCAGTGGATTCAGTCATCGTGTTTACGTAGTAGTGTACGTAGGTTAATTTCATAATTATTTTCGCTTTTTTATTATCGGGATCGTTATCGAGAATTCTATATATTATACATCGAGATCATTATCCGGCATTCATGATGCAATATAACACGATATGTGTTACATTGATACCGAGAAGAAATCTCGTTTCGCAAAAATCTGACGCTTGCGAGATGCAGCGTTTTCAAGAAATAGTTTCGGAATGCGCCGGATGAGCGCAAAGACAAGACGATGATAACGACGCGCGTGTGCCGTTTGGTGTGATATTCGTCGTTGAACGACGGAATGATTTTTCTTTAACGATAATGTCCTAGGAACAATATTCACGTTATGATCTTGTAATTGAGGAAAAAAGAAAATGTTTCTTGATGAAGTGCGCTCCAGGAATTCGAATAGATAATAAGCGCTTGCGTATCATGTTAGGTATAGGTAAAACTTATTTAAATTTTATTATATCATCATCTTTATTATTATTATTACTATGACTTCAAA
Organism: Cephalotes varians; assembly: GCA_037157785.1. Lineage (NCBI taxonomy): Eukaryota > Metazoa > Arthropoda > Insecta > Hymenoptera > Formicidae > Cephalotes > Cephalotes varians. Next base: position 1,483,795 of record JANQDE010000039.1, on the reverse strand, counting down.
TTTTTAGTTTTATCTCGGTGCTTGAAACATTGAAAAAAATCGCATTCAATTGTAATTTAATATCATTTTTACTTCTCTATTTTTAATTTTTAGCGATGAATTTCGTTCGCCAGACAAGCGACCATTATTTCGTGGAAACGCACTTGAGATGCGTGGATAACGTCGGCGCGCGTCCATCTCGTCCGCGTTCGCGGCGGGAATAAAATTGGTGAGGCATCTCGAATGGATCGAGAGGAATCAATGTGATGTGTTGACCGGCATAGGATATCGAAGGATAGCGGCGTACCAAAATGGTAGGGGGGTACTGGTCAGATCCGGAGGATGGTATAAGAGAAGAAGGGATACGAAATCAGTGTCAGTTATATTGACTTTCTTTTAAGCGACACGCGCGTTACACACGTACACTCCGCGGGAGGATACACATTAAGTAAGTACACGCACTCAATTTGTTTATCGAGCACGAGGATACGCGAGTAATTCGCGCCTCGTCGCACTTATCGCGCCGCCGCGGTTGTCCCGCAAGGCTGCATAGTCATCGCGAGCGTACTCGAAGTACCCAAAACCGAAGTACAAAGAACCGGTAAACGTTTCGACAAACTCAATACCGGATGCTGTAAACATCAAAAAATACTTTCTTGATACACCTGCGCGTCAATTGTCGCGTTTAAATAGTCCGCGAGTGAAGCATTGTTCCCAACAAAGTTGTCGAGATTGTATTGAATCGCGCTTCGGTATCTTCCATCTGCAGCAGGTATTTCTTCGTTTGTTCAATCAATTTGCAGAGATACTTTTATATTTTTACAAGGAAAAAAAAAATATATAATATATAATAATAAATAATAGGAAAAATAATATTAATTCTTACTGCATTATTAGCGCAGGAGTGCTGAATAGTCGTCCTGTTTGTTTCTTCGCGTGAAGTTTTCAATATATTAGACAATAAAATTTCCAATTTTCTTATAATTTTAAATAATTTAAAAAATTAAAAGCGGTTAATTCCAAGTCAAGTTCAGCTTAGCAGAAATCTTACTTTAATTTTTATATTTTGCCAAAATAATTATTGAATGTTGAAAGATAATAGAAAAACCACTGATTGTAATGCGTGTAACACATAGCGAACATAAGGACATACATTCTATAAATATTAATTTAATTTAGAAAAATGCATTGAAGCGAAAATGTCCATGCTTCCTGGATTTTTTAAATATCCTCGCACAATGCGGGATCACGATCGTTGGTAATGAAAAGTCCGTAAATATCTGCTCCAAAATTAATGTCACCGCGATCGAAATATAAGAGAGATTTAATATTAAATATCTATCGTTTTTCTTCCTCTTCCCAACCGCACGACGTTTTCGAAAAACGGAAGACGAAAGTTCCTTTAAAATAAATTACAATTAAATATGACCCACGTCGCCGGCTCTCCAATTAATCAATAATATTTTCTCGATCGCAACGTGCAATAAGAACGTACTTTCGACAAAAAAGCGTGCGCCGAGATTAATGCGTTTCATCAATAAAAATTAATGGCCACCATAAGGGAGCGCATATGTGAGCGGTGTGCCTAAAAATACTTCAAGAAAACGAGTTCCGCTTCTTCCGCGTTGCACGTGAAATTAAAAAAAAATATAAAGGAAGACTTGCGATCTCCCTTGGGTATTCTAATTTCGATAGATTAGTAGAACAATTTTACAACTCTCAACCAGATGCGTTCAAGCCATCAGAAGGCTGTTTGATATTGAAGACTAGTTGAAGATGATCCGGTAGGCGTGATTGAATGAATCACAAAAAATTTTCGTATTTTTAAAATCTCGTCGTGATTCATCTACCGATCGCTATTTACGGCGGAGAAGATTGTCTATTTGCCTTTTGTCCGCTTCTTTCGCAGCACAAATAATTTAACGTAGACGCAAAAAGCCAGATTTATGGGAGATACGCAAGAAAAAGTTTTGCGGCATGAAGCCCATTTCAAGGGTCTGACCGCCCTCTGCACGCTTTCTTTCGGTCAAAATTGTTTTAAAATGCTAATCTAAAATGCCAATATGTTAAATCCATAGATGACTATGTCGTAAGTTCTTCGTAATTTATAAAGATATTTTGAGAAGAATACAGTATCAATTAAACGAGGCGAACGTGGAATAGCGACCAATAAGATTTTTTGGAGGATCGGATCTTGAATCAGTCCAAGTTTCAAAAATTTGAATCACCGTCAGGTTTTTTGCACCGTATCATTATCTTCGCCGCTATAATTGACCATTTTTTCAACCGTGCGTCCATAGGTTGGTTTTTCAAGATTAGGTAATCTCGCCGATGGAACGGAATGATTCCGGATGTCTTGCTCAAACGCAAATATGTATGCAAATGTATACGTTGTTCTCGTTGATAAGTTACGAAAAATCGCTCACACCTGAAATATTCATGAGGGTCATATACTTTGGAAAGTGCTATTTATCTCGTTCTACATACGCTCTCGAAGATTCGCCTTCTCTCCTCAAGAATTCGTAAAACGCGTGTATAACATTTCGTGAAGTCTGGCCGAAATATCAAAACAAGCATCATACATCATCTTCACAATCCCGAATTCGTTCGAGTTCATCAAGCGCGCCTGAGAAAAGAATAGCAAGAAATTTGGAATTCATGATCATTTTTCGGGGATCCGCCAGTCGCGTAAAGATGCGTAAAGCGGATGCTATAAAATTAAATTGGACAAATCTTACACAGACTGGATCAATATTGAATTTGAATCGACTACAGTTTGGAAATTCGGTTAAATTGTGTCACACAACCTTTCACGTTTTTCACAACCTTTCTAGTTTTCCAATGCCGTATTTGTGATTTGGGCTTTAAGAACTTTCGATTACCTCAAATTCCATGAGGAACACGCATCTCCATAATGTAAAATTTGAAAAATTTTACCGAATATTCTATATAAATAAAAACGTGTTATCTATTATGACACGACATAATGAACAACCGGCGACTTTTGATCCGGTCACAATAATCAGAATTATATCAGATCTCACGCGTCAATTTTGCGGGATAAAAAAAGAATATCGTATAAAAATAACCGATCATTTCTCGGATAATTTCGGGATAATATCATAAAAAGAATCGCGGCCTTGCCAAATAATAATTAAGCGACAGCGTGAAAGTAACATTTGGAAAATTATGTGGAGCTTAATTAAAGCGCACATCGCGACGTAATTTAAAATACACGATTTAAAATCGTTTTAAAGTTATTTTTAGGTGAACAGCTGAACAAATGAAGAGGCAGTCTATGTTTCTTTGTCGAAGATAAAGTCAAAATTCATTAAACATTAATTCGTATTTCTTATATCGAACAGAAAATGATTCTCTACGTTATATCGCACTTTATCATTGATAATTAATGTTAATTTTCATGCAAAAATGCACTGCTTTGCATATATCTATAGTCGCATATATCATATGAGTTTTTTTATTTATACAGTATATTAAACAGATAGATAAGATAAAATAATATAATTCAAAAAAGTATGTATATATATATATATATATATATATATATATATATATATATATATATATATATATATATATATATATATATATATATATATATATATACATATAAACTGAAACAATATTTTTCTGTTTTTTTACTAGAAATGCGGATAATTTAAATAAAAAATACAATAGTTTTTTTTTTTTATATGAAAATGATCGTTAACATCGCTTTTTTTGTTACACGGGATTACAGCTGTTCGCATTAAAATCTGAAATTACGCAGAAAAATGGATTCCAGTAAGCAGAAATGTTGTACTGGAAATTATTAGCCAATTGATAATAATAATTATAATATGACGCAACGTGCAGCATTTAATTTAATCACTCATCCTCATAAATTCATCCGAAGAATGCATAACAAATATATGGCGTGTTATAACGATCGAGTCGCTTCATCGATGCATCGCTATTTTAGCGTTCTTTTTTTACCAAAAATTCAACTCACAGCTTTTTCGTCATCTTCTTGATGCTGCGATCGAAGATACTGACGCGCGTAGGTGTCCCATAATGGTAATGTGAAATAATCAGTTGTGTATTGTGTATCATGAAACTTCACATTCCTTAGCGAGAACGTGTCGCTATGATGCACGTTCTTCTTCTGCGTGCGGGGAAAGCCGGTTCATAGGTTACGTATTTGGTCGTTATTTCAACCGTTTTGCAATCCGGGCGTTACCGGAAAGCGTTACCTGAAAGGGGGAATCGTTGAAAGTCGAGGCTGAACAATCTGAGGACGTTCAGATGACCTCGCTCGTTTCTCTTCACGAATTAATATCCTATGTCGTTGCTCGATGCCGGTGACAACGGTTTTTCAAGGCCGACGTAATTTCCTCTTTGAAGTGCCCTGAGGATAATTAATCGTACATTATCTCTTATGGGAAACTGAAACGACACGAGAAAGAACCGGTATTTCCTCGATAGGGAGGGGACCGTGCGCGAAGCCTCATGTTTTGACCCACGTTGCTTTCTCCTTTCCGCGTGATACGCGCAATTAGTCAGCTATTACCACGAGCACCTTGCAATTAGTCAATTTCAAGGCGCCATTCTTACGTCAGCTACTACACGAACTCGTTTGTTTTTTTCCATCCGTCGGAGGAATTTTTGTTGGTGCGATTAACCGTTCGAAAAAGGTCTGATTTAATAATCCCAAGTATAATTAGTTTTTTAGCAATCTTAATGCATTTTGTATGTATCCTATTTTATTTATCTGCCAAGAAGATATAAATCGATATTTATAATCGGTATTAGTTTTAAGTACAGTCTTAAGTTGTCATAAACCAATCATAGAGTCGTATTAGCCATAGCATCTTAAGACATTACTCAAGATGATTTTAAAATAAGAAACTGATTATTATGAATATTGGCCATAGTCTCTTTATCTTTTTATTAATGCCATACATTCGGATTAATAAAATTCTACTTTTTTTTTTTAAATTCGACTCAGAAAAGGCATTTTAATTTGTCAGTTAGATACGTTACTTGATAGGTTGGATCTATAATTTTTATTACTGTAACTAATCTTATTAAATGCAATTAAAATTTTTTTTCTCAACAAGCTTTCCGCAAATTTTTATAGCAGTAATAAGGAAGTACGATGTTTTAACTGGTAGCGTCATTAATGAAATATTAAATACGCAAGTCTTGCACGTGTCAAACAGCATCTAAAAAGGGTCAATGACAACATGATTTCGTTTGTAAACGTAATTACCGATTTCTCTTGCAAGACGAAAACATCCTCGTATAATATTCGTGTGGACATTTACGACGCACGGGTCGCTCTGCTACGAATCTACGCATCACCTTTGCCCGTTGGACCATCATCTCGGTCGGGATGGCGCAACGCGCTTCGGTATTTTGAATAGAATCCATGTCACGGGGATACGCAGAAGGTTAATGCGTGAAAATACAAGTTATGGCGAAAACTGACGAAGATATTCATATTCAAATCATCGATTACGAGTCTAGCATCCGATCAGTTATAGTTTCAAACGATTTCTGGGATAAAAGAGAAAGACGATTGGAAATCGAGTCTCTCCGCGTGTGAAAAATCCGTACTGGAAAGACTTGGCGAGATAAAATAACTAAATCGATCTATTATCGCAATCCAAAACGGAATCTCATTACATCATCATCCTCACACGCGAGAAGACATTGGTAACGCGTGAAAGTGTCGGGTAAAAATGAGACTGGCCAGTTTTTTTGGCGTCGGTTTATTCTACTTGCTAACACACTTATGGAGCAGCGATCATTTAAAAACGGCGGACTTTACACACACGATATCTGCCATCTTATTTTGTTCTTTTTCTCAATTAATTAAAATAAATGTGACGCTTATTCTCGCTAAATAAGAGACTCGTATTATCGATATTGAACCATTGTTATTACCACAGTTGACTAGGTGTTAATTTTAGGCTCGATCACGAACGCTAAAATATAATTATCGGAACAGTCTCGTTGCTGTTAGAATCGAGAATCGTAAGTGAAATTAAGCAATGAGATAGGCTTTCGGGGTGTCCCAAAAGACGCGCGAAAGCAATGCGACGCCGAAAAATCCGGACCTTTGAACTCTCCGGCTTGTTTATGTAATCCTGGCAAGCCCTGGCGCCGAGACATCATCGGACAGTGTCACGGATGCGTCCGATATTTCGTAAGTCTGGTATATTCCCTGGGATCGTGTCGATGCCACGCGGAGATATAATTGAGCCGGATCCGGAGAGAGACGGACGCAGACACACGCGGGGACGGACGGCCATTCTTGATTGCTTTCTCGGTTTACGTTTCGCGGGTGGATCGGGCCTGACGGGATTGGCCCGTCGAATCGGGGAATGCAAATAACTGGCGAAAGTTAATTTAATTATAAATAAAATGAGGTCGATCGGCTTTTATCGAGTGAAGCTAGAAGAGACCCGACGATGATTCGATTAAGGCACGCCCATCCTTGCTTTATTTTTTTTAATTACTTCTTCTTTAGATTCTTCTTCTTGAAGATAAGTCGAGAGAACTTTATTTATAAAGTATAATCTGAACTATAATTCATCAAATTCAAGATAGAATTCCATCAATAAATTTATATATTGAAATACTTTTATTATACTATATACTTTTCGATGAAATTTTTAACTGTCGCGGAGAGTCGTGGAATGATTTTGTAATATTTTTTCTAACGTATATTAGCCTTATATAAATAATGCTTCTACGCGGACTAGTTAAAATTAATTCGAAAATCATGCATAATTTTTTTTTCCTATCTTCTTCTAGGGCCTTATTTTCAGCAGTGAATAATTCCATAGTATTAAGATCTCGATGTTGAAATGGCCTTCTTATTTGGGCCCTCCTTTCAATACCCTGCCCTGAGAGGAGGATCTTTTATACGTCAACCGCAACGACGCGCGGGAACAATATCTTGATTCTGATAATCGTCGACACGCAAGCAAAGACAGATTTCATAATTCACGCGCGGATGACATCAGAGAAACGCTTTATTTAGCGACCTTGCTCCTTTCCAGCGAACCCCGAAACAGTCGCGGGACCCACGCGCTCTTGCGTCGGCCGACTTGGTCGCGACAGGAACTTTCCCAAAAGTAAAATGCATACCGGACGAGAGTAATAGGAGGTCAAATTCTCCGGCATGAGAGGAGAACGTCCGAGTTTCCAGGAAGTGACGCCCGCCCGACTTTTAATTTCTCTCCCGCGGGTTCCGCGACGTCGCTTTTCAACGTGCGGAAGGGTCCTTATCCCCACGTTCAATCTTATAGCTGGAGAAGTCGTAGATCTCGACGCCGTTCTCATACAACGCTGGACATGTATTACGTAACGAAAAGTCATAAACAATTTTTTTATCAAAAATAATCGTAAGGAGAATAATCTAAATTGTGATTTTACATATAATTAAAATTAAATATGATTAAAATAATGGGTCTAGAGAACTAGATATGAATCCATGATTAGAATTAAGAAGATTAAAGGTGTATTTGCATCTTGACTTCTTTTTACCGGTGTAAAAATGCCGATTTTATAATATCTTAAAGAAGGAAAATTACGACTGCTAGCGCAACACGATTGCCTGAATGGAAACATAAAGAACCGTATACCGAGCATTTAGACATTCTTACAAAAAAGAAGTGAAAAAAAGTAAGAATACGGAATTTTATTTTTTTTTGTGCTTCGTATTTTCAATCGCCCGTATCGTCTCATCTTGGCTGTCGCCAGATGTCATCTACAAGAGACCGTGATATGAGATCGAGGGATAATGCCGTTATCGAACAGATCGAGATCAGACAAGCGAAAGTTAGATCGATGAATGCCGCAGGATCACTTTTTGTTTCATTTTTCTTTCATTTTTTTTACGAGGTGCACGCACGACCTGGAATTCAGGCGACCCAGAAACATCATACGTCCGCATAGATGTGTGACCGAACGAGGAAGCTGAACGATACTCGCAATACCAATCTCTTTTTTTTGATCGATCCGAAATACTCGCTCTGACGCAACGAGGGACAGACTATAGCTTCATTAGACGCCCATTTATTAGGCGCTACAGGAAAAGAAGAGATATCCCGTTATTCGAAATTGATTGATGAGACGCTAGACAGTCAAAATATCAGACGCATCGCCTGACATTTCACCCAATAAAAAGATTCGACATAAGAAAGCTCTTAAATGTTGTACTTTCGAAGTTATCTTCTCGAGAGAGCTTCTACCTGACAATATTCAAATAGTGACGTAAAACGATTATAAATGCCATTTGCGAGAATACGTTAAAATCTTTTTGGCTCGTTTTCCCGAGTACATAAATATATACTTAGACAAATAATTATAAATGTGTTGGATAATTTAGAGATTAACGAAAGCTTAGAGTTTGTTTGAGATCTGCAATTTTATGTTAAAATTGTTGCAGCAATAATCGGGAAATCTTGTTAATACATTAGATATTGAAAATTAAGAATATACTGTAATGAAAATCGGAAGGAACTTTTATGAAATAATTATTTTAATAAAATAAATTTGTTCTTTTTTTATCACATATACCCATAATTATTTGAATATATATGAATTGAGTGAATATATAATGCTTTTGAATATATGTATATGCATATATTTAAATATGCTTTTTATTACCTGGAATAATCTACTCTTTTTTTAAATAATGCCACATGAATGTTCGCAAAAAGAAAAAAATATATATGTAGACATTTTGATAACCGAATCAATAATCGACTGTTAATTATGTGACCGTATTAATTATGTATAGCGAGATATCGGGTATTGGAGAAAGTACTTATTGATTGACAAATCGAAAGTAAGTTTCTACTTGGCAGCTATTCGGTCGGCGATTGACGTTATTGATGAGGACGTGAATATTTAAGTATTTATGCTATATGCATATTACACCCACATTACAAAAACGCTCGATGAAATGCGTCAAAATCAGCGGATTATTTATGCGCTTTCATGTCGCAACGAAAAGAGGGAGAGAGGAAAAGAGAGTGAGAGAGTGAGAAAGAGAGAGGGAAGATGGGAAGGGGAAGATAAGAAGAAAAAAAAAGAATTTTCAAACGATTTTTGTGTTAAATGGAGATATACATATGTACGTACGAGAAAGCTCGTATCCGGATCTTAATTCCAATTCGGCCATACTTGAATCATTAGGACGGTCACCGGATTATGCGCGAAATTCGACAAGTCTGATTTGTGTGATACTCGGGTAATCTGTGTAATTCAATGAAGGAGAAAGTAGTAGCACTAATGTATACGTGAAAGTGCGCAGCCGGGGATACATTTGCAAAAGAACATTTGACGACGGCGTTCGTCCCTGCCCGGTGTCCACTGGTGGCGCTTATCATGGAAATCGAACGCATCGTGAATTTTCGGCGTTTCGGCTATACCTCGCATATACTTTCTCCCAGTCAGGACGAGGCGCCGTTAATCCTTCACGATCGGTGTTATTATTTTTATCGTCGCCTTATAACAGCCGGGAAGCAGTACCTTAGGCTCGAAAGTGAAAAGCAAAGATTCCAGTTGCGAGACGTCGCGAAAGCTTGGAAGATAAAATTAAGAACGGATCATTTGATTTTTGTAAATGGTGGAAATATTGCAAAATCTAATAAATCAAGCATTTATGAAATGAATAAAAAGTCGTATAAAATTCGTGTGAGATGTTTCCCACGATGCGGACTATTTCAAATTCTTGCGAAACTTGATTTGTGCGTTAATGAAAGTTTTAAAAGTTCTTTCTATATATAATATTATTTAATTATAATATTCTAATTATAATTGCAATATAAAAAATATATTAATTTTGTTATATTTTTTTATATTACAATAATAGATAATTTATTTTAGATATACTATTTAAGTAATCAATATCAAATAAAATGATTAAAATTATTAAATTTATATATATATATCTAGAAAAATGTATCTTTTCTTATTCCATATTTGTCAAATTAGTAATACTATAATTTACTTTGCAGTGATAGTTGAAGAATTTGCCTAGTAGAAAGTGGAAAGAAATAGAAAACAATTCTAACATTTTTTAAAATTAATTACCGTTATCGATGAAAGAAATTTGATTTCACCCAAGTGATTCTTTCCAAATTTCGTTTCTCACGAAAAAGCCTTACGATTATGACTCTGGAATCTCGAACTAAAAACACACAAAAAGTCATCGTATAAGTTTAATATATTTGACAAACGTGTCTTAAATAAATATTTTACGATATAATGTTAAGCGCGAATAGTGTGTAATTTGCACGAGAGTCACTCTCACGCAAATCGTTTACGCGCTGAGCAAATCCTTAGATCATCGGAAACCTACGAGACTAGGGAAAATCCGTAATGAGTTCATCGCGTCGTCTCTCTCGTGGAGTCTGAATTCCACGACAACTTTTTTGCGACGAGATGCACGCGAGAGTGACTCATGAAATTTGATCGCGGCAGGATCGCGGCATATTCGCACAATCCTGTAACACATCGGATGCATATTAATCAACCTTTGTTGTCAATATCGTCATTTCACGTTCGTTTCACGTACGACTCGTAACAGTGACAGTAAGTTATCTTTAACGATTGAAGCATTAGATCTAAATTTTATTTTATTTTTTTCCCAAGCTCTTTAAAATTAACATTGAAACTAAAACTCTGATTTAGATTAATTCCCACAAATTCTTAGAGAAGAAGTGTATTATATTTACCGTGCCATTTGAGATTTCGATCGTTCGATTAATTAAACAGAATCGAAAGAAATTTGACATTTAGCTTGAATTGGGTAAAAATTGTTACCTCGCAGGCATTTCGTTTGTCGGCTGTGACCCTGACCTGACCTAATCCAGCGAGATGACATCATTGATGGAAGGATGTGTTAGCACCTACACTCGGCGATATAAATAAGAATCGATTTTCCATACGCGATTTGGGCATACCGTATAATTTTCGTATAAATAAGCAAACAACAAATAGATCACACAAAGATCCTTGAATGTGATTATTTCATCGTTAGAAAATATCAGGCGATACGAATATGAAAGTGTTCCTATTCATACGCCTCGCCATTGATCTCTGTCCATCCCACGTGTTTACGCAATATTAGAAATAACATACAAGGTGTATCGAAAATCGTATCTCGCTGTTCAACCATAGATTTCGTGTCGAACCGAATGTCACTCGTGAATAATCATCTCAAGATGTTCGCATGCACGATTATATGATATATCGTTCGTAACAGTCTGTACGTATTGCGAAATACTGAGATAGCAACGGTGACATTTAGATTACATTAGAATTACGTAGATTGTAAATTCATGCGCCGCAAAATGCGGATCTTGCGGGTCGGTCATTAACTTTTACTTGGAGAGATGGAATTCTCATAAAAAATCTAAAATATTAAGCGGATAGGAAGCCGTGACATTTAAATGACTTAAATTATTTCTCGCGTAAGAGCTTAAGCTGATATTTTCTTTTGCTAGTATCGATTAAATGTACAACGCTCAAAAAAAAAAGAAAAGAAAACGCACACTTATGATACTATATTATTACTTTGTGTTTCCCTGTATAAATCTACATCTCACCAATGTCGCCGAAGATCGCGGATGCGCCATGAATGAATTACTCCTACGTGAATCCTTGTTCCCACGTTTCTGCAGAAGCATGTAACTTCTGCAGCCACAATCCTCTGCCATGATCTCCCGCTAGAATCTCAGAGTATCCTGGTGTCGATCTAACGTCCCGTTCCTCGCATTCGGGTCAGCAGTTGCTAAAACGGGCTAAAACGGGAGTGCAATAAAATTATAATATAATACCTTCGCGCGCAACGATCATTCTTCTCGGTCTTAAAATAATTCATCGCGCCGCCCGCGCGTCGGGGAAAGAAAAAAAGTGCCAGCGTTATTGCAAAAGTTTGCACAACTTTTACATCTCGTTTATATGTGATACGAGATATTCGAGAAGAACCAGTCGCGACAAGAGGTGCGCAAAAATCTTTCCTTTCTTCTTTTCTTTTCTCTTTTTTTTCATGAATGTCGCGCGAGACGTTGAATTGACGTTAATGGAATCTCTGTTTATTTACGCGCAAACAAAATTATATTGTACAAAACTCGAGATAAATCGTTTAATGTTGTTTTTTTTAATTTTTTTCAGATTTCCACGATGAGCCCACCGCTAGAAATGCTACTAGTTGTAATAGCGTTAACTACGCACGCATGTGGACTCCCCTATGGAGAATTGTCACCTCAGTTGCAGACACGTGAGTGTACAACAGGGAATTCGACGTATATTTTTTTCCTTAATTTATCGAAAGTATAAAAATAGATTTCAAATTGTTTCAATTTTTAATTACAAATTTTCTATGAGAAACGTGAAGTTCGAGAGACAATCTCGATTCTGATTTTTGTCAAGTTTTTGTTCTGTAATCAAGTATTTAAAAGAAAGCACAAGTTAATCTTTCAAGAAAATTGTCCACGCGATTTTCTTCAATTAAATCGCATTTCAGAGGACAAGCTCGTTTGGTACGGTGACGATCGTGTTTCCCAAGCTCAAAACAACGTCTATCCTACATACAAAGATAACATCGTCCCGGAACAAATTGATCAAGTGCAATTTAATTGGGATCAGTCACTACAAAGTAAGAGTTCGCATTTCTATATTACTTTGCTTAATAAGAAAAACAGCTTACTATGCGTTTCAATATTTACTGAAAGCCATTACTGAAAATTTATAGTACACGTTATGTATATTATAAATTTTTAATACTAATATGAATATCAGAATCCACAGCCTATAGTGACATAATGTAACTATTGCAGATACGTTTAAAGGATACGAAACGCATGCTTCGTCAGAATCACAGAAGCAACTTAATTCCGATTATGCATATCAACCTGATCAAACGCTGCAGTCCTATCCTAGCGCCGTGGATAGCTTCACCATCAGTTGCAGCGGTAAAAATAAAATCTGTGTGGCCAAAAGTCTGTGCGTCAACGGATACGTGCATCCCTTGAAACAAGGCTTTATTCGGCCAGGACAAGTAAGTCTATTTTATTCCTTGTTGTTATTCCTATTAATAATTTTATCGCGTTCACATTTTTAATTAAAGTTTAATAGTCAAGTTCAACAGCTCGCAATTAAAACTTAATAATCTTCTAATATTTGCAAGCAGATACAGGAGTGCAAACTCAGCCACGAAGTATGCTGTACCGTGCAATACGATTTGGATAATTCGCCATATGATAACGATCAAATTAATACGGTGTTGAAAGACAAATACCCGGAACCCACTCTGGAAAACGATGAAAAGTATGTTCCATATGGGGAAAATAATCAGGCCGATGTGACCGAATTGAATCCTCCGTTAGGAAATAATGCTGAATTGCAGTCTCCATCAGACAATGGATATAAGATTGAGCCCGCTCGATCTCGTGACAACATAAGAGTGGCCGAAGAGGTACCAATCGATTATAATCAGATACCTGCTGGTACGAATCAACAGGAGCAATATCAGACAGGTATGCGATGACACATCAGTTCTTCTTCAATGATTCTTCTTTTTTCTTTGTATTAATGAATTGGCATTGCAGGTGGCATTAGTGCTAGTGAGCCAATCTCTCCGTTAAAATCGGTTCCTACAAATCCCAATCCTGCGGTCTTCCAATTCACGGTTCACATGGGATGCGCAGCTGCCTTGCTCTGCGTAGAAGAGCAGTATTGTACGTTAGAAGGAATGATTAGCCCCGAACCAGTTACGCTTACCAGCAAACAGTTCCTACAACGTGTTCCGTTAAGTGTAAGCAACATGAGAGACAGTTTAACTAGAAGACGTTTTACTTCGAATAAAAATGACTAGAAACGCTTTTTTGATATTACAATTGTACACATTTCTTCTTATAGTCTGTAATAATATTATTTAAACGATGATAGAAATATTCTAATTTATCAAAAATATTGTGATTAAAAAAATAAAACGGTCGGTTCATATGATTGTGAGTCGTTCATTACAGAACTGCAGAATCTCGGATACTGGGGCGTTCGGTAAGTGTTGCCGCGACCCGAACTATGTGGATCCGTGGCCGACAGGCAATCTACCAGCTAACTACACTGGTGGTTTCGACGAGCAAGGCTTTCCGACGTTTCTGAACATCGCGACGGTGCGACCACCGAAGACACCGGTCACACGGCCACCTATCAAGACGATCCCCAAGCCACCAATCAAGCCGCCCGTCGCACCACCGCAAGTCCATGAGCAGTTGCAGCCTACAAATGTCGTGCCCTTAGTGCCGGACGATTCCGATCTGATTCCGCAACGTGTGCTACCGATCTCAACTCAGATTCCGATAGTGTCCCCGGTCAGTACTCCCGCACCGTTCATCAAAAACCCGTATGACTTCATCCCGAGCGACCAGAATTCTCTTCCCATTGTACCGGAATTGCAATTGCCTAACAATCCATGTGGAGTGAGAAATTATGTAAGTATTTTGACAAAATTATTCTTGATTACTCCGGGAATAATTTTCTTTAGAGATTTAAACTATGTCCTTTAGTATTTAAGTACTTTAGTTCTTTAATACTTAATACTTTAGTACTTTATTATATTAATGTATCAATAAAAGAATACGCAATTCAAGAATGCTAATATTACTTGAAAATACTTGAAAATGTTATAATATGCGATTGGACATTTTATTTGTATCTCTGTATATAAAAGGAACAACGACCGACCGGATTTAGAGATACCGACGCGGCATTCGGAGAGATTCCATGGCAAGCGATGGTCTTGTGGTCGGAAGAACGTAAGATTTTATGTTCCGGTGCGTTGATATCATCAGACATCGTCCTGACAGCTGCCAGTTGCGTAAATAGGTAAATTTCTCTTTAGACGATTTATTGTTATTGCAATGCTCAACTATATATAATTCAAACTATAAAGAGGAACGTAATGCACACGTGCATACATTAGATAATTTATTAATCGTGAAACTTATTAAAATATTTTATTTAAATAATTTTATTTAAAATATTTTTATCTTTTTTTATAGCACGTACTGATTCTGATATATGCGCCTTTTTTGATTCTTCAAATGTTTTTTTGCAAATTTACATATAAATTACATATAAAATAAATAAAATAAATAAAATTCTGTCGCAAAATATAAATCGTGTAAAGCGAACTTAAAAGCAAAATCGAGCAACATAATATTCTTCAAGAAAACTCCTTTTTTTTATTTGTTAGCTAATGTATCTTTCAAATCCAATCTTTCTATTACTTAAGTAACTTAAGGCATTTGAATTTTCTCAGATTCCCAGCGAGTGAATTGTCCGTGAAACTCGGGGAATGGAAACTAGGCTACGAAATTGAACACGAGGAGCCATTGCCGTTCCAAATCATCAATGTACGCACGATCAAGTATCATCCTGGATACGTGGAGGGATTGCCCAGCAACGATACTGCTATGCTACTCTTGGAACATCCAGCGACATTTAATTTGCATATCAACACGCTATGTCTTCCCGACAACTATCAAGTGCAAGAAACTTCACAATGCATCGTAACGGGATGGGGCAAGTCGATATTGCAAGGTAGCGTATTAACATTTTTTTTTCATTGCTTAAAAATAAATATTGCGCTTGATAAACTGTAATTCGATATTCATAGTCTGTTTTTATTTTAAGATTGTCTTAAGTAATGTCTTAAGATGCGAATACAACTCTGTGATTAGTTTATGATGTCTTGAGACTATTTAAATATAAGTGTGAATAGTGATACAAGTATATCAACTATGAATATCAATCTAGCTAAAGATACTTGATAGGATTGTATGAATGATGCTTGATAGGATTGTATGAATATACAAAAACGTATTATTTCAGCTCATTACGCTGGTGCCATCATGCACATGGTCGACGTAGATCTCCTGACGCACGACGTCTGTCAAAATCGTGTCTTGGGTGCGGAGTCTCATATCAATGTCGCGCATAATATAATCTGTGGCAAAGCGCACGAAGAAAACAATATGTGTCAAGCCGACGTTGGTGCCCCATTGGCTTGTTACGACGGTAACGGAGCTTACCATATTGCCGGAATTTACAGTCAAGACACTGGATGTTTGCCCACAAATCAGGTATAAAACTGATTTTTTGTGACCAAAATTTTTGCCAACGTATTTCATATTAAAATAATTACCATGATAATCAGATATTTTGCTATTTTATTTCCAAGAATTAAATTGTAATTTTATTACAATAGCACAAAAAACTCATTTTCTCTCAAATAACATTTATGCTTTGTTTGTGAGGCGCTTTATTTAATGTTTGACTTATCCATTTTTTTATGTTTGCGTATTATCAAGCTATACTTATCAATCTTACATATTTTGTAAATCCTTCGGTGCTTGTTTTAGGTAGCTACATTCTCACCCATCGACATCGCCTGGTTGAAACAAACTATGCATCCATCCGAGCCTAAGATAGACGCTAGCGATGACGGTTATGATTATCAAAAGAGTAACTTACCAGCGGGTAACGAATATTTGCCACCAGTGTAAAGGGAAACATGCAACGGTATACATTTATACTGTTGTATAGCGTATTTCTTTTTTAATACTCATGAATGATAGAACAAGGAAGCGCGACAAACGCATTCGCATAACACTGGATTTAGCATAATGCTGCAGAGAATATGGTGGCGTCGATTTTATGCTAAGTCGCGAGAAAGGGTTGAAGAACAATCGTTGAGAGACGATTACGCATTACAGATAATCGTTACCAACTCTAAATATAGATTAAAATACTTCATGCTTCATTTTCGAGTATGTTATTCGGTATTTTCACAATACTTGTAAGAAAACGCGATACATACAGCAACAAAAATTTTATCAGAGTGTAAACAGATATCGTGATTAATTCAGCATCGAAACAAAGGAACTGCGAGCAATTGTATAATAAGAAGAATACATGAACTCTTAGATTTTATAGGCGCAAATATATTTATTTGCTTGGTGTAATACAAAAATAATATAAATGTGTTTGTACATAACAGGGAACGTCGTACAAAACGATGTATGCTTCTGCGAATAGGATTAAGCTACCGGGGAATCTATCGAAGAATTATATTATATTATGTTTAATAAATATTTGTTAGAAAATATCGAAGAGATTGTACAAAAATACAAATCTCCTTTATTTATATTCCTTAATAATAACCTTTATTAAGAAAGACGTGTAACTAGGTCTCCTTCAATAAATTCCTTCGCGAAGCGAAGCAATAAATAAAAGACAAAATGTACAATAAATTTATCTCTAATTAATATATGATTAATTCATCTTTTTCGAATATGACGAGCTGTTATAACTTCCTTTTAATATTTCCATTATGAAACGCACAATGAATACTAGTATAACGATCATGATTGCTGCGCAAAACAGAAGAAATCCAACTACGTCAACGAGAGATAATTGCCACCAGGTCAGATCCATTGCGGGCGATCGTAAGGAATCCTTGCCGTACTTAATAACATATTCGATCCAATAATTGGCGGTGTCAAGAGCATTCAATGGTCGATCGAGGAATTGTCGAGACAGATTCCGTATAGTTTCTCTGATAAGTAAATAAGAAGGCATAAAAAATGCATCCGATAACTTAAAGATAACAAAACATAGGTGCATGCAAATTTGAGATAACAATTAAAGATAAACTTTACGCTGTAGAAATAGAAGAATATGAATAATGGACTATGCATGTTATTGAAAGTATACATAAATATGTTCGTGTTTGAGTAATAATTTGCATTAATATATAAAATGAGAGATAGAGATCTGCTTACCTATACAGAGGATTCCATAAGATCGCGTTTAAAGCTGCGTCCATGTTTTCTTCGGTAATCGTGTCGACGTCCAGTCGCAGGGCAATGTTTCTGGCGACATACGTGTCGATGTTCGTGAATTGATCGGCGAAAAGTGGTATACCGATCATAGGGACGCCGCATGCTATCGCTTCTTGTGTGCCCATGAGCCCGCCATGAGTGATAAAAGCTTTTATGTTAGGATGATCTACGGCATTAGACATTCATATTAGACGGTTTTATAATTTTCGTACATTTTTACTTTAGAAAAAATAATTTGCAATTAAGGATTTGCAAATATATTTGCAATTTTTAAAATTTATATAAGAATAAAATATCAGAGAAATAAAATTTATATTAACATCAAATCAAACGAGAGAAATGCCTATACACGGTCGTGGCTGGATCTCAAGTGTCCAATCATATTTCTGTATACATTTTAGATACAAATTTTCAGTTTATTTTGAACTGTGCACCGATTGTTTGTAGGACTTGCAACGCAATTCTAAACTGAACTAATAGAGTCACTAATATTTTTCGTAATAAGTTATTTACAGATTTTTAAGACGCTATTAACCTCAATATCTAACTGATGATAAAAAATTTAATTTGTGACTCTATTAGTTCAGTTTAGAATTGCGTTGCAAGTCCGACAAACAATCAGCGCGCAGTTCAAAATAAACTGAAAATTTGTATCTAAAATGTATACAGAAATATGATTGGGCATTTGAGATCCAGCCATGACCGTGTATAGGCATTTCTCTCATTTGATTTATTCGTTATGGTCTAAAATTTATTACTTATTATTGTTTACATTAATCAATAATTGGCGGTGTCAAGTTTATTTGTCTCTTTTGAAAGACTGGAAAGTTTCAATGTTTTGGATGTCTGCCGATAAAATCTTTATATGTTACAATAGGCAGAAATAAAATAGACAAAATGATATTCACTCAAAATTTTTATTTGTGGCATCCAAGAAGATATGTGAATATTTTCGGGCAAATCGGGTGGCAGTTTTTCTGGACTCGGTATCTTCATTAAAATCCGCACGGGTGCTATTTTGCCTAAGGAGGTGTAAAGCACTTTCAAAAATTTGCGTGGAAACGTCTCAATCATTACCATTGAGCCAAAAGTGAAATAGATAAAACCATCTTTGCTATCGTTCAACCACCTCTCTAATTCCTGCGGAGATACGATATGTAACGAATATACAAATATACAATATATAAATGTTAATATGTTAATGCTTTTACACTATCTTTTGCATATATAAATGTTAATATGTTAATGCTTTTACACTATCTTTTGCATATATAAATGTTAATATGTTAATGCTTTTACACTATCTTTTGCATAAATATATATATATATATATATAAGATAGAATAGAGATAATTGAATAACAAATAACACGTGTCGTATTATCATATGCACTACCATCAATGAGCTATAACAGATTTTTCGCTCAAACTGTTTTGTATTTCTGCTTTTAAGAAAAACGTTGTAATATTGTATTGCGAAATATTTCACGATATTACGATAATAGAACGATAAAAAATTATCAAATCTGTAATTATCACGTTATAGCTAGTCAGTGATAAGCATAATCAAATAATAGCAAGCTGTCTATAAAACAGATCTATACACACAGATGAGGAAAAAAACGAGAGAACGAGAATATTATATTTCATGCCGCGAACTTATTTATTTAAGCATGTGATACTTCGATATTAATCTCTGTATTAATCTCTGAACCAATTTTTGAAAATATACAAGCAAAAAACATTTCGCATATTGCTGATTCATACATGAAATTATCTATCGTTATATACGAAGAAGTTGATGAACATTAAGTTATCAAGTATCATGCGCGTCAAATGTGATTCGTTGGTGTACACTACATCGAAAAAGTGAAAACAATCACGAAAACGGGTCATAAGAGCTGACTTACAGGCTGCAACATTTGGTCCTCATCATGAATGTGAAGCCCCCCTACGTCCACCGCGGCAGGTGTCTTCGGTTGTATCCCATTTAGCGAGATGTGAGAGTTGATAAGAATCAACGACATCTTTTTTTCCAATTCCCGTACACTCGGCATGTCCGGCCCAAAGTTCTCCCTTATTATCCTGTCTTGCTCCCATCTCGTGAGATAATCGAAATAGCATTTGTCTACAAATGTGCGCACGGTGTTGTACAAACGTTGCCAGAAATTCATGGGGCCGATAAAACTTAAAAGGTTGTTCGGCACAAAGGCCAAGTTCTCGGGTTGAGCAATCAGTTGAGGTAGCCATGGGTACAGCGACGTACTGCTGACCCCAATCAAAGGAACTTTCAATATATGGGCAATGATGCCGAAACAGTGCGCACCAAAAACCTAAAAAGACATATAAATACCTAAAGTAATGGCCATTAAAAGATTTTAATGTACCAGATGAGATATTAGATACGAATTAACAAATATTGCTAAGTCGACAAGAGAGGCTTTTTGCATTTATGAAATAAGAAAATACGAATTACTTAATTAATAAAAAAATATTAATAAAGGAAGCAAGTTTAACAAATAAGTTTTGGTTGTTATTTTCTTTGTTCTAAACATTTGTAAAAAAATGTTTCACTAATTTAAAACACCAAGACAAAATGAATAAGTCAATTTTATTCAATCTTCGCAAATATATTGCAAATGCTTATGCAATCTATTAATGGGCAAGTAATGTCAATATTTTTAAAAGTGTTAATTTGATTTTTATATACATATAATTCCGAATTTATATCAATTAACGTTTATCTTTGGCGTTAACATATTTCTTCTAACAAAAAAAATTGTTTTAATTTTTTTTAAGACTTCTAGATTATTTTGTATTTAACAGAATTTGACATAAAAAATGTTAACATAGATAACTGATAAGCTTTTATAATAATATAATAGATAATATACATATTTTTGTTTTTTACTTTGACTTTTAAACTTTTATATAACTGTTTATATAACTGTTGTATCCATTGACCTTCTGTATAACCTATTAGATAATTAGAAGCCCAATGTTAAGGAAGGACGTGCTACGAATACTAAAGGAAGCTAGTACGAATAATATTTGATAATATTTTTTTATGTTTAAATCGGATAAAATTACGTTCTACACGTTATTGATAAAGATATTTTAACGAAGGAGATCAAGATGCTAACAAGCATCTTGATCTCTTTTCCTCCCGAATATTATAAAGAATTTGTTGCAAAAAATAACACCTCAGCCAAGGATCGAACCTGAGACCTCTCTTTCCGGGGCGAGTGTCTTAATTATCTCGATCACTGAGGCATGTGGTGATCTTTGCAACAAACGATGATGATAATTAGAAGAACGCTTGATAGGCGCACGTGTTTTTAAAAAGATTATAGATCGGTATGTGAAAACACAACAATTAATTACAAATGCGTGCTAATTAATTAAAAATACGCGCGCTTATCATGCGTTCTTCTAATTATCATCATCGTTTGTTGCGAAAAGTATCACCACATGCCTCAGTGGTCGAGATGATTAAGACACGCGCCCCGGAAAGTCGAGAGGTCCCAGGTTCGATCTCTGGCTGAGGTGTTATTTTTCGCAACAAATTCTTTATAATATTTGGGAGGAAAAGGGATCAAGTTGCTTGTTAGCATCATTATCATTAAATTGGTTATCAATTTAATATCGTGATATTACTATTCTTGTTCAACTTAAAATTGTTTTAAGACCGAAAATTTATTCGGCGCGCAGTTTGATGAACTTGATAAATGTATATAAATTACCCAAAGAAAAATTAGCACGAAGATCTAATTTTGACCGGTGTAGTGCATTTGTAATTAATTGTTGTGTTTTCACATACTGATCTATGGTCTATTTGTTATTTAAAAAAATTATATCTCTTAATTATAAGATTTAGCAAAGTAAGGATTTAAAAACCAACGTCAGTAAACATCTTTGCTTTGTAATCATTTAAGAAGTGTGATTCTTTTATTAATTTTTTTTTATGCTCCATTTTTGTTATATCTATCAAACTCTTTATCAAAATTATCCTACCTCAAAATATGGAAATTAAATGAAAAAATAATAAGCGGAAGAACCTTTTTAAAATCATATTTATAATATAAAAAAAATTTTTTTTCAGCTACTAGACAGATTAATGGAGGAAATTTAGATTAATGGATATAAATAATAGTTTAAATAATAGTATTAGATAATAGTTGTTTTTCCAATGTATACCTCTATAAACACTGCATCATAAGGTGGATTTTTTGGTTGAGATAGCTCTTTTATTGCTGGATTTTTTAGCATTTCGCAAAGTTCGTTTCCTGCCAACGTTGCGACAGTGTATGTCGGATTCACGCCGACCAAGTGTTGCATTAATTCAAATGTCATATTGTTCACCAGATGCATAGCTATTGGCAATTTCACGATATCCGTGTAATTCGGATAAGACTTCTTCAGTGGAAATTTGCTAACTATATCAATCTGATGGCCCTTCTTAGCCAGACCCTTCATCAAATGTTCAAACATAACAAAATGACTCTTGCCTTGAAAGGGAAATAGTCCAAGTAAACGATATCCATGACAAACCGACAGGCAAAACAACCAAGGAAAAATCACTGATAGCATTTGCATTTTTTATTTATATTATATCGAATTTCGGTTCAAAGCGCGCGCACCTAAGAAAAAATAAATTAATTGAATTAATGATTAATTTAAAGTTATTAAAACTCTATTATTTTCATATTAAATTTTTTCTAGTGTTTAAATATTATATTCAGATTAACATAAATTTAGTTTTTATTTTAATTTATTAATATTTAAATCTCGAATTAAGTTTTGACCATTTAATATAAATTATTAATTATAGAGACGTTTGCACACAAGATTACAAGAATCAAATAGATCACACACTTTCGATATTACACTATCGGCTGCACTTTGCAGCACACGATGATAGACTGACAATTTTAGATACGTATTATCGTTTAAGTTACATGTACAACACATAGTGGGGATAAAAAACGATTGCATGTATCTAAAGACACATGTTGCATAATAGTACTGATTTGGTTGAATTCATACGAAATTTGTACATGTATCGTACCATAAAACGTCATTCTGAATAATTAGCCGTTATTTTGATAATCTGTAAAATAACATTTAATTGGCATTTGCAATTGTTATTTCATCATCAAGCGAGTGACAAGCAAAAATACTGATAATATATTTCCTTTATTTTTTTTATTTTTTATAAATTTAGCGTTAATTTAAGGATAAAATCATATGTAAAAATAAGATGTTGAAAGATAGTAAAATTAGAGACTCGCTTATTTAATAAATATAAATACTTATATATATTAATAAATACTTATTTAAATAAATTTAAATAATCAGAGCAAATTAAATGATTTAAGGAAGAAGTATAGAATCTTACTCTCTCTCTTTCTTTTCGTTTTTATCTAATCTGTAATAATTGTTGTAAAAAGGAAAAATTATTTTTGCTACTTTCCCTGCGTGTATAGGAGAGCAAAAAAAAAATATTTAAGCGATTTATATGTATCACAAAAATAAAAAATTAATAATTTGAAAATGCAAGTAAAATTACTCATTAGATTATATCGTGAACAATGAAATTATTACTTACAACTTTTAAACATTTGCACAAACAACTTACACAACAAAAAAAGGAAAATCTTTTTTTTGTCAACGCAATAAGTTAAAATGCATATAAATAAAATATAAGAGCAATTTTATTCTTAACTAATTACTTCACTTTTTATGTTAGCACATTGTATAAATTAGCACATGTTATATTGTATTTAATTAACAATAATTTTATATAATTATAAAGCCTTGGTAGATAAATCTCTGTAGCAAGAAACATATGAAATATTAGAGATTTCAATTATACAATTATATCGTTACATAAGAGAATGATTTGATGGAAAGCTCCAAGTCTATAACGCGAGATATTAAAATTAAACATGATGTTGCGCAGTGATCCCAGATTGCGCGATTTTCTGACGCATGCATGTTCCTATCATTTTTGTATACATGCGTAAATGTCCATAACCGATTATGTCCAATTGGTGCTTAAATAAAATGTAAAACATTTTATAAGGCCAATTAAAATTTTTTATGTTTTTATTATTATCTTGTATTAATAATATAATAATTATAACAATAATTATTATTAATAATTACAATATTATGTATAAAACATGTTAAATATTATGATATTTTCTGTTCTATTTCTGTGAGAGATGTAACAATATCAAATTTTTCTGAATTACATGTATACTACTGTGCTATGTTATTGCGCATGCATCGAAAATCGTGCTGAGGTCATTGATCTCACATGACAATTTGAAATCCAGATTAAAATGGAATAACGTTTACTTCTTCTTTGTTTTACTAATTTTAGCCAGGAATTTTTGTAATATGATTATGTAATCCCGAAAAAAATTTCATATAAGAATATATATAAATATATATAAGCATATATATTTATAGATAAAATATGTCCATATATGTTCATATATCCTTCTTTCTTTTGAAATTATTGTTTGATACAAGAAAAATAATATAAACAAAATAAAAAAGTATATATGGATATAAATATATATAATTATATATGAAATACGTCCATATATATCCATATCTACAAGAAAAATAATAGTATATAGTATATAATAGAGAACACAAAAAATAATTAAAAAGATAATTTTTTAATTGGTTTTTTTTACAAAAAGTCAAATTAATAAAAAATAAAAAAAATTGTTTATATATAATTATATATAATGATATATAATTATAATAATATATAATTATATATAATTATATAAGAGCAATTTTCTTCTTATTTCTTAAAATTTGACTTTTTGCAAACAATGCAAAAATTATCCTTTTAATTATTTTTTATATTTTCTAATTATTTTATTTCTAATTAATTTTCTAATTATATATTTCTAATTATTATTATTTTTTTCTATGTTTTTGTATGAAAAATTTTTTACCGGGATATTTATTGCGTACACACAAAACTGTGATTTTATTGGAAAAATATAAAACGACGATACATCAAGAGGTATTAAAATACGGATAAACAATGTTAAATATGTTTCAATGTTAAAGCAGTTAAAAAATATATTATGTAATAATATAGAATAAAATATAATGTTGAATCATCTGACCCGCCAGAGACTCAGCGTAGACGATTAAGTTAATACGTGTTATGATCTTTATTATTTATATGTTTAAATTTATATTAATTATTTTTCGAGGTGAGGAAATTGATAAGCGTTATCGTTGGATGAATAATGCTAAATACTGTCTTTTTTCTCGAGAAACTTTGACTGTTTAATGAGACATTTGAATGACATCTTGGTTGTTAGTAAACGAGATTCAACTTTCAAACGGTTTGTGATAATTTATAACGATTCCTTTAAATATGTTAATTTAAACAACACAATAATATAAAAAATGAAATACTTGAAGATAAAAATTTACGAGTCAAAACACACACACACACACACACACACACACACACACACACACACACACACCAAAATTTTAATTTTACGTATAAAAAAATAATATAAATTTCCTAATGTTTTTTATTGCAATATAAGTTAACATTGTTGAAATCACATTGCATATTATCATTACATTAACAGAATCATTAGAGATCGCGATATTATGATTCTTGCACTTGGATGTGAGCATTGAGCGATGAGCAATATCTAACGAAAATTTAAAATATTTAAAATATAAAATATAAAATAAAAACAATATTAATAAGTGTAAGCTATTTATTAATGTGATGATGATTCTTATATCTTTAAGACTGCTTTAAGTATAAAACAGTATAGTTAAAATGTAATCATAACAGAGTCGTATTAGCATCTTGACTTACTTGACTTACTTATGAATATTAGTTAAGGTACAAGTAGGGAGTGCGCTCACTGATTGTGAGCGTCACATAAATAAGAGCTTTCATTCGATAAAGCCTCTGTAAATACAAACATTTTAATCATAATCACAAGGCCGTATCGACCAATCGAGTGTTCTAAAATATAAAATTGCAATTTTGATTGTGATTGATTGATTTGTTTACGGGCTTATGATTACGATTAAAACTTTTTTTATGAAAAGACTTAATTTTAACCTGTTTTTCTGCAAAGTCTTGTCGGACGGAATTTTACTAAGAGAAAAAATTGTTTCTTTTAGCACAAAGATTACGTTTTATACTCCATATGAGGGAATTTTGGGATACTCTGTATGAGCGCGCGTGCACGTGCACGCAATCGATGATATTTTAAAATGTTAATACGATTGACTTAGGACATTTTAGTACTGTACTTAAGACAGTAAAATATAAAAATAGATTATAAATATCAGCCACAAAAGTGTAAAGAGAATTGATACTTTTTTGGAGTGTCGAGAAAAACTTGATTAACTCGATTAAAACTCGTTCCTTTGATCTTTCAAAATTTTTGACTCAGAAATATAATTCTGAAAAGTATTTCTCGTAATATGTACTTATATATATATATATCTATTGTCGGAATATCGTCCACCCGTATTTAGCTTCGTCAACGGGAAAGAAATTAATAAATTTCCGCGGCCCGCCTCGCTTGCGTATTCTATTCTGGAAAGCTTAGTCTTGGCCGGAGTGATCCTCGAGAATATACTTTCTCGGAAACGGCCAGTCCGAAGACGAGTTCGAGATCTATTTAACCGAATTCCCCGTGACATACAAACAAACGTTTAAAATATATGGCACATACTTTTGTATGCCATACAAAATGTAAGGCAGTAAAACGTAAGCAGTAAGCGAATTGTCACAATTAAAAATTGCATTACGTTCTCTACTGTGATTGGCCAATTCGCTTACTGTCTAACGTTTTTGTACGTGCCATGGACTTTATTTTGCAACTGTTGAAAGTTTTTTCGCGTTGATTGGGTTATACTTTCAGATCTAGAGGAATAGTCCTGTCTTAGCGAAGAAAATTTTCAATAATTAACATTAACAAAATAAACATTTTGCTGAACGCGGAATAATTAAGTACACATCGCATGTGGCGACGATAAGAAATGTAACGCACGATAATGGCCAATCAGCGACGTGCTCGTTTCGATTCGACGTGACTGTCGCACAAGTTGATTGGACGGATCACGTGTGCTCTGTGGAGCGGCCATAACGGTCATTACTACCACACGTGTGCGATCGTAGCTGCATGCCATCCAGCTGTGTACCGCCCTGTTTTTGAGATCGAGTCGCGAGCACGCTCGTGGTGATCCCGCACGAGAAATTTTGTTTTCTGCGCCTGCATGACTTTTTATCGGCGGCACACGCCGTTCCTTGGAAGATCGACGCAGAAGAGCACGCATCATCGCCGGCCGACCCGATCGCCGAGACAGCCTATCGAAGAAACGTGAGATAGAGGAGTCGGGAAGAAAGCTGAACGGAGCAATCAGTCACAGCAACGAGCCAACATGCAGGAGTCGCAGCCGAAAAAGGGCAAGAAAGGTGAGCGGACGACGAGTATCGTCTCGCGAACATCGCGTAGCCGTCGTCGGAGTAACGCGTGTCGTTTTAGCATATGTACGTGTGCGCCGCTCCGCTGTTCTGATGTGGCAAGTGTCGTCTGCTGCGACTTAACCTCAATCGTGATTCGCACGCCTGCACGTCGGCTCGAGCGACGTCGATGTCGTCTCCTCGCCGCATATGGCGATTATAGTACTCGATACGTTCTCGTGGCACCTACGCGATACCGCGGACGTTCTATGTTTCCCGCAGGGACCGTCGCAATAAATCTGGCAGTAGTTCTATATTCTGCCATTCCAATAATGTCTGACATTAGATAACATTACGGAATCAGGCTGCATAGGAAGGCCATAGAAAAATTTTATAAGTTGACTGCAATTTTTGTAATATTATTAGTTGTTTTAGTCAATTAAATACAATGAAAGTGAAAGTCCATATAAGTGACATATAGTAAATGTAAGTTGAGGCCCTCTAAATTGTATCACGTTAATGTCCTTTATAAAACTTGTTTTTGATTATTAAAGCTACATTTTACTATAATTTTTCCAACTAATCTACTGTTTGTCCTGATATCTGAAAATTTTTTAAATTCATTTGTTTTGATGAGAGTTTTATATCATTAAATATCTGTTAAATACTATTTGATAAATTTAAAACTATCAATAGATTAGTTAATTTGAGAGCTATGACTTATATACATTATGCTATAATGGCATATATAGGCTATACAAATATAAATTTAACTTTAATACTGTACTGATCACAAAAGATATTTGTGATGTACATCAACAGGTAGGAGAAAGCGCAATGATAGCGACGAAGATATTGAACAAGCATTGGCAGAATTGGCACTGGAATATTCTGGAGAGAAACCAGCTACAGATAACAAAGTTGAAAATAAAGCAGAATCAAACGAGCAAAAGATTGACAATGAAGATAAAAAGAAAAAAGCGAAAAAGGATAAGAAGAAGGAAAAATCTGAGAAGAATGATATCAAAGATGAAACTACAGACAATAATATAGTAGAATCAGAATTAAATAATGCTGACATGGACACTGAAATTAGTACTGTAAAAACGGCAGCACAGAAAAAGAAAGAGAAGAAGGAAAGGGAGAAGCAAAAAAAGTTAGCTCAGAAAAAAGCAGTAAGTAAAAGATAGATAAAAATATATAATTTATTTATTAAATGTTTTGTCTTTCTTATGTAATGTTTTTTATTTAAAACTAAAGTATTTCTTAATCTCTAATGAGATGTATAATTTAATTTTTATTACAATAGGAAATTGTTAAAGAAGGCAACAAGAAAGAAGATGGTGAAACTGCAGCTTCTGAAGAAAAGAAAAATGATAAAATTATATCAGTAAAAAAACAGGATAGCATAGAAGCTGATGGTGATACTGCTGAGCCTGAAGAGGGTACAAAAAAGAAAAAGAAGAAAGGTGGTAAAGAGGAAACTAAAGAGAAAGGTAATTTCAGTTAATAGCTGATATATCGCTTGAATGTTTTTTTAACATAATAAACTTTTATAATAGGTAAAGGACCTGGAAAGAAAACTATTGCTGCTATGCAAGAAGCTTTAAAGAAATTGAAAGAAGAAGAAGAACGATTAAAGCGCGAAGAAGAAGAAAGGTTACGGCAAGAAGAATTGCGAGAGCAGGCAAGATTAGAACAATTGCGACTTGAACAAGAACGCAAGGAAAAGAAGAAACTAAAAGAAAAACAACGAAAAGAGAGGTTGAAAGCAGAAGGAAAATTTTTAACAACGAAACAGAAACAAGATAGAGCTAGGGCACAAGCAATGATTGAGGCACTTAAAGCTCAAGGTTTTGACTTACCAGAAGCAGGAGAGAAAAAACCTAGACCAGGTATTGTATATATTTTTTGCAGAATCTTTACAGAAAAATTTTTATTAAAAATTATTTATTAAAGCTATATTAATTATTGAAATTATTTTAGGAACACGAATTAGACCAAATAAAGTGAAACAACAAATTAGTATAGAAAAAAAAGAGGAAGAAAAGATTGAGGACAATGAAACATCAGCTCAAGTACAAGTGGAAATTGTAGATGAACCAGTAAAGGAAATGAAAGAAAACAAGGAAGAAGATGATGTTAAGGATTCATGGGATGCTGACACCACTGATGGTGAACACGAAGAAGAAGGTATTGCTTTAAATATAGATTGTAAAATTATATAGTTAATCTAGAAATTTATCATATTGTATAGTGATATATTAATAATGAATAATACTGTATAGTGATATATTAATAATGAATAATAATTGAATATTAATTAATTTTAGATAAATCGCATAATATTTTAAAGACGCTTGAAAAAGTGGAAAAACCTATTCAAAAAGTTTCTGCCTCGGTTGAATCAGAAAAAAAAGAATCATCAGAGAGCGATACAGAAAGCGAAAGCAGAAGTGAAACTGAAACTGAAGATGAGAGTAATGAAGACAGTGAGGTGGAAGATAAAATACCAGATGCCGCACGTAAAAAGGAACGTGCAAAAGAGCGAATTCAGAATCGTCGTATAGAAGCAGAGAAGAAAAAATCTTTAGATAATCTAAGAGCTGCCGTTGTCTGTGTTTTGGGACATGTCGATACTGGTAAAACAAAAATTTTGGACAAATTGAGAAGAACGAATGTGCAGGATGGAGAAGCTGGTGGTATAACTCAACAAATTGGTGCTACTAATGTACCGATTGAAGCTATACAAGACTCAACAAAACATGTCAAAGGCGTAAGTGTTCATTTGAGACTTCAATCTCTAACTTGAAATTCTGATTATACCACAACGTACGTTATCTTTTTGTTTTTAGTTTGCCGACAAGAAATTTAAAATTCCTGGTCTCTTGATCATAGATACGCCTGGTCACGAATCATTTAGTAATCTCAGGAGCAGAGGGTCTTCTCTTTGTGATATAGCAATTTTAGTTGTAGATATTATGCATGGGTTGGAACCGCAAACTATAGAGAGTATCAATTTATTGAAAGCAAAAAAATGTCCTTTTGTTGTTGCTCTCAATAAAATCGACAGGTAATTTCGTATTAAGTAACTGATAGTTCCGAGATATTTGCAATAGAATAATTTGTATTTTACGTTATGAGTTAAATTAGATCATAAAGTCATGAAAAGTTATTTTTCTCAGATTGTACGATTGGCAGACCATGAATCGTAAAGATGTTCAAGATATAGTGAAAAATCAAGAATCTAATACTCAGCGAGAATTTGAGAGGCGGTCGAAGGATATTATTGTACAGTTTGCCGAGCAAGGTCTTAATGCGGCAGTGTATTATGAGAATCCAGATCCTAGAGAATACGTGTCGTTAGTTCCTACCAGTGCTATAACAGGTAAAACAATATATATATTCGAAAATAGGACAGCATCTGGAAATATCTGAATTCTTCTTACATCTCATATACAGGTGAAGGTATGGGCAATCTGTTGGCGTTAATAGTTGATGCCTGTCAGGGCCCTCTGGCTAAAAGATTGATGTACAGCGAAGAACTTCAGGCTACCGTATTGGAAGTCAAGGCATTGCCTGGACTTGGTACTACGATAGACTGTATTCTAGTCAATGGGATGTTAAGAGAAGGTGATACAGTCATCATCGCTGGTACGGATGGGCCTATTGTAACACAAATTCGCTCGCTTCTTATGCCGCAACCGTTAAAGGAATTACGAGTTAAGGTAATCTTTCTAATGTTTTGCACTCTGAAGATAAAAGATAAAGATGAAATATTATTATAGTTATTATTCTTTGCGTACAACTAATCAATCTACATTAGATCCATTAGAATATTAATACTGGACAGGTTTTGGCCTGCTCTGATTCTGTTTTTCTCTTTACTCTCTTTGAACATTTGCAATATTTCATATTATATTCAATAATATTTCATATAATAATTGTAAATCACATGTACAACTTCTAACAGGAAGATTTCTGTCAAAGCTTCTTAACTTACGAATTTAAAGTCTATGTGGAATAAAGACTCGAATCCGAGATCTATCAATTATAAATCCGTTGTTTTTACATGGATGGATTACCATATCCATCTTCCCATTCTTTGCATACTTGATTGAAATATAATAGTTGTTGTATCATGGATATTTTTTATTCCAGAATGCATACATCGAATATCGTGAAGTTAAGGCTGCTCAAGGAGTGAAAATTGCTGCTAAAGATTTGGAAAAGGCTATTGCTGGTATGTAATCTACTTTTTAAAATTAATAAGATTAACTTTTTTGCTTTGTAATATATAAAATACGTACATAAATATACATGTATTTTTTATGTTTTTTAAGAATAACATAAATTGATATTTGTATATAGGATTAAATTTGCAAGTCGCACAGAAACCAGATGAGGTAGACGTTATGAAGGAAGAAATAGCGAAAGAATTGACAAGTGCTTTGGGAAATATACGGCTAGCTGAACGAGGAGTTTATGTCCAGGCATCAACTTTGGGAGCCCTTGAAGCATTGTTGGATTTCCTTAAAAGCAGCAAGATACCGGTAAGTACCAGTTTATAGATTGGTCTTTTAATACATGCGACATCATATACGAGTATATACATTATCAATATCAGTATAGTGCTATAATATTTTTTTTTTTATTCCCGACTGCTGCAATCGAGTTTTACGGACACCGAGTATATACGCGATTATTATCATATATTAGATAAATTCAGTCGTTTAATTGACGTTATACTTTCGATATCCCTTTGGAAATACAAGCTAAAGAAATGAATGGTAATCGTTATCATATCATATAATCGCTTGCGATATGATATCTGATAATTGATATGATAACCGTTAATATAATTTATGATTTTTTTAATTGATATTTCATATATAATTCTTCACACTATTACTGCCTCATACTCTTGTTGCTTTATACTATTAAAATGACTGATAAAAATACCGTCTACCGATACTGTGTGGCCTGTAACTAAATATTTATTCTATATAATCTCAATATAAAGTTGATATTATTGCGATTTGATATACCTTGATTATTTCTTATCAATTGAAGTTGATATAAGTATTTATTAGGCTTATCTATGTATGTATAAGAGCTTCACCTACAATTCTAAAAATAACACAATTCATTTGTATTATTAAGACAAATTCATTCTTAGTTGGATATATATTTCTCATTCCGATTTATACTTTCTACAAGAGTAGCGACTGCGCGTATTGTACGTGCAAAAACGATGTTAAACCTCGAAAAAGAGACTCGCGGATATATAAATAAATAAAACGGACATATATCGGCGAGCGTGCGTAGATGGGATTAGGAGCAGAGAGACGGACAGATAGATCGGTAGCTAGATAGATAGACAGATGGAGAGAGAACAGCGGCCACAGCAGCAGCAACGAACCACTTCCTTCTTAACAGTTTAGCAGGATACGGCTCATTGGTCGCACACGGTGCTTGTACCCGTGATCCATCGTGCTATCAGCCGCGTTGTCCAACCGTGGGCACGCCTCACAGCCTTCTACAGGGTGTCCTGTACGTCTCGCCTCGATGAAAGTTTCGCGCGTCGTTTTCGAATTCTGTCTTTCGAAAATTTCTTGATCTACGCGTTTTGACTTGATATTTAAAAAGGAATAAAGCGTACAGCTGTATCATTTACGATATGAAAGCGCGTTATCTATCATTATGATTATACAAATCTATCGTTACGATTATACGTCAATCCTTTCGAAATCTGAAATTTTGAAATCTGAATTGTACTGTTACGGTCGAGTCGTTTTCTAGAAACTAAGTATTGTATGTACACGCACGTTCGCACACAGATGCGGACCGCATGTATTATTTACGAGGAAGCTACGGTCGTCCGACGCGTTGGTCCGCGATAATCGTGCCTGTCCCGTCCCGTATAATCGCGGAGAGGCAGACTTATATATTTACATAAGAGAATCCCGACGAGAGAATGGCAAAAATGTCCCGTTATCTCGGAGCTCGAGATATCATTCACAAGTTCCAGCTACGCTACCAATGACCGTAGTAGTGGAGACGATTCCGCCAAAGTCCGCGAGCATACATTTCCCCATTCCGGACTCTCGAGGCCGGCGATCGTCCGACGTTCAAAAGTATTTTTTTGCGATGGTCGAGCAAAAAGAGAGAGAGAGAGAGAGAACGCACGAGCGAGTAAAAACTTCCTGTCATCTTCGGTTCGAGGTAACACACCGTCCGAAACGGCCTTAAGCCTGTCCTTGCTCGGGTTATGAATGGGCTTCCCCCACCGCGATTGCTCGATCACGTGGCCCCGTGACGTCAGTTTTATCGCACGCACACGCGAGAGACACGCACGCACGATCCCCTTCCCCTCTCCCTCCGCTACCCTCCTACCCTTGCCACTTCCTCACGTGCACACAGAGACACGGCGTTTCCACGGTGTGAAAAGGGAGGGAGAATCGAAGTATCACGAAGTGAGGCCAGAGTCGCAAAGGGGAAACGACGAGGGGGTCGAAGGGGCGAGAAGGGTTGGCGGATTAAACTGTGAGTTTACACACGCACACACACACACGCGCGCGCGTGCGCGCGCGCGACGGTGGTACTTCTCTCCCTCTCTCTGTCCTTCTCTCTAAATCTCTCGCTCTCGGAACGCCTCGCTTTTGCCAACATGGAGGCTCGCGCGAGCGCGCCCGCGGACGTGTGTAGGCTGAAAAAAAGGAATACGTGATCAACGTACAGGAAACTGCCCACACTCGACGCGCGAGCACCGTGGGTGGACGGATCGACGGATGGACGAGCGGGCGGGCGAGCGGACGGGCGGTTTCAGGAATCGTAGCAGTTTCATCGACGGATGCCGCGCAAGAAATAGCGGAAATAAAATAACGAGGATCTCTTGCGAGATAACAGAGTTGGATTCGACGCTGAGAATGAATGCCCGCGGTGTCTTGAATTTTTGAGAGACGGTTGCTCGAGTAGCGCTGAGATAGGTACATTCGAAGGTACATTCATGCCGCTGTACTTCGTGTCGAAACATCGAGCTCATGTTTCTGCCGTTTCTGTAATCTGAACATCAAATAATGGGGTCATTATTTTTTAAGTATCACGTACGGTTCAATTAATTTCTCATTTAAAAAATTTATTTGCTTATCTATCAAATAGCGAAGTTGGAACGTTCGAATTTTTCGATGGTATTACAAGGCGCAGCGCGATCTTTAATCTTGCTAAGTCTATATATAAACTCACAGAACCATATGAGGAATATAGTCTTTTTATATATATCGTACCTGTCGCGATCGCCGCGACAACAGGAAGTCGTAACATTTGACGCGAATTCAATGAGTGACATAAAGAAGAATCAATGTAAAGTGTCTTTGGGTCAAGAATGCTCGGCGACCATGAAGATGTTTTTCAAGGCGCCGTCTCGGTAAATGTAAACCACTCCAGACTGTTATTACGGGCACGTACGTATATTGGCGTCGTTAATTAAACGATAACGACGCCTCCGCCGCGATCGGTGCACAATGGCGGCTGTTGAATTAACGATTCTTATCGGGCGACGGTCTTTCCTGTCCTCGTCCCGTTTAGCCGAACGGGATCGGAATATGCGACTTAATCAGGATCGTGGGTTTTACACGCTCTTCTTGGAACCTGTCGGTGTGCGCCTTGATTGACGATTACCTGTCTATAGACGTGTCCAGATGAGAGGTGGATAGATTGCGGCAACTTGATAATGAACAATTTAATCGCGAAAACAATCGCCGAGTTTATTCGAATCGAGTTTACTCTTGCAGACACCACTGGCATTTTGTTATTACCGAAATCGTTACATGACGAACGTTATGTAACAGCAGGCAGTGTCACTAACATGTTGCGGTGATGCGAGCACGATTGATATCGGATTTTTTTTGTCGAAACTGCGTAATACCACGACTATCGTCGCGGTATATATCTCCGATTAACGTGTTGATCTCGCGTGTCGATTGCGCATTTCGCGTTAATTGAACAGCGAGATTTGCAGATTTTCTTCTATGGAATCGGAAATCGGGACGATTGACGCTGTGAATTTAATAAATATGAGAAAATATGTTTTTTTTAATAATGCTTTTTAACGATATATAAACAAAGTTATACTGAGGAATGTAATTTAATAATTTCAATTATTATTCTAATTAATAATATAATATGAAATAATAATAATAATATAAATATATCAATAATTTTAATAATAATTAAATAATTATATATCTTATTATCATTATCATTATTATTAATGTTCAATAGTAACAATGTAATGTTATAACGTTATTATATTATTCTAAATATAGTAATTACTATTATTAATATAATGGTATAATATGCTAATATAATTATACTATTATTGTTTAATATCAACGCGCGTACATTTTAAGTATCAGTTAATAGAAGAATTCTTATTAGTCTTGATATTAAAAGCGGATCAGCGGTACGTTTTCTCGAATGTGCGTACATCGGAGTTGGAGCGGAGTTGAGCTGAGCGGAGCGGAGCAGAGAGCGCCGTCACGAGCGGACGGAGCGTCCGCCTTCTCGGCTCCGTTTCAATGCGAGCGCAACAGGAAAAGACGGTTCGCTTCCTCACATTGTTTCCGAACGCTCGGCACGACAGCAGTTTCTTACACGCCAGTTATGCATTAAGAAGAGACCGGAGTTCCCTCGAAACGAGACTAATGCATTTTCATAACAGCTGCTACGATACCGATCGTTCTTGTCTAACAAATTACACAATCCGTAATTAGGATTTCCGCTCCGCTAACGACGACACATTTCTCGCTCATTCCCTCGGATTATCCCGATGAATCCGTCCAATCTGGATTACTATACCGTCGGTTTCCCGTCGGACGATCGCTTCTTTTTCTCTTTTCTTTTTTCTCTTTTATTATCGCGGTGTTCGAAAATCCATCGGCCGTGACTCAACCGCAAGCCTTTTCAGACAATTTACGGATGCTGTCTCTTTGTCACGGTATCAATGAGCCTCGAAATAAATAATATCTTATTGTCCGCTGAGACTTCATTTTTACCGAATTTGAATTTGAGGAGGGAGGAGAGGGGCTTGCTTTTGAAGAACCTGCCGGGAACGTTAGGTGCGAATTTCGGTACAATGGGAAAATTCCCAACTTTTGTTGCCGGGGACTTCCGGCAGCACGGAATTCCTTCGCTATTCCGAAGAATTTTGCGGCATCTGGCGCAGTGGGTACGGAGACCTATCGGCTACCTGGCTCGCTCTGCCGTTCGCGTAACAGGCGGGCGGAAGCGCAGCGCTCGCTCGCTCCTCTTCCGCGCCGGTGCCGGTGCAGCAGGAAAAGATGGCTCGTTTCCTCGCATTGTTTCTAACCGCGGCATATGAATGCGTGGCCTGCATATGCTGGGGACATGGGAGCGGATGCGTGCGAGCGAGTGAGCCGCCCGTGCACGCTTCGCCGCGTCGCGAGCGCGTTTTCGCGAAGCGATCGAAGAAAGCTGCAGATTGACGTGTTCAACTTCAATTAACCTCGCGGAAGATAAATGAGTCTACCGGATTTTCTTAATCTCAGCTCTTCTTAGTCAGTTTTTCTCTAATAGAGTTGTTTTGTAAAGAAAGATCATTCATTTTTTAATGTTACAAATTTTTTTATAATTGAACTTCGAATTGATTTTATTGATACAAAGATTATTTTCGTTTCAGTCGTTTATTTTTTGTAAGCGTCTTGAGATTCTCGTTTATTGCAAATCTGTAATTCTTTTTTTTCACGCATATACTTTTCATTAACGCGTTTACAAGTTTTTGTATCTTTCGGTATTCATTTTTACGATAAATGAAAAAACCTAGCTTCGTAAGAAATAAGAGAGAAGAATGATAATAGATCACATTTTTTGTGCTTTATACATTCTTCAAAATCGTTGTTTACGAGTATACGAAATGCATCTTTCTGCCTTTTTCGATCACCGCGTGACCATGGCCATCTTGCGAAGGTGCGAAAAACCAAAAATCGCCACGAGGCCACAGCACGCTCGTCCTTCGGTGACGCTAATCGCGCGCGCTCGCGCTCGCGCGGGCAGGATATGCAGGAGGAGCGGAACGGGGGGCGAGTTTAATAAATTAGCGTTTCCTTCTTCGGCGCAGCGTGCCGCAGTTACGACGAGAGGCTAAAGAGGATCCGTGCCCCCGACGGCTGGTTTTAAATGCCGGAAGCACCTCCCTCCCTCTGTGTCCCCCCGTCCCGATTCTCCGAGCCCTCCTTTACCCTCTCCTCCCCGTGCCGTGCGCCGGGCCCCTTTCGCCCCGCTTCCTCGCCGTCTTACTCTTCCAACTTCCTCCCGCTTATACCAGCGGCGTTTCTTTCGCCGGCAACATCTGCCGTGTCCGCCTTTTCTCGTCGTACTAGATCTCTCTCCTTCTCCCGTCTCGTCTTTCCTCTTCTTCTTTCCCCCCCGCATACGACTTCTTTTTTTTTCTTTTCCACCGCGGCACCTCTCTCGCCTTCTGTCCGCCTCCCCTTCCTCCCGCTTCCCCTTCTTCGAGAGCATCCGTTCCTCCAAAGCGAAGTATCGTCAACTTGCGACTCGCTACGAATTTTGATCATGTACAAAGAGGAACGTCGAGACTCGTAGCGAGGTAGTGTTGGGTAGACTTTAATTTGCGGTTTTAAGTAATGATGATTATGTGAAATTTAAATGCCTGAAAATACACGTAATTCGATCAAAATGATTATATGAATATAAAAAATCGATTATTATAAACATTATTAGTAATGATAATTATCTGCAATTTAATAATGTATCGTTAATTGGATATTATAAAATGTCTAGACATTATGGAATTGGATAAAAATTGTTATTCAACGTTTTTATTTTTCATCTTGGACATTCTACGAAACTGCAAATGTAAACCCCTGCAACATGTAGTGAATAGAACGAAGGAAAGAATATATTGAAGGCGTATCTGATATAAGGATCGGAATGCGACGCGCGCCGGAAATTCTAAAACACGTTTATCTCGGAAAGTCCTCGGGAACGTATCATCTTCCGCTCGTTCGTCCATCCGTTCGTACGTTTATTCATTCGTTTGTCTCTACCTCGTTCCCCCTCGATCGTCCGCCTCCATCAACCGCTCGGTACCAGCTCGAGAATTGGCCCGTAAATAGGAACTACCATTTGTGCAGTCTGTATACCTGCAGGAATAATTATCGTTACAATCGCGGTGGATGCGGTTCGCGAGGGTGCACTCGAAATGAAAATGAGAGAGAGAGAGAGAGAGAGAGAGGAGGGCGTGTATTTGAAATGCAAAATTATATTGTAAATTGCTTATGCAAGTTAAAATGTTAATAAGTTCTGCGATTTTTGTTATTTGAGGTTTTAATGAGGAAAGAAGAGAAGATAAGAAAAAAATTGTTCTATGAAAGAAGAAAAAATATTGTACAGAATTTCTTTCTAGGATGATAATTTGTAAATTTTATTATATTTAATTGTGCGATTGTTAAACTTTGTCATGTTTATTAATGTCTCAGCGCAAAGGCACTTGATATTTTAGTAAACAAGTAGTTTATATATATATATATATATAAAATGATGTTCACGTACCGGAAAGTAATGAATAATAAGAAGTAAAAGAAGAACGCATGACGTGAGATAAAATCTGAAAGATACATTATATTTATAGCGTGTTTAACTCTATCGCAATTCTCTTAACGCGGCAATTAATCCCGTATATCGAGTATCGTTATAAACATTGACCACATTGGCGAGTAACCGATATCCGTTTCGAAACCGGAAAGCAGCTCGAGTGTAATCATAGCGAGAATCAGGAGGCTGATGATTGAGACGAAGTATAATATGCAACGATCTAACAGTTATCAGAAATAAACTCGTACATGTTCTTAATTAATTGCGTCTTTAGATTTCTAAAAGATATTAAAAGTGTTTAATTGCTATTAGACATTATTTATTTCTAATATGAAAAATAATATGGTATCTCGTTATAATATTATCGGATCGTGAAATTATGTTGTAATATATATATATAATATATATCAATCGTTAATTGATGGAATTTATTAAAGATGATTAAAGAAAGAATGAAAATGTGTTCTTTTTTTACTTTTAATTCATTAATATTAATCAGTTTCAATAATAATTACGATGCAATTTTCGATTTAGCTTAGATAAATATTCTTATATAAATATTCTTTTAAATTAATTAATTAATTTGTATGTTAAATTACGGTAAAGATATCGAGATTGGTAATAGAATTTTATTAATTTGCACACAGTTTAAGAGATTTGTATAAAATATCTGCCGGATCTTTACAGCTCTTCGAATATTTATTTCTGAAGATATCTCTCGGTAGACGTCTTCTTATGTATCTGTTACGACAACACGCTCGTTCTGCTTCGGTCGGCTTTAATCCCGACTACTGTGCTCCCGACCGCGGAGCGGCTTTTCTCGGTAAAGCCGCGAAACGGCTTGTTTGCGACTGCATCGCGTTTATTTCAATGTGTTGCGTCGCACGTCTCGTGTCGCGTCTCGTTGCACCGTCCGGCCGAATCCGGGCGGCATGCATGCGTCACAGGTTATTTTTGCCTAGTCGTATATACACGCGCGACTTCGTACACACGAAAAGATCTCTCGGGATCCGTGGCGTTTCGATGGCAATGATTCCAGAGATTCGGTCGCCGGTAGCTGAGCGTAGGCGATCTAAACGGATTGCGAAACGCGTCGCCTACCGGCGACGATGGATATGTTACCGTTTACTGAAAAGGAGAGTTATTAATATTTATATTCTTATTACGATTATTTACGTTGTTTTTTATCGTTGAAAAATACTCAATAATAATTTTTTTGAAGCGATTTTTATTTATTTATTTGTAGCTAAGCTAAAATTTGATATATCGTTTGTTTGACGGCGACTACTCGTGACTTCCTCGTTTATCTTCGGAACAGATATTCTTACTTTACTCTTTATCCGAGCAAATAGATTGCGAGACACTTTTTGCGCATCCGCATGGTCACGCATAACGAATATCAGCGTCGGCGAAAAGTCGTCCGTAAGAAACTGGTTCGTATTAAAGAGATGACAAGTGCGATTCGCATCTCCAGCCATCACTGTTACAGCAGTAATTACTCGGTCCCCGCCGCGTTACGTAACAATGTGCGAAATAACGTAACGCAAGAAACTATGTAATAATGTTACCGGGATGAGAGAGAGAGAGAGAGACAGTCATTGTATGTCGAGCGAAATCGGAGCAATTTGCGTAATGACGAACTGCACTCGTTTGTTCGCGATGCTGTTTGATATCGTTCTTGCGTTCGACAATTTCTCCTTAACAATATTTTTATTTTTGTTCACAGTACTCCGGAATTCGTATTGGACCGGTCGTCAAGAAAGACGTCATGAAAGCTTCTATCATGCTGGAGCACGATAGCCAGTGAGTACACCTCGACAATAAAATTGTCACTCTCGTGTTTCCCGAAATCTATTAAGACTTAATTAACTCTCCAAAAAGTGAAAGAGTTCAAACAAATATTAGTTTCATTTTTTTAATTTTTAATATATAAAATTAAAAGTCAAAATTTTAATAAAATTTGTAACTTAATAAAACTTGTAGCAATTTTTAGTGAAAGAAATTTTACGTTTTTCCAATATTTCCAATTTCCGAGAAGGTTGACAAATAGCGACCTGTAATCAATCGCCGTTTAATTATTTTATCCGCAGATATGCCACGATTCTTGCGTTCGACGTGAAAATCGAAAGGGACGCGCAGGAGCTCGCGGATTCTTTGGGTGTCAAGATCTTCCAGGCTGACATCATTTATCACCTGTTTGACAAATTTACTAATTATAGAGAGGAACTGAAGCAGCGCAAGCGGGATGAGAACAAGCACATCGCCGTGTTTCCGTGCAAGCTGAAGATCCTGCCGCAGGTGAGTTATATGCGAGCGCGTTCGCCTTCGCGAGAGTTGAAACGGATGCGCGATAAACAAGCGGAATTTACGCCGGCGCGACGTCGTCGGCGATCTCCGAACTCGGAGATTTTTAAACGTGGGCCCGTTTGAATTTCAGTACGTATTCAACTCGAGGGATCCGATCGTGATCGGCGTGATGGTCGAGGCTGGAATCGTCAAGGAAGGAACGCCGCTCTGCGTCCCGAGCAAGGACGTGAGTTGACTTTACATTTCTTCTTTCTCTCTATCCCTGAACCCTATCGCGAATTGCGATGTACATACGCCTCTTCATGTCGTTTACATTAGAATATAAATGTATCGCCGCGTAGATCGATAATCTCCACCGTCGTGCAAGTCATCAACGATATTTTTTACCAAGGAATCTGTTTTCTACAAGTTATTGATTATTAATCATAAGACTAAGTTAATTTATATAAGAACGACGTATTTTTTTATATTTGCACATTTTTACCACTAGCGATAATATATTATATTAAGAAATCTTGATATTCTTGATCATTTTTATATCTATATGAATACGGTGACTATACTTTTTTAAAGAACATAAAGAACAAACCTGAAAATTTTAGGGCTTTGTTTCCAAACCAGTTTGTAACAGTCAGGAATCTGCACATTATGAAAATTTTTTGAGCGGTATACTAAAATGAGATACTGCACAGTTTTATGATAGTTTAAAACTGGACCGACTGTGTTGGAACAAACTCTTGATTTAAATCTGAAATCGATTTGAAATAAAAAAAATAAAAGTAAATCCGAATAATTTTAATAAAAAGAATTAAAAATATAATCAACAAAAAGATAAAATAAATTATACTTATACATATTTTAAACATAAATATTTATATGTATTTTTTTATTATATTATATATTTTCATGTCATATATATTTTTTTAACAAAAATTTAAAAAGAAGGCAATGATAATTTTATAATGAATGTATTTTTTTTTTAAGTACATGATTATTTCTTAAAAAATCAATTTGAGTACCTCTTTCACCTCTGGCTAAGTTAATTGATTAACTCGTAGAAGTGCCAACAGTAGTTCAATGTATCAGAACGTTTCTCTTCTTTTCTGGGACAAACTATATTTAGTTTTCAAATTATCAATCGCGATAGCTGATTTAAACATCAATTGACTTAACCGGAGATTAATGAAAGACTCGGCAGACAACAGTAACGCTCTCTGATAACGCCAGATAACAAATGCCGCCTATGAAACTAAATTTGTTGTTTTCGTAAAAATTTGCTCATTAATACGACATTAAATAATGGAACGCTAATTAGAAAATTTCTCGTATTATTATTAAAATAAAGGATAAAATTGAGTTTTAAAAAATAAATAAATCTAAAGGATAGTTATTTGAAATAAAGGACTGTCCTTTACAATAAAAGACGTATCTATAAACAAGAAGAAATTATGTCAAAAAACTTTATTTAAGGGAGCAAGATATCGCAAATATTCCCAGAATATTTCCACCATCCTTCGCGAGAATAAAACGAACGTCGGCGAAGTCTGCGTGCAAAACCGGCGCGACTTGTCGCGTGTTGCACCAAAAATAATTACGTCGGGCGTATAATCGCGGTGGTCGAAGAGATTAATGAAATTTACGTCGGAGGCTCGCGGCGAAAATTGAATCCACGCGCGCGCGGAATGGAGAGATGAATGGAAGAAAGAAAGAGAGAAACGGAGGCCGACCTGTATGCAGGACCTACACGGCGGGAGAAGTCGCGACTGGACCAGTCCTGTGGACCGGAGAGCGGTAACCGAGAACTATCGGCGCGCGCGTAGGTGAACTTGTTCGGCGGAAATACGGCGATTCAGTTGGTCGATCGATCGTGTCGATCGAGCGGGCGGACATATTAAACCGCTCCGGGCCGACCGGCCGGCCGGCATTCTCGATCCCGCTCTCCCTCGCTCCCGTAGGTGGATCCGACCGACCGAAGAAAGTCCGTCTCTCTTTCTCTCTCTCTTTCTCTGTCTTTCTTTCCTCTCGCCGTCCCGTTTTTTTCCCGTAGGAGGAACCGGGTGGGTAGCCGGCCTCTCTGGCCTCGCCTTACGCGGTAGCGCGCGCGAAACGTTGCAGGTTGCCTAGCCTCGGATCCCGTAGGCGTCGGCGATGCCATTAGTGGCACGCAAATTCCCGACGGACAAAAATCCGAAATGTATTCTCCCACCGGCGTTGCGATGGCGCACCCACGCGCCGCGATCGATGATTTAACGCGCGGCCAGCTCTGTCACCACATGGTTCAGTTCAGCTCGGCTCAGCTTGGCACCGCTCCGCGTGACATTTCTTTAGTCTTTCTTTCTGTAGATGTCTTCCTCGTTATTCTGCGTTTTATTCGATCGAGAACGAGGGGATCCGTAATTTTATAGATGCAATTTTACAAGATCGAGATTTTGAAGATTTCTCCAAAACAGAATTCAGAATTAAAGCTTCTCTTCATATAAAAATCGAAGTTAAGAGAAAAATTCTTGATAGTTATAGCGTGAAACGCAATTCAAAGAATGCGATAGAAAGAAGATTCGCTTGAAATACTTGAATATCGAGGTCTCGCGTTTAAATAGCAATTATATTAAGTATTTATTTTTATATTATATTTAGAAGCGCCCGTCCATAGATGATTTATTATATTATATTTATGCTACTAATTATATTTTATGCTACTAATCTTCTTTTCTCTACAGTCTTCTCGCTATTCAAAAATATCTCTTTTCTTTTCTACGGCACATAAACAACAGAGATTCGTAGAAGTCAAACCGCGCGCCGCGAGTCAAGATCGCCCTCGCACGAAGGGAAGCGACAAGCATTCCGAGCCCTTGCGCGACTCCGACCACGTATGGGCCCACGCGATATTCTCCGCGGGATATCGAGCTCGAAAGACACTGCTCTGCTCGGCTCGGCTCGGTTCGAAACTCGCACGCGTCGACTTTTAACGTTATTTCTCAACGTTTTCTGGCGGATATTCTTCGCTTCGCGCCAGCGCTCACCAGGAATGAACCCACGATTTTGCGCAGCGCGTTCTCGCCGCATGTCTTCGTCCTTCGAAAGAACGATCCGCAGATTCTGAATGGCCAATCGTCCTTCCACGAGAGGCTCGATATTGTCCGGTGTCGAAAGACGAGCGTGACATTACCATACTTTTTTAGATTTGACTTGAATCCGAAAATTACATTTTAGTTTATTCCAATTTTCTATGCATTTATGCGAAAAAAATTAAGTTCTGCTCGAACGTCATTTTAAAGAAAACGTGTTGCAACAATTTTTTGTATAAACTTCCGCTGATAGATATTTTTTTATCTGTTTTTCTTTAGCTTCTTTCTTTAGACACGGATTCTAAAGGAAGGCTTTAGAACAACCTTTCCTTGAAACTTCATTCAGAGTTTAAGAAATAGAATCGGTTGATGTTATCGATTATCCGACTACAATACTTCGAATTCGCACGTGTTCGGTTTTGCCGAATAAAACCGGCAAACAAAGTAAACAGGGCGAAAAACTCTGGATTTACCGTGAAAATTACTTCCGCCCACA
This sequence comes from Cephalotes varians, assembly GCA_037157785.1. Lineage (NCBI taxonomy): Eukaryota > Metazoa > Arthropoda > Insecta > Hymenoptera > Formicidae > Cephalotes > Cephalotes varians. Next base: position 1,438,895 of record JANQDE010000039.1, on the reverse strand, counting down.
TCCGTCCAATTGCGGAGCGTGTCGATGGGAGAATTATCACGAGAACGTGTCTTTTCGATGACCTGACGATTATCCCGTGCGTTCGTCGAGTCTCACGAAACTCCAGTTAGCGCAGGTCAGTTTACCTGGGCCGTCCTTTTGTCGAACGGCCGCGACGACCGGATGCACGTCGTCGTCGGGACGGAGGAACACGCGCCGATATCGCGCCGCGAAAGGAAACGGCTTAAACACGGGACGGAAGAAGAACCCGGCGGAACGTGAGCTCGCAAGCGTCGAGTGGATTTTCAGCGCGCGATGCATTTGGCGAGAGACACTCACGGGTCTCTCGAGCCACGCACGAAGATTCGCGTGTCAATTTCGCGCGATGACACTTCTTCGCGAGCTTTCTGTCGTAAACCTCCCTTCGTTCCCTTTTTCCGTTTTATAGTTAGAATTGTGGATGTCTTCTTGCGTATTTGTAGAAATAAAAGTTGTGCAAATCGTTCACGATTTACTGACGCAGTCGCGATTTACAAGCGATATCGATAGCGACGCTAATGATTATCGTTCATGTCGTAACGTACTCCCTTACTCCTCCCTTAAAATTGACTCAGCCGTCTCGTGGCGCCGCGAGAGAGCCTGGAAGAGAGACCGCCTCCGAAGAACTCGCATGGAACCTATCTATTCATCTATCCGCTTCCCCTCTCGCGGCTTCCATCGTGCGTTATCGGGCGAACCCGCGCGCGCACACACACATACGTAAAACATAGAGGGACGGGCGTTGCGCAACACGCCGGTCTCGATAGCCGGCTTTAACGGCGAGCGGAAATCCGGCGGATTCTTTCGGTCTACCGTTTTCTTGCGCCGTTTCCTTCTTTTTCTCCCTTCTGTTATCCATTTTCCGCTCTTTCCGCCGACCGACCGGCAGGCCGATCATTCATCCATCCGTTCGTACATCCGCTTCGTTCGGTAGCGGATTCTGCTCGGCCCGATGACCCGAGAGTCGCGATAGCGCCGCGCTTTTGAAGCTCTCTTCCTCTCTCTTTCTCTCTCTCTCTCTCTTTTTTCTCTCCGCTCGCTACGAGAGTAAATCTCGCGTTTTACGATTGGATGGTCCTAGCGGAAATAATCTCCGTTGTGTAAAGCATCTTCTTCGTCATCTTCTTCGCGGTCTTCGCTCCAACATATCGCCCGACACTCTTCTCCGTTTTCTTCTGTCTTCTTTTTATCAGTTAAGCGACAAGCGGATTATTTATTGGCGTGTAATAGAGCGCTAACGAAATAGTCGTATTTTCAGTCATTTATCAAAATCTCATCTCTTTATTATTTATCGGAATACGTTTAAGAAAGATCCGATTTTCCATGTTTAAGAAGGATCTCAGGAGTTGATTGAAATTATAGATCTTACAATAGATTTTGAGTTTGTTTTTTAAAATGTACTTTTATAAAATGCATATTTTATAAATGTATATTAATAATGAAAAACATTATGATTTTGTAAAACATGAAATCTTAAAATAATAATTAGTATCTAAAATCATCGTTTAAGTCGTAAAGTAAAAATTTTAGCTAAAACTAAATTAAAAATAAATTAAAATCAGAACTGAACGTTGTCCTCGCTTGTCGTTCTCATAAAGTTGAAAGCTTGAGAAGAAACGAGCGGAATAAGCAAATGATTGCAAAGAGAAAAAAGGAGAGAGAGAGAGAGAGAGAGAACAACATGAAACGAAAGATAAAGAGCGAGAAAGAAAGGAAGGAGCCCTTTATCGTAACAAGTTCAACAACACACAATCGTGGCATAAGAAACACATACGAGTTCGCGCTTACTCAATTCTCAATCTCTGGTGTTTGTACGATATTTCATAACGTCGTTTTGTAGAGAGAAAGATAATATACCGTGATAAATTCCCTCAATACACAAATTTGTTGAGGTCACTTCTGTTTCATCTAGAAATAATTTAAATATCTTTTCTAAGTATTATTTTTGAGTCAACGGTATTGAAAAGTACGTCCGCACTCAGAGAAAAAAGTCGTACCAGCAGCTAGAAATTTGAGGACAAATAGCGCCTCAACTATGTATTATAAAGTTGTAATAACAACAATGAATAAGTAATACGAACTAAGAAAATGTAGTAATATAAACCATTTATAATAAATTGTTCAACAAACTAGAAAAAAATTTGCATAATAATAATAATGTTTTTTTTTTTCAAGTCATCTCAACAATAATTAATTAGTTATGCATCACTTTAAAAAAAATATTTGTCTAAACTAAAAAAATGTAGTAGTTATATCTTATTTGTATAAAATTTATATAACTGTATAATGATAGAGTTGATTGAGATGATTGAGTCGTTATTGCACTATCAATTAATAATTGATATACCGTTACTATATTTTTATAGTATTTAATACTACTTTAGTTCTTGTTACCTTATAAAACTGTGTCAGATACTTAAATTACAGAGTTGTCAAAAATATAGTTGCCACAACTATTTCATTTTCTCTTAGTGCGCTATCTCGAGCATCTCGCGTATGACGATACCTTTCGTGGACAATCAGAAATGTCAAGAAAGGATCTGAGCGGCTTAGAGCGATTTCACTTGGAATTATATTCAGCTCGTGGGCGAGCGACAGGAACTAGAAACGCTCCGGTGCGCGAGTCCTCTTCCGGCGGAAAGGCGCTCGTACACAGACCGTTCTTCCTTTCTCTCTCGTCTCGTCCCTGTCCCCTCCGTCCGCTATTTCCTCTTCCTTTTCCTTGGGGCATACGCCGTGGTATGTGCGCGTGCAAATTCGCGGCGGATAGGAATTTCAAGCCGGAGAGAATATCTCTCTATTGAGAGGTATTCAGAGCGCGACGTTTTGCAATTGCTCGCAATGCGCACGGCTGTTATTCTCTCAAGTACGAGGAAGCTCCTACGCAAAAATTATCCTTCCTGACTCTGCGAATCGTCCGAAGAGTAAGAAAGCACGCGAGACACGAAAATCAATCGGATTGTTTTCCGATTTTTATGAAAAAGCGAAATTTTTCGACGAAGTCTTTCTTGTCCCCTTTAAAAGTTCTCTATCGTCTAAAACTATGTAGCGGATTTAGAAAGCTTGTATAATATATAAAATTATAGTATATAATATATAAAAATTAGATCGGATAAACGTTTTTAATGAAAAACGTAAAATTTAGATATGATTTAACGGATATGACTTCATAATCGTTAACAAAAAAGCATTCGTAAAAAAACATGATGAAATGTGCAAAACTTAATTTTGAAGAGAGAAACATTGTAAAAAAGACAATCTCTCCTTTCATCATGAATATTTTCTTGTATTGTCCCATATAATTTCGATCGAAACCGGATGTGTCGAGTTAACCCTGAAGGAGTGTCCTGAGCTTCAAAGGAGCCGGTCGCATACCAAAGGGATACTGTGTCGCTTATTCTTAGCATTTATACACCATGCTACGTTTACTACCACTATTATACGAGGGACTGAGCGCATCCTTGTGAAAGGACGAACGCGTCTCTCATCCATATTCGGCATCATCCCCCCCGCCCTTCCGTCTAACGAGTGATAAACGGCCGGAAGGAAGCCAGAGGCGTTTCCACGAAAGCTACTGACAGGGCCGGAAGACCGAAAGACGGGATGTGGTCGGTGAGTGAGCACTGCGAACGCGTTTGTACTCTATCGTGCTGCATCAGCAGCCTGTGCGGCGTCCGTTTTTTGAACGTCGCTTTTTTCCCTGTTTATCCCGCTCTAAATATCCCTCTGTCTATCGTTCTCTATCTCACATTCCGCCTGAGTTTTTACCCTGTGAAAAAAATTTTCGATTATTGCTCTCAAAATGAATTATCGATTAATTTTTACCATGTTATTTCTCAACGATAGATTTGTTGATCCATTTGAAATTTTAGCAAGAAAATCCTATTATGTACAGTTTTTATGTAATTAAGGATTGAAAGTAAAGATCTCGTAAAAAAATAAATTTTATGTGATATGAAAAATAAAAAGATTATTTTTCTGAATTAACATAATACAAAAAAATTGAAAAAATGATACAATAATGATTCTCCTTTATATTTTTACGAAGGAATAATCGTTTCTAAATAATTTCGTCGGCGCAAAAATTGTCATTGTGTTTGTTATTATAAGGGGGAGTATTAGAGGAAAAAGAGCGTCTAATAGAACGGAAGCGAGAACAGGAAGGAAGAGGAAGAGGGAAACGTCCGGCCGGATACAAGGTTTCCAATGTCGGCAGGATCGTTTTACTCGAGCTTGCGATTAATTCTGCCGACGATGATAAAAAACATCGCGGCGGAAAAGGAGTAAACAGCTCCGGCACATGTGGGGGACATGCTTACGTCCGTAGAACGTTAAATAGCACACGCGAGCGGGCTTTCAACCCCGGGAGTGAGACGCTCGTCTAGTCTCGAGTCTCCGCTCGTTATACATTCCGAGAAAGTTCGCGGAACATTTTCAACAAAATTATCCACGAAATCAATGCGATATTATTTCCGGGAAATGACGTGCGATCTTCGAATATCTCGAAGGTTCTTCTTTCATTTCAGAGCTTCGTTATTGATATTTCTAACTCGAAATGGAAGTATCTCGTGTAATCTACGTACTAATCTATTGTGTCGAGTTTTAATTAAATCTCTCCCATACCTTTGACTTTTGGAACCGTGACTTTATCTAGTAGCAATAATCTACTGATAATTTTCTCTCTCTTGTTACTTTTTATTTATGTATTATTTGTTTTTAGAGAGTTTGTCTTTAGAAGCTATAGCAAACGCCTTTCGCTAGTTAGCGACGTGATTTTTTTATGCAAGGCTCCAACGAAATTTCAAATCGCGAGCGTAAATGTCCAAGTGCTCGCGGGAGACGAGGACGCGGTGCAAATCTCGATTAACGGCGTCCAAAAGCGCCGTCGACGCACGCGGTGAGGCCGTTAGAGCCGCTAACTCTCGTCGAACTATAAAGCCTTCTAAATTGGTGCGGGCCACGAAAATAGACTTCCGGTTCCCGTCTCGCGCGCGCGTGAGCCCGTTCGCTCGCTCGCCTGCTCCCGCCGAGACGCGTCGCGCCGCGCCGCGCCGCGCCGCGACATGCCACGTCTGCTATCTAGTATGCCAAGAACGGCTCCTCCCCCTCGTCTTCCGTCTATCCTCACACGCACCCGCGATAAATGCGGCCGCGTACACGCACGCTATAGTCAGGCCGCGAAAGCCTCATGTAAATATCGCAACCCGCGAAAATAATTCTTGCGATATGCGGAGGCACCGCCGGGAACATAGAAGGTCGTGTTTCGTTACATCAATATTTGCACGATGCATAAAACCCACGCGAATAGATAACGATATCTGTGGCATAGTGAGATCACAATGGAGTACATCCTATAGTCGAGCAAAGGCTATATGTAAATATCGTGACCTATGACTATAATTCCGACAATCGGAAATATTGAAAGCATTCAAATCCGCGCTTCGATATTCTTTTTACTAGCTAGCTATTTCTAGTTTCCTAACGATAAAATCTGAATGGATAAATAACAATACCTATATGATAGTCGACAAAAAGATATTACAGTCAGACAGGAAAAGGTTAAATATTTCACGATAATAATTCCGATATGCAGAAACAACCAAAAAGGTCAAGAGGAATGATACAATATTACTTTACATATCGATTATATACATATCGATTATATACATATATGATAAATGACAAAGAAATGCACGCTTTCTTGGATACATAATATGGATATTATGTATTCAAGAAATTCTCTAACATAAGGATTTTTCTCGAAATGTTCGTTTCCTAAATGACTTTGGTGGCCTTTCACGTGGATCTCATGGCATCGTATGCGCCGCATACACGTTTTAACTTTCAAAAGCGTAAACATTTCATTTGCGGAGGCGAATTCCGATATGCATAAGTATCTTGAGGGTGCTCCACCTTCCGTATGTGTGTCAATATTCCTTCACCATGTGCATCCTGTAACGCTACGTACCGTTACACACCCGCTGTAGTCGAACTGCGAAAGACGCGAGTGTAAATCTCGTACCCGCGGAATAAATGATCACGTCGCGTTTCAGTTTCATACCGGGATCGCAGCATCTCGCGAATAATACGTATCTCGGTATCGCGAGAGGAGCCTCTCTCTTTCTCTCTCTCTTTCGCCACGGTGGAACTTACGGTACACGGCGGAGCATGACGTGACGCACGCAGGTGCAACTTATGTAGTCTAGCGTAGTTTTCGCGGAACGAGGCGAGCCTTCGGCTAGGCATCTCATGCAGTTGCACTTATCTGCAGATTCCCATTTCGCGCCGAGAAAGGATCGGCCTTCAAATGGCGCGCGCGTTCGCGCTTAGTGCCAAGGTCGAGGCTCTCGCTATACTTCTTTCTAGGAACTCCTTTCTTTCCTTTTCACTCCACGCGATCTCTAGGCGAGCAGCTGTTCTCCTGTACGATTCACATTTGTGTGGAATCCTTTTTCTCTTTGTTTTACTTTTCGCGACCATCCTTAGGACGGTCGCGCATTTTACGCTCGAGATTCTTGACCCCGCACTGTGGCTATATTGTATTATGACTGTAACGTGGGACTGAGATATTGGATCGCGTGAATATAATAGGAAAGTTTAATATTTGTATATGATTTTGTGACTTATGCATTGAAATTTTTTTCTTTTTCTCTATCTTAATGAAAAACTTATAATAGTTACTGCAAAATCATTAAATACACATTATACTAATGACATAAAAATGTTAATATTATTTAATTATATTTTATAAACTACAAAAGTTCCGCGCGAAACGTGTTACGTAGCACGATTGGACACGCTTCAATAATCGGAGCTTCACAATTTATATCCTGCGAGATTGTCGAACAGCAAAGGCGCCTCGCAAACAGAACGATCAATTATGTTAAGATAACACTTTGTTTATGTGTATGTATTACTAATTTTTAAAAATTCGATCATTGGCATCGAATACGAACGTATGTCAATAAGCGCAATAAACGCTGAATGGCGTGACAAGAACTTATCGCAGAAACTGCAGCGGATGAGTGGGTGTCCGCGCGAATGGTTAGATAGTTTAGCATCGGAAGACGAGCGGATAAGGCGCGCGCGCGTGTGTGTGCGTGTGTGTGTGTGTGCACGCTTTTCCGTTTGGTCCTTCTCGCCATCAACCCGGCCGACCCCGTGGGTCTCTTCTCCGCCCACGTAGCACAACGCGAGAGATCCTCGTGTCTCTTGGACACTTGGAACGAGATAAATCTAAAGTGGACAGTATATATATGCCCAGGCCCACGCGTAACCGGGCCCGATCGCGTTCGAGAAAGCGAGACTATGTCGCTCTCCTCACGTTCTATTGACATGTTAGTCGTAAAAGGTAAAGCGCGCCGATAACGCTCATAATGGCTTCCGTAATTTCAGAAAATGAGGGTCGGGTTATGCTCGACGTGGTGACCAGATTTTTAAGCTGTTAAAGCCCCTCCCTCCTCGCTCGGGATAATCCTTCTTCTCGAAGGAAAGAAATAATAGCGTCTAATGCGCCAGTCAAAAATTACTTAAATACCGTGACTAAGATCATCACTTTCAAATTGGAGATATTATTTCTCTCTTTTTCCAATGTGATAATATCTCTTCATAAAAAATCCTTTGAATCACGACCGAGACTACCTGTTGTAGATGAAACTCAAGTCGCGGATACTCGACCTCGAGACTTCCGAAATTCCTAGTACGTGACAAAACGATGTCAGTCGTAAAATATATCGCATAATGTTATACATTTGCGAGACAAGAGAGAGAACAAAACGGAGAAGGAAGGGGAGACGAAATTAGCGGTTGGTTCTTCGAGAGTCCCGAACTTTATCTTAAAACCTCGAGCGGTTGAGAGAACGGAGCTCCGAGAGAGGATTGAAGGCGCACGGCGCGATAGGTTGGAAGAAAGGGCGGAGAAGGTCGAGGCGGAGGACGAACAAGGTTCGTTTGCCCGCCTGCACACGTGCACCTATATGGTAATTCCTTTCGGTCGCGGCGGAGTGTCGAGAATTTGACGACGGGGGTACGCCATAAAAGTACGCCAGCCACAGAGGAGCGTATCGTGGAACATGTACGGCACGGGGGAACGAACGATCGTATCTTTTTTTTTTTACGTCTGAGCTGATTAACTCCGACACGTATAATATTCCCTGTATGACGCGTATGTAGTTTTCGTTCCTTGGCATCGCATATGTAATTATTGCACTAAAATATAATTTGAGAAAAGGTAAAAGAAAAAGATACGCGTCGCGAGACTACCGTGTGGTAAACAGATTCTGGATTATTCATTTAAGCTTGACAGAATTGAAGAACAAAACTTGAATCTGTACTATGTATTTTAAGAATAATTGAAGACGTGTGTTGGCTCCTTTCAGCGATGATTGGATTTACATTTTTAAAAAATATATGTACAGAATGTCTATAAAGTCTGACCCTTATATTTTGGACAAAATTTATTTGAAATTTTTGAGTCTCCCTGGAATTTCCCTTAGGGGGAAGGCAACCTTAAAAGAATAACTTCTCGAAATGATCGAATACGTATTTCGCAATTTTTTATAATTAAAAAATTTTTTTTTCTAATATAGATATTCTGTACATATGTAAAATTTTTTCCATAGTAAAATAGTTGGAATAGAAATTTTGCTTGAAATTAAAAGATAAAGGAAAATCATAGGAAAATTGAGGATCAAGGATGCATGTCTGTTTCATCATCGCTATTTCACGAGGTTTGCAGTCACAGCGTTCCGTCACTCAAGAAGGGTTGAGAAGCAAGTTAGTTATTGGTCATTGGTTAGGCGGTGATACCGGGTGGCTTGAATGTCCAGCCATTGCTTTCTTGACGTGGGTTTCGGGATACACGGGCGGGCATATTCGACCGGTCATTGTCCACCTAACGATAACGTGGCTCGCCGTATACGTTCGCGTCATGATTCCCGATTTGTATCAGTTTTCACGCTTTGTTCGAACTCGATATCTCCGTTTTTAAATATAATCGAGGAAAGAAATAAGCTTTCGAGATGAGCTTATCATTATCATTATCTTCATAATATGCTTCTTAATCAAGGTAATCGCGCTCGCAAAATAGCTTTCTCCCACTGCCGTAACGCTTTAAGTAATTATGTAATTAACGCAGTTTGGATAAATATTGAAGCAGTACATAGAGAGATAATGGAGCCAAGGTCTTACCTCTTGTGGTCTACTGTGCGAGATAAATTGATATCATCTCTCTTTTGCATCACCGCTACTCGCTTCTCAACGGATATATTTTTTTTCGCAACGTGCGTGGCACATTCATTTTCCTAAGATTATTCGATACTGCTATACGCGGATGCGTTTCCTGCGTTTTTCGCAACTCGAGAATGGGAACGTATAGATTTATCGCGTTTCAAAAGCAGGAATATCCATACGATTTCATCTTCAGGTCGATGTCGCGCGATAATAGTCATAGATGCTATAAGATTCTGATTGTACAGGTGACGATTACGCGCATACCCGGTGCATGCACCTATAGAGACCGTAAAAACCATGGATTTTTTAATCACGGGATCTTGCAAATCCTGGACGCGACGTCCGGGTTTGTCACCCACTTTTGCGCTCCTGCGGCCGCAGGTGTGTCGCGGCAACGTGCTCAGGGCATTTTCGCCTGCATACACCGTTATACAGCGTGTTCCGAGATTCAATAAACCGACGGTCTGTAGCTATCGGCGTCCGCTGAAAAGCTCATCCGAAGTAATTTCCTACGAGTCGACATTGAATCAACTTCTTGGAGAAAACTTCCTGTTTCTTCTTTTTTTATAAAACGTAGCTTGGAACGTAGCGATGAATTGCAGTCGCGTTTACGATTGCAATATCTAATTTGCGTGATCGAAGTGATCGAAATTACAGTCAAGCTAGAGTTGCTAATAATAATGTCATTATTTCCGGAGAGAGGCGAAGAGAGAGAGAGAGAGAGAAAGAGAGAAATAAAGCACGGCTGTCTCTCAGATATTTTCTTCGAATACTTTGCACATTGCTGCGATAATATAGGAATAATTGAAGATGAAATCTCGACCGGAAGTCCGATGACTTATAATTCAATTTTTCATTGTTCGCGATACGATATTTGCGAACACCCGGTGGATCTGTCTACGACCAGCCAGCCTACTGCGTGCCAGCCTACGTATATGCGGGTATCTGCCTGCCTGCCTGCCTACCTACTTGGTTCACCGATTCTCGCCGGTATTCACGACGAAAATGCGTACCCACGTCTCGGACTCGGTTGCGAGGCAGGCTCGGCTCTACTGACTCGGCACGGCATAGCATAGCACGGAACAGCTCGGCTCGGCTCGGCCCGACTGTGCCGTTCAGGTATACTCGGCTGTCTCGACTTCCGGTCGCGGTAAAGGTGTGCCTAGGCGAAGTTATACCCACGCGACCAGACGCCGACGATCGATGTCGAAAAAAAAGAAGACCTACAAAAAGTCGCGCTACTATGCTGAAGCTTCGCTCGCGGGATAGACCTGTTTCGCTGTTAAATCGTGTTCGGGCAACCGCCACGATGCTAAATCAAGCGAACACACACGCGAACGAGTGTGGTATCGCGTTACCACGGGGACGGGAGGAAACTATCCCCGATCTTTTCGACTTTGATTGCGTTTCGCTCAGATCATAAATCCGTAAATAAACATTTCTGTATCAGCGAAATCTTTGTATTAGTAAAATTTTTCGGAACTTGTTCGGGGGCGTATAATACATTCTCATGAATTAATTAGATATTAACGTGGGATAAGTTGCGTCGAATATGTCACCTGTGGACGATTATCATTCGATTGCGAATGTTCCTTTTTATTGCAAAACATATCCTATGCTATTTCTCTAATTGATCAATATGTTAATCTACCGTTTCAGTTCGTTGACTTGGGCATGGTAACTAGTATAGAGTACAACCATAAGTCCGTGGAATCGGCTAGGAAAGGCCAAGAGGTCTGTATCAAAATCGAGCCCGTACCGGGAGAAGCGCCCAAGATGTTTGGTCGTCATTTCGAGGCGAAAGATTTTCTCGTCAGCAAGGTAAGTACATTAATAATTAATTTATCAATCAATTTTTGTTTTTACCGCAGAAAGAAATTATATAATCGTGATTCGGGAGAAGAATTTTACACCTTTAAAAATCATAAGTCGTGAAAAAATTAATATCAACGGATTTTTGTTTAAGAACAGTTAATTATAGATCGTTATACAATTATACATTAAACTTCAATTCTGTTTTTACATAGTAACCAAAATCCAATTATAATTTCGTATTAAATTTGATCGAACGTTAGGTATCGTAGAAAGTCCAATTGATTAGTTTTAAGGTTGATAATCTTATAACTAGCCTGTTGAATTATATTACTTTTCGCGCTACACCGCACGAAACTGAGAAGCGCGTTTTCGCCTTGACGCAAATTCGACTTAGTATGCGAGACCTAGATCGAAAAAGGAAGATGAACATCCGGCGGCGATCGCTCGTCCGCCATCGGCTTCCGGCCTTCGTAGAAGCTCGCTACCTTTTCCCCTCCGCGTCTCCCTTTCCCTTCTCCCTCTACTTTCCACTCTTCCTTTTTCGTCTTCCTCCTTCAGGCGAGGATATCGACTGTGGGACGAGTTCAGCCCCGTGTTCGCTCGGATACTTCGTTGTAACGTTCACACGTGCAAATAGTTCTCTACTTGAGCGACTATTATTAATTACAGTATTTTCGTGTTATACAGCTGACGGGAAAATTAATATAGGACGCGTTTCTTATATTTAAATAAAAATTGCAGATATTTAATTAAATGTATTATATAAATAATAATGATAGCCAACATTGGAACAGAAATAGAAACAGAAATTTGAAATTTTATTCTAGAAATATATAGCTACGAGAAAATCCAGATTAGATAAATAAATCAGAGACAAAAATTCCATGTACGAAGCGGGTATTGGATACGTGGAAGGGACTGAGCGGATTAAGTTTCAATTACTCCGTCGCCGTTACATTATTCTCGTGGAAATGTGTGTAAAAGACTGTTGCGATCGTTAATTAAGACAGATGTTTCGTAGGCTTCTTCTTCTTCCCCTGAGAAACGGTACCGGTGCCTTTTCTTCATACTGACGTCTCATTTTCATTCTTTCCTCCTTTTTCCCCGTTTCTCTCTACCCTCCCCACTTCTTCTCTTTTTCGCGGATCTCTTCTATCGTCGTCGTACTTCAAGCACCTTCCTGTGCTTTGGTAGGCAAGCGGAAGTCGTCGTTACCGTTTGGTTCATGGAATCAGTTCCGGAAGTATCTTGTTCCCACGGCGATTCTCCCGAAGCCGCTGATCCGTCGACACGTCGACTCATACGGGCGAAATAGAGCAAACGCTTTTGCTTTTCATCGCCCAAAGAAAATGCCTTCGAAAGATACGAAGGGAGACACGAGATCACGAATAAAATAGGGCGAAAATAAACATTTATTTTTTGCTTCAAATATACATGTTTTTTTATCGGAATATTTTTTCTGTTTGACGATCAACTGTCGCTCCTATGTAAACAAGAAGCTATAGAAAATCTGTGAAAAAATATAAGCAGCACGAAGTACAAATTATATATCATCATTGTGTTAGTTCGGATAGTTATTTATTCTGATGATAATAAATTGCGAAATGTAGAGAAGAAAATTTAAATATAAATAAATACTTTTGATAGTGAAAACTATAAAAAGCAGGAAGCGTACGAATACATCGTTGCTTCAGGCCTTTAGTTCAAACAAATATTTTCGCTTCTACTTTCGGCTGAGGGATTTGCTTCACTTATATCGCAAGCACACGGAACAATATTTCTCGCCGCACTTTCCGGAGGTGCGTTTATTTATCCGACCGCGGGAATAATCTGTTTCTAATCTTAGCGTGGCGGAAAGAGAAAAGTGGATCATGGAAAATCGCGAGCGTAAAGATCGGTTAAATTCCTCGAAGAGGACGGTATCTCGAAATGGAACGATCGATACGGCACGTCCGCGCGAACTTATCGCGTGTTTGTCACGCAGACCGAAATTGCATAATAATATCTGAGACGCGTAATCGCGATCGCGAAAAATTTAAACTTTCAAATTAGTTTTGCGCTTTGCGTCGTCGGTGAAATTTTTTATGATTACCGCGAACTGTTGTATATTCAACGTTCCGCATACTTTAAGCAGTAATACGGACGTAGAGGAAGAAGGGAAAAAATACGTGGGGGGGCGAGGATAAGATAGAGAGGGAGAGACAGAGAGCAGAGGAGAATGAAGAGCAGAGAGAGAGAGAGAGAGAGAGAGAGAGAGAACGAGAAATGACGAGGATCAAGAGAAGCTAGAAGGGGCGTGGCGGGAGGCAGGCGTCCTCAATAGCCACGTAAAACCACCATTGTGACCGATCCATGAATGAAACGGGACTTCCGGCCGGGAGTGGGGGCGGAAACAGTTGTGAAGCGTTACGTTTCCGAATAGTTCGATGTGCGCGCGCGCGCACATGCACACGATGCGGCTTCTCTATTTCTCTATTTGCGAAAAGTGCCACATGGAAATTAGCCACGATTCTACGCATTAAAAACACACGCGACTCTCAAAACGGCCGGCAATTGCTGCATTATGGAGTTGCCCGTTACTTTATTGAGATTTCGCTTTTAACATAGATCATTCCAGCCTGCACGTCACACGAATGACGCCTGTGTTTCCGTTACAAGTTGCGTCATTCGAACGTGTAACATATGACGCTACATTTTTTCCCCTTCGAGCCTCGACGTTCACAGATGAATGGTGTTACAGCCTATTCTCGAGTCCTCACGCTCGGATTATCCGATTTGATCGTCCGATTATTCGTGTTATCAAAGTTCTCAATCAATCCTTGGACTCGATTTAACTTTAAAATATTACAAACGTCACATTCCTTTTTTGTTCTTTATTTTTGTGTCATATAATTTACAACTCTTTCACTATTACCCTTCTTTTATTATTATTATGAAACGTAGGTAATCGCTGTTTAGAAATTTGTTTATTGAAATTTGTAGAATTTGAGAATTGAAATTATGTAAAATTGGAATAGATAGGTTTTTAGTTAAAGATAGATATATGAGTAAATGTATGAGTTAAAATACATAGATTCTCTTTTTAAACTCTCATTTTTGCAGTTAGAATAGAAGAGAGAGAGAGAGAGAGATTTTTACTGTCTTATTTCTCTGTAAAATCTCTGTAATGATCACATGTTTTACGATAATAGATAATAGAAGTGTCATTTCTCGAATTGTTACAGATAAGCAGGCAGAGTATAGACGCATGCAAGGATTATTTCAGGGATGACCTACTGAAGACCGATTGGCAACTCATGGTAGAATTGAAGAAGCTCTTCCAGATACTCTAGAATATGATAAGGATTACGACGACGACATTGTCCAAGGGCCTCTTGCTTTTCCGATGGCTGCTCGGCAACAAAATTGGACCTGTCGAACCGAGCAATAGTCCCCTCGATCGTCGTCGAGTCTTCCCAAACGACATCATCGTGACGTCGCCGCGAGATCGATGATGCGACATACTCGATTTTATGCTCTATCTCTGCAATTTTAACGCTTCTTTCGTTCTTCGTGTTCCGACATGCAAAAGATCGCTGAAAGTTCTACGGCATTGCCGTGACGTGCCGCGAAAAAAGATGCGATTTCGAGCTCGCCGGTGTCCTTGGAAGCGCACGCGCGGTTTTCGAAGACGATCGACGGAGAAGAAACGCGATCGCATCGGATTCCGCGATTGCGTTCGGAGTATTTACGGAGTACTGCGAAAGCGGTATTCCCGTATCTTTCCAACGAGGAGGAAGAGAACGTAGAACTGGTCGCATCGGAGAGGAAGCTTCTTGGAAGTGTACGATCGCGAGGAGAGGATCACTCCGGATGGAACAACGACGTGGACAACGCCGTTGTAGATACGCGGAAGACAGGAAACAGAGTCAAGAGAGAAGAAAAAGACAGAAGAGAGAAAGGACGGAGAGAGCGGGTGAATAAGCGTTGCGCTAATGAACGAAATAATTGCGCGAGAACATCGTGTGTTTTGTATATGTAATCTCTTTATATAAGACAAACGCAGTATTGCGATCGGAAAATAAAGACTATGCGTTTTCGCAAAAAAAAAAAAAGAAAATAAAAGAGAGAAGGGAAAAAAAAGAGTATCTCTTTTACGCGCTGGTATGTGCGTTGATGGCTCATATCCGAGGACACGCTCTGTCATCCTTTCCTGGTACCCGTCCGTCTCGGATGCACGTCATTTTATGTATCCGATTTGCTCGTAGTAAGTATTCATCTTTTAGAAATAATGCTTTCTACGTTTTCGTGAGGAAATCTTTTATAATGACGCATCTCTTTGGTGTCGCGATATAATTTATCATTGTCAAACTCATAGATTTAAGTATTCACGCGAGTAAGAATTTTAAATTTTTGATCATTTTGTATTAATGTTGATTGAATTTTAATGTTAATTGAATTTTTAACAAGAACAAGTGAAAAACAGACTATTTTTGTATTCTACTGTCATGATGCCAGTATAAGTTATGTTTATTTAAGTGATGGTCCCCTACTGTCCATTGAGAAACATCGAAACCGAGCCGCTAGGCGTAAATACATTGAAAAATTGAACAAAACGTCCTCCGGGAAAAGGACCCACAGTTCTATTTGGACCCTTCTTCCGACTATCACCTCTATTATATATCCCTTTATTAAGACTTTCGGCGATATGTACACCCCGACCGTGGGAACGCGCGTTTTTAATTGGCCGAGAGTGGCAATAACGCCGGAAAGAAACTCGAGAAATAAATCGACGACGACGACGACGACGACAATGACGACGACGACGATGACGTGTAACGTTACGCAGTAGATCGCATATCGTTCTCGAATTCTCTCGAGAGCCGTTCCTCTCCCTCTTTAGCACTACCGGAAGCGACAATGATATGTCGCGTGTAGGATCGATTGTGTCGCGCGCGATCGAAAAAAAATCGACGTCGTCGAAAATCATTTTACGACTAGTCTGTATATTCGCACAAAACGCAAACTCACTTACGTAAGTCGTAAGTTTTAATAGGTTTATCCGAATCCCGCTGTTCCCTTCCCTCTGCGATTTCTCATGTGTGCGTTACTCTTACATATTATCTTACATACATCGATACATACTGATACGCACGCACGTACACTCGCGCGTTTCCTCTGTTTCTTTCCCCTTCCTTCCCTCCGAACAGCGTCCTAGGTCGATGCCTGTAAGATATGAACTACCAATCAACATGAACAAACGGTAACGTAAGCGAAATAATGCGAGAAAATAAATTTTAACTTTTTTGCCTAGTTAAATTAAAAAAAAACTTACATTATCTATTATATTTCTATTTCTAAAGAGAGAGAGAGAGAGAGAGAGAGAGAGAAAGAGAGAGAGAGAGGGAAACTTAATTATCTTTAGTATATAAAATATCTTTGATATTAATCGTGGAAGTTTCCTATCAAGTTTGAGTAAAAATCGAGAAAGCTGCCAATAAAATATCTTTCAAAACACACACACACACACACACAAAACATTTTATTACATTTGTGTATAATGCGTTATTACTGTGTGTATAAATTATATTATAAAAAAATATATGAATATTATATTATATATTATTAGATGTATCAAATTATATTATTATTGTCTATCGTATGAAATTGTTAAATTATGTTTATCAATGAATTCCGTTCGACTGATTGCTAATTTTGTGTTCCTCAACCGATTCGATTCCCATTGATTGAGGAACCGACTCTTCTGAGTTGTTCGAATCCGTCGCTGGTCGAAGTCAGAAAATATGTCGTGTCCTTGCTGGGAGCAACCGAGAGCTCGAGTCGGCAAGCCGCGCTCAATAAACGTGCACGTCATTTCGAGTCATTCATGCATCTGCAGGTTGTCCTCGCGTCTCTCTCTCTCTCTCTGTCTCTTTCTTTTTCTATCTCTTTCATTCCGATCGCCATTCGTGTGCGAGTGCAGCTGCGTTGCGCACGTGCATGCTCCGCGCATTGGCCATACAGTTCGACGGCTACGCGATCGGAGATCGCGTAAATCGCCTGGTTGACATTTACGCGACATTGAATAATCATAAACGGCACATTGCGATGCGTCCTGTCACCGATCGAATCCTCGCTAACGTAATGAAAAGGAGTATTTATCTGACGCGATGTTCAGGACACTTCTCGAAAACGCGACGATAAGCGATCTTTTTGCTCTTATCACACGTTGAGAGCGAATACAATCCGAAATTCCAAATTCTGTCGCTGCAATATGTAAAAATAATCTGTAATATACGATAATTTCTGTAATGTACGGATATACGGAGTATCTCCGAAATGAGTTGCCAATTTTGGAAATGCTTTCATCTTTAGAGAATGAAACTGTTTCAGAAGCATTCTGTGTATAATTATTTTTAAAAATAAAAAAGAAACATTTTTTTTATTATCAGGATAAAATAATCGAAAGTTATGTTAAACAACAGTTAAATTGCAGTACAACGTCACGTGTTTGAATGGGAACGTAGTATCAGCAAACCTCAAGAGAGATATGTAAGAAAACGTGGAGAGAGGGAGAGTGGGAAAGGAGAGAGAGAACATAATTGTGAAAATGAGGGTAACATTTTGCCACTGCTATTCCGAGTATACTAAACTTCTTTACACCGTTTGAATGACTTACTTAATTAGAGACAATTAACCTCCGCAATTGCTGAAAACGATGGCGTAGAAAAATATGGGGAGGGATGAAAGAAGAGGAGAAAACGTATAGTTGAGGAAGAAGTATAATCGGGAATGTTTCTTCTTTTTCCGAGTTTTATGCTACATTTTATACTAGGATTTATTTTGTGGATAGAGGAACGTCATACATTCAAGGGTCTCAAAAGAAACATTGCCGAGACAAATGTTACGTTTTTACTGCCAGACTTTTCCCATTTTCACTATTAAATTCTAATAAGTTTCGGGTTACACTAAGAATACAAATTAAAAATCTTGAGTTAAAATCTAAAAATTAAGCGAAAAATTGCATCACTCGATTGCAAAAAGGCATTTAAGTTTGAACACTGGAAATTTGCCGATTCATAAATCTACAACTGACTTGACTCCGAAGATCCCCCGGAGAAAGGAAGAGAATACAGGAACCTGGAAGAAGCTCACGGTAGAAGCCTCGCTCAATCGAAAAGGATTTTTACGGATGAACAAGCGTGAATTGCGATTCGGTACAACGCATCGTTCCTGTTCATGAAAAGTCCCATCGTTGTATTTCACGCAGCGTAAAACTTCCGACATGAATGCGACTGTTCGTCGACTCATTGAGGACGTGCTATGAAAGAAGGGCGATGTTGGAGGGGACGGAGGAAATGTACATGGTTCTAGGGAGAAAGAGAGAAAGAACATGAAAGTGAATGAGTGAGAGAAATAAAGAAAGAGAGAGAGAGAGAAAGAGAGACAGAGCTCAGCAAGAGCTGAATGGAAGGGGGAGCGTTTCCACACCGGATATCCTTTCGAGGGAAGCGGTGCACGCGATTCGCATCGCCGCCACGCCCGTGTGGCGTGTAGATATAAACGTCGTCGCTCGTATTACTAACAGTATAAAAGACCGAGGAAAGGCGGCCGGGGTTGCGACGATTGGATTGAAATTGTTCAGCCAACGCGAGATACTTCTCTCGCTGACCGACAGCGATGCAGGATGACAACATATCGCGTGTCATTTGGACAAAAATGTCTATTCTTTTCTTCGCTAGCACATCGAAATTTAATTGAAATACACTCGCATCGCAAATTTGATGATCGTCGGAAATAATTTCATATAATAAATGTATCAACGTGATATTTTATTTTATCGAGAGATAATTTGTACACACAATGAATTATGTTATAGAGTATACGATTAACGCGTGAAAATAATATTGAAGAAAGTTGACATCGATTTATTCAAATTTCCATATTTTTTATTCCGTTTGGATCGGTTACAGATGTTCCCTGTTATCGTCATGTAATCGATAGATCCGCTTCTTATCGAAACATAAAACCGGTTGTCGTCAACCACCTCGCGTTCCTCTGCATTTTTCATATTTGCCCGTGATGACTTTGTACATTTCGAAGAAGAAGCGAGTGATGGACTCGAGTAGGTCCTGCGACTAACACGTTCCCCGTACCGTTGCGTGAATCACAAATCGGCCGATGAGCATCGCAACGGTGACGAGGAAGCGTGTTTCGTCGCTTCTCGGAACAAGGTATGTCATATTCCGACTCCGGTTGCGTCCGGAACATCGTTGTTACGATTCGCCGAAGTGCTGTCCCGACGATGAAGCGAATCCTAAGAGAGCCGCTTTGTGCGATGTCAGATTTCCGATGCGATAAACGCCAAAATCGCGCACGGAATTAATTATCCATTAATTAAGTGAGTGAAATACTTGAGAGAAATACAGAAGCTATAAACGGATATACTTTTTTTTTTGCCGAAAGAATAACTTTTCTTACATTTTCTTTTATTTTGTTATACATACTTGATATATTAAAAAAATAATGCACATATATTAAAAAATATATTTTTTAAATATTTCTTATATTTTTATTTTTTAAATTCTTGAGCGGACGTGACATCGCGTATAGATACAAGTGAGTATTAAGATATTAGCGTTCATCGTATCCGAAGTATGATATCGCGAAAGCTACTAATGGCAGCGGCAATACTCGGGAACCTTTGCACCCCTCGCAGCCACTTTCGGACAGGTGCGTGCCTTGGTGTCAAATTCGCAAAGACCATAGAGTAACTCAATACCCATTGAGGACATTGGGTACCTGCCCACACGTACGTGTACGAACGATACAACGACGTTCTCGTGCGTACTGCCTTATTAGATAAGCCAAGGGGTTCATCAAACACGCGTTATTGTTCCCCGCGAAGAAAGCATTAATTAACATTTTTCTTGTATTAGAAGAACAGCGCCTCGTTTTGATTATGAAACTGCAATATCGGAGCATCTGGCATTCATGAATTTACATAGATAGATAGTTTTTTAAAATGCTTTTGCACGAAGAGTTGATCGGAAATGGCATCCATCTTGCGAATTTCACGAAGCGTTTCAACATTGTGGCAGCACTTCTTTCATTTATAAAAATTCAAATCCAAATGTATAACCATCAAAGTGTTAATTTATCGAGCAAAAGTCGCTGCGCGATACGCTAATACCGGTCCGCGATATGTTAATTTAATGTTAATCTTTCGCGGAACCGATTTCCTGCTACGTGAGTGTATGTAATTTTGCAAGCTACACACGCGCGCATGCACGCACGCACGCACACGTACATGTGAAATGTCGCGAAGAATTCATTCGAGATTCTCGAATGACGTGTGCTTTGCTCGCAACGTTATTTCCATAAATCACAAGTGCAAAGTATGAATGAAACTCAACCTACACGGGGTATATTACGCTTTACGCGCGGTTATCTCCAATGTTCATCATTACAAGCATCGGACGACGCGCTTCCTGTCGCCTTATTCTAACATCCTTTCCGATAAATTCGTCGAAGCAATATCGCTACCTACACAAAGTGATGGCCGTGTCGTTAGTTTCCTAGTTAATTAGGTCGTTAATTGAGGGAAAAATGGTCTTTATAAACCCGCATGATACAAACCTCTAATTATTCTAGTCGGACGCGTCTAAGAATATCCCGAGAGAGAGAGAGAGAGAGAGTACGGTGATATTTTTTAACGAGGAGACCCGCAGCGTCGCGTAAGGTAATATGCGGGAATATTTCTTTTTCTTCATAAATAAAATCGCGATTCCGGGCCGAATCGCGCCGGGTCTCGTTCGTGCTGTCGCGTCCGTAGGAAGGACTAGAAGGAATATCGCTTTTTACGCTCTCGCGCCGCGTCCGCCTTAGAACAGGCGGGTATATAGGAGGAGCAACGCGCCCACAAACGTACATTTAAAATACACACACGGTACCTCCGTACGACATACCCGCGAGCAAATGGAGTGAACGAGTCGCTTGGCGACGGCGGGAGGGAGGACGAGGAGGAGGTCGAGAGAGCCGGGAGCGAGCGACGAGGATGAAAGAGGATGTAGTCGGCGGACGTTTACGAAGAGTACCGAGTCACCCCGACATGTGGGAGAAGAACTCGATACTATACGCCGCAGGATCGGTTACGACGTTCGATCACCTGAACGGGTATTACTCACTACCGCTAGCGTTCCTCGCGATCCGTTTCTCAAAAAGAATCCCCGGGAAAAGGGGGGGACACTCGACGTCGCGGTCTCCAACTCGACTTTTAAGGGACGAATTGGGCGAACAACACACGATCTGACCGAGTTTTTTACTTAAAAAAAAATCTAACTCCTCGCAAATGCGATATTTTGTGAAAAAGAGAGTAACGTATGTAAAACACATGAAGCATGAACACGCGACGGATTTTTACTTCGGGGATAGGTAAACAGGAAGAAACGTAAGATAGCGCGTATAAAAATATAACATGTACTACTCCGCGTGTATGTAAAATGTAAGTATAAACGTGCGACGTGAGACGCAAGGGCTCGTAAACCATAGCGGGAGGACAAAATTTGATTTGAAATCGGGTCGTTTCCGTTCCCCTTACGCGGAGGCACCGCGGCACCGCGGCGCCGCGATTCAGCCCTGACCGACAACACGAGCATGAATGAAGTATCGCGTCTGGCTCGCTGTTTGTACGGAATACGCGAGCGCGGGACGGGAAGAGGGGAAGGATCGCGGGCGTCACGGTGCCTTGGTGGCTGCGTGAGACGCGTGTGTGGGTGCGTGTGCATGGTGTGTACCGCGCGCGCGCGCGCGCACACGCACACGCACACACAATGTAAGTACCGCTCGCGCATACCCGCCTTTCGATGTCGGAGCGCGCATGCGCACCCTACCCACAGAGGTAGACGGAGGGAGAGAGACAACGGCGAGCGGGAGAAGGAGATGGAACGTCGCTCGCGCTGTTTGTACGTGAACAGAGAGTTTACCAACGGCGCAGCAGCGCCGAGCATCAGCCGGTCGTTCCAGAAAGCCAGGGGCGCGATCGCACTCGCGGAGAAAGAGGGAAAAAACAGTGGCGAGAACTCACTGGAGAAGCCCGTTTTGTCGTACTTTGTGGACGTGCGAGATCGTCGGACGCGCGGGCGACCCGAGTATCGTCGCGGCAGCGACGACGTCCGTGAACGCACGTTCCTCGCGGCGACAGCGATCGGAGTAGTTGGATCGGGCGCGCGTATGACATACGACGCGGCCGGCCGACCGGCTACCGCGTGAGTGCGCGACGTAAAAAGGGAGTGCGTGCCGGCGCTCTGTGCGAGGGCGCAAACTTTTTTTTCCGATGACCGAACGCGATGCACCGTCGACAAGGGCGCGATGCAAGCCGTGACGGAGGTTAGGAAACGCCGCGGAAATAGCGAACGGCGCATAATAAGGGACGAAAGAATTTAATAGCAAGGAGAATTCTCGGAGGCTCAAGAGGAAGACGGAGAGCGACGTCGTCGACACCAGTGGCCCCGGTGGCGCGATGGTACGTGCCTGGCTCGCGATCTACACCGGCATGGCCGCCGAGGCCAGCTGAACTTCTGCGGCTGTCTCACTCCCGCGCATCGAACGAACGTCACAGTCTCGCTTGTTCCCTCGTGCACGATCAGCCGAGCGAACGAACGGGCGAACGAAGGAACGAACGAACGAACAAACGAACGAACGAACGAACGTATGAGCGAACAGACGCGCGCTCATTCGTTCACGCACACTCTTGCGCGCAATCATTCGCTCTTTGCCCCCTCCGTCTCTCCACTCCGCTCACCCTACGGCCAGCTCCCCTGACGGGCTCTCCTCCGTCTCTTTTTATTTCTTTCTACTCGGTCCGCTCGTAATCCCGCCGTTCTCGTCTCGGCGATGCGGGTGAGAAGGAGAGAGGAAGAACGACACGAACGACCATCGTACGAGAGCGTATACCCGTATCTCAAAGAGAACGCGAGCGAGCGTTCCTGCTTCGCGTACGTGCATGTGCATTAATCCGACCGGAGGCTCGCCATTCGAGAGAATCAGCGGCGAAGGCGCAAACCCCTACGCAAGCTTCGGTCTATCTGTCGCTCCTCTCTTCCTCCATCCTCCCACCTCTCTGTATCTTCGCCGAAAGATCGTCACTGTCGTCATCGGTGCGTGTCGTCATCGAAGATACGGTGCGACATACGACGATGAGGGCACGTTTGGGAAACGCTGCCACATACGTAGGAATTAGCGCGATGACAGGGACAAGTTTGTCGCAGAACGAAAAATAGCGATATTACCGATATGTGTTCGACGACAATGGAGACGCACGAGTGAGATGTAGCGTGAATGTTTTTTGCCAACTATCAGCGAATCGATCGAAATCCTATTGCGACACGGGGGAGACGTCACCGCGGCATTCGTCGCGCACCTGTCGTCATCGTCGACGACACCGCCGCGACGTAACGCGAGGCAGCCAGCGATACTCTGCCCGCGCAGTCGACACACCGTGTCCTCCGCAAGAGAGACGAAATCGAGAAAGACGCGGGAGAGAGGCGGAAGGAGAGAAGAAAAGACACCGGTGAGAAGGCCGCGCAGAGGGTGGAAGGATGCGCGAGGAGCGTGGCGGCCACCGACTCCTGCACGGCGCTTTTTCACGGAGACCAACGCGGTTATCCGAGATGCGAGCCGCGTGACACGAATGCGGGAGCGCGAGAGAAAGGAGAGCCCGAAACACGGGGGGGAGAAAGAGAGAGAGAGAGGGAGAGAGAGAAGGAAGGAGAGACAAAACTTGACGAGAGAACGTATCCGGCCCCGTACGAACGTACGTACTCCTTCTCGTGCGTGCGTCGTGCGTGCGTGCGTGCACACGTGCGACGAGGACGGGACGAGGGTGGCTATTTTTGTGGAGCATATAGGGGACCGCCCGTATAAAATAAGCAGTGAATGAAGGAGCCTGTTTACTGGCAGACGGCCTACGCGAGATTCAGAGTCGCCTCTCTTTCTCCTTCTCTCTCCTCTCTTTCTCTTTCCCCTCCATTAAACTCCGCGTGTCTTTTTCTCTCTTTCTCTCTTCCCTTTCCCTCTCTCTCTCTCTCTCTCTCTCCCTCTGCTCCCCTTTCTCTCTTTTCCCTTTGCATCCGTCTCTTTCGCGTGTCGGTAGTAATCGTGCAGTCTCTCGCAAGACTCGATCTCTCTCTCTTTCTCGCTCGCTCCGCCAAGCGAGCGTGTACGCGCTCCGTGGGAAAAAGAGAGAGAGATACAGAAAAGAGAGAGAAGGAGAGAGAGAGAGGGAGAAAAAGAGACAGGAGGGAGGAAAAGAGAGAACAGAAACGGTAGGCAGGCAGGCAAGCAGGCAGGCAGGCCGGCGAGAGCGCGTCGTGTCGGGGCACCGAAAGAGGGCCGTGTCTCGTGTGTGTGTCGGCTGGCCAGTGCGCGAGAGGACCCCGCGGTGTACCGATCTCTCTCCTCCTCGCTGTGTCGTGTCACCGCGCGCATGTTTCTCTCTCTCTCTCTCCCTCTCCCTCTTTCTCTCTCTTTTCTCTCCTACTCCGTTACGTCTCTTCTGTCTTTCCGTTTTGCTACGTTCGTCGCGGCCGGTCTATCCGACTCGGCGTCGCTCGCTCTCGATCGAGTCGAGAAAAGTTGAGGTTCGCTCGCTCGCTGGCGCGCGCGCGCGCGCGCGCGCTCCGATTTGCCTCTAATGTCGCTTCCGCACTCCCGGATCGTTCTCGCCTTGGGAGATACGTATGTGCTTGCGTGCTGTGACGTTGTGACCTGTGCCGGAAGTGCGAGCGGAGAGGAGTAGGAGTAGCAGAAGAAGCAGCAGCAGCAGCAGCAGCAGCAACGGCGACAGTATAGTAGTAGTAGTAGTAGTAGTAGGAAGAGGAGAAGGAGAAGGAGAAGGAGTAGCAGGAAGAGGAGTGGAATTCGAGTTCACGAACCGACGTTCAGTCTCTCTCGGATATATCGGAAGTGGCGAAGCGAGAACATTTCGCTTCGTGATTCTCGTTGTCGCGGTCACATGTAGGATTAATAAGTATATAAATACACGTGATATATACGTATTCCCTCTCTCAAAGTGTGCGTCGTGCCCGGGGCGCGACGTGATACATACCCCGGGCGTGAGGGGAGTACAGGTGAAACGAAAGTGCCGAAAGTGTGGATACCTCGGACAACAACCCGCCCCCGGCGCTGCCCCCGCGGCGGCCGCTCCGACCGCGTAACGCCGCCGACGTCTTGAGGTGCGAGGACGCGCCGCGACGTACGGCGTCGACGGCGACGACGGATAATACGGCAGCGACGGCGGCTACGACGACGACGGCGCCGCCGACCAACGCAACGACGACGCCGACGACAGCGGCCACGGTTGTGCCAGCCACGTTGTCCACGTCCCACGGCTCAACGAACCTCTCGGCCGTTGTTCAAGTGTCGCCGCAGCCGCCACTCTTGACGCCGCCCCAGTATCCTGCGCCCCCACGGCCCCCTAGTCGTACCGGTGAGTGCATTCAATTTCTCTCGCTAGATTATCTTCCCTTCATTCACGATGATAGAGGAATAGGGACGAGTGTTTCCAAAGTGCACCGGGATTATGCGCGATTAAGAATAACGGCGTTTGACAAGGATGTAGTCTGCGCTCCCAACTGAGTTCCGATCGTATCGCCGGTGAGTGCGCGAAAATTCATAATCGCCCCTCTTCCCTTGGTTTCCTTACGCTGCTTCGGCTAGTATATTGTGCGCGACGATGAAATGAATCAAGGGTGCTCTCGAGATGCTCCGCGTGTTAACTGCTCGCTCCACGTGGTCTTCGAATTACACGCGTTTGAAACGCGAAAAGTGCAAAGCGAAAGAATTACGAGTTTTCATACGTTTCTTGAAGTCAACGTCTCTTTTAAGATGGGACAGTCGACTTTCCTTGTTTTCACTCTTGTCTGTATAAATTAACACGATAAACGTCACATCGTCTCTGACAATATGTAATATTACTCGCGGTGTCACACTATCGGTATAAATACGGTAATATCGGCTGTCATTACGGTAGCATTACGGGCGTCGTAGCGAACGAAATGGATATTAACATTTCACGAAATGTAATGTCTTTCGGCGACGATTTTCGATCAGGGTTTATCAAACAGCGTTTATCAAACACGATTTTGTTGGAAAAACGACGTTCGGAATGGCTGTCCGGGCAAATGACCCGGACCAACTGGCTCCCGATGCTCCTCTTTTTATTCCTTCGCCAGTCGCTCCGCGTTTCTGTTTATTTGCCCATCCTCCGTGGTCGACGAGAGGAGAAGCAGAGTTTCGTAATGAGCGCATAACAGCCGATTCACAGCTCGCTAGTATCATTAATAAGAGCGTACCGGAGTCTAGCAGATGTTCTCTTAAACGCTTCGAGTCAAGTTACAAAAAAGTTATTAGTATTTCGAATACCCGATATTAATTGCCCTAGAGTTAATAACGTAAAATAGTGTATACTGTCTCATTGAGCAATGAAATTTAAAGAGAAATTTTGTGTGTACGTTTCGATCAGATTCGAATGAAAAATACTCGAGTTTAAATGACAAGGCATCTTTAAAAGCATCGTTTCAAAACGTAAAACATATCAGCTCGGATTTTCGTCGAACGAATGTCGTATCGATTCGTTCACGAGCCCTTAGGCTACGAGACGCATCCCTTATACTCGCGATACTACATGTACTATTTACGTGCCGCGTTCGGTTCTCTTGGCAAAATGCGGATGGAACATCTGGAAGCGAGGAGACTTGCGTCGGCGAGAGGGGAAGAGAGAAAGAGAGAGAACGCCGGGTAAATCTGGAAACCGCGTGCTGTGCGCGCGGCGTGCTCGTTTACGAAATTCCGCCTTGTTGTTTCCAAGCTGGCGCTAATCATCGTCGACCGCGCGCGATATTCGGCGGAAACGGCCGGGAGTGATAAATCCCCGAAAAATATCTGCGTCGTTCGCCGGCGGAAATCGATCGAGAAATCGAATTCTCTCTCTCTCTCTCTTCCTATCTCTCGACTCCATTTGCTCTATCTTTTTGTCCCTCTATCTCTCTTCGCATCGTTTAAAATTACGTTAGATTGCTCGCGAATTACGTCGTATGCTTTTCATCCGTCCGTTTTCAAAAACAATTAATACTCTCGATTGACTCAACGCGAGTGTTACGGATGATAATAATATTATATGGATGGTAACTGTGCGCGTGAAAGAATTGAATAAAATCAAATGTATTTATTATACTTTCGATATATATTTTCTATACGTTTACATTTTTCTAAAATCTTGATTTCAAGAGAAAATGAATCGGGCATCTTTTAGAATTTTCCTTCGTTTTTCCCTCCTCGATTCTATTTTCCTCAATATTTTTAGCCGCTCACACTTCGATGTATTTTCATTGCATATTTGTTCTCGGAGGATTTTCTCGTGGAACACGATAAATCTGCCCGTCTCCTTCTCCGCGTCACTATCTCTCTCTTGGACGAGGTCGCGCGACTTCGTGCCAACTCCATCGACGGTTAGACGAGCATGACTCGTTGCGCGCATTGAGTCACACTACGCTTTCATAGAGACCGAACCAGTCACAGGGGCGAAGCGGTGAATGAAACCCACAGGTGTAGAAAGTTTGCGAGAAAGTCGCCGTCGCCTTCCGTTCGTAAAACTCACACCGTCGCGGCGCACACGCACGTGCATTCGCGCCCGCGTCCGCGTGCATATCCTCCTCTCTCTTTCGATATTACGGACGTTATTGATTGTACAGATCGAAATCGAAACGACAGCTCTCATTGAATTTTGAAAAACGGTACGTTCACGCTGATAAAAAAACTTCTATAAAGTATCATCTTCGGCCTTGATTTCGATCACTTTGATTTTCTACGTGCGCTAATTATCGCTGTCTTTTCTGCGTATACGATGTTATATCTTTAGAATTGAAAATTTCGTAGATCCGTCAGGTGAAATACTTGAAAAACGTTACGTCTTCCAAGGGATTATACCATTGAATAACGACTCAATGGAATCTTGTCTGTACATCGTCGTGAATGCGTTCGCGCACTACTGAATCTTTTGCGAAAGGAGCGCAAGTCGTTCCCCGACGCGAGCTGTATCTACGAGACACCCGTTACAGCGCGGGTGTCCGTGTGCGTATGCACGGCTTATTGACACAGAGGCTCGACACGTCGCTCGTTCGCTCACTCGCTCTCATTGGCATCGCACGTCGTGAATGCCATTCGGCTCGGAGTCGCCGTGCGACTTTCGCACACGCGGCCATGCATGCGTACGTGCGTGCCTCTTACGTGCAAGCGCGCAACGATACACATCGATTGTGTTCGGCAACCAAGAAGGTAGATATCGATGCGTTCTCGCCGCCGTGTCTCGCTGGCGAGTCGTATRCACGCAGCGACTGTGTATTCACGCACGCACGCACATAGACGCGCGCTCGCGCGCCATATACGCCGCGAAGTCGATCCGGCATGAATGAAACCATGATTTCCACGCATGGCGCAAAAGTAGGCGACTCGAGTGACGGGATGAGGCACGGCGTGGCACGGCGCGGCGCGGGACGACGAGTAGAGACTCGGACGACTCGCGCGAATTTTTCACACTTCTCATGCGACTCATTGAGAACTCGCCGAGAGACACTCGCCGCGATAATTAATTTGCAAATATCGCTTATTAACAATGCATAATTGTCGTTTCTCGTAATGATAATGTTGCAACAGCGCGTGAAATATGTTTGCGTCAACGACGCTTTTGATCTTAAGATAGATTAGTTTATTATATTTTACATTAGAATTCCGATTGCTCTAGCAGATGGGATATGATAATGATTTTGGATGAAGCTCTCTCTTAACCGTGTATTCCTTTTTGTTTTACTTAAACTCGCTTGATGAACGCCATATCTCAGATAAAGAGTGAATAGCAAGAAAAGCGAATATATGTGCATATCGATAGTTGTTATATGCGCATAGTGACCATTGCCCTCGTTTATTCATCGCCTCGTCATAGGTAGGAAACGGTTTCCAAGATAGTCCGGAAGTCGGCACTCATTCACAAAGTATTTATATTCGAGTTGTTTATTGCCATACTAATCGCCTAAATACATTGCGAGGGAATTGTGTGGAAAAAAATGTTTTATCAATACGCATTTGATTGTTTTATCACTTAAAAATGTATTCGCTGCACAAGATTAAGTCGAAGAGAGTTTAAAGCAGCATTTCCACGTCCCGCGATGTTCGTTGAACGTCGTCGTTATACGTGTAACAACGATTCATTTCCAATCTTGGAGCCTTTATTAATTTATCTAATTATTTAGAATATATATTTATATATCTAAGTCGAGGAGAAAATATGTAAGATGAAGTTGCCGTAGGAACTACAAAAAGAACGCAAAAAAAAAAAAAACTATGCGTATCTTTCGCAAAAGAATCGGCTTCATTATCGAATAAGAAATTAATGTGTAGAATGCACGCTAATGATGCCTGACTGAACATCTCTATTTTGTATTCGCCATAACACGGTTGCAATCCAATTGCATTTTACTATGATAAATCCAATCGAACGTACGCGACCTTCTGGCAGTGACGTGTCTCTTTAAGCTCGACATGGTATCGATACCTGGATCATGATAATCATACAGTGACACACACGCGCGCGCGCGCGCGCGCGCCATACTCTCGATATCCTAAGGCTGTCTATCGAGCTCTCTCGACTCCAGTAGCGAATCGAATTCACGTTCGAATCTCGCTATGTAATCGCGTTCTCTCTCTTTCTCTCTACTTTACTCTGCTATCTGCCTCCTCGCTCGTTCTCTTATTCTTTTTCACTCTCTCTTTCTTGTTCAAGTAACACGAGAATACCACCGCCACGCTATCTTCATGTTTGCCAACTCCGTTATCTCACGTTCCTCCATTTCGATCTTCTCTCTCTTTCTATCCTCTCTGCTCCCCTCTCTCATTCACTTTTTGCTTACAATCTTTTCTCCTTGTCTATGTCCTGTCAACTCGTTTCTTCCTCTCGTCTGGTTTTGCGCGAGCAGCGAGTGCAATCTACGAGTGAGTCGTTATGCGTTGTCACATCCGGCCTCTCCGCGATCGTTCTCTCTCTCTCTCTCTCTCTCTCTCTCTCGATCTCTCTCTTTTTCTCTGTCGACCGTCCGTCCTTCCCTTTCTCCCACCTCCTCTCCCGCCGCGCCTTTCATTCATTTACCGTGCGGTTCGAGTGTCTCTGTTTCTAATACACTCCTCTTCATCGACCTGTCCGAAGAATTCGCATTACATCGATCTAAATGTCTCGTTTTTTGCTCTTTGTCTTTCTTGCTTATTGCAGTTATTTGCCGAACGAGCCATTCTGTTGGACCAACTTATTCGCTCTTATTCCGTCTCTTTTCTCGGATAAATGGCGATATCTCGAGATAATATAAACTGCCCAGAATTCGTTATACGTTTATAGGAAATCTTTTATTTACAACGATACTATCATCTCGTAAAGTATTGACCTTTTCTCCCGGTACACCCGGTATATCTCGAGGCAGAGAGATATTTCTTTTTTTTCTTTCATATCTATCTATCTTTTTCTTCTCGCCTTCGTCYGATTACTCCAAGTGAAGGGATATGATAGGGTTAGAGAGGAGCAGCTTGACGAGGCATTTTGTCGATTTTGTACCGGAAATTTGATGTGATCGCACTGATTTTTGGTATCGTGGGTATCTCAATTTTGAGGGTCGATAATTAATCATGATTGAACGTGAGTCCATACGATAGGGCCGATCGATGCAGCGTAGATAACTACGCTATTACGCAATCTCGTCGATAACAAATACGTTGTCGCGAGCAAGCTCTGTCTATTTTTTTTTCCGACCGACTACAAGTTTCTTAAAAAGAATTAGGACGGTGAAGTTAAAATTCAATTGCTAGAAATACGATGAAATATTTCATTCCTCTGATTTCTTTTCGATACTTTTATATATATATATACATACACAGTGTTTTGTATCGCATATTTTCCACTCTTTTCAACACAGTACGTAAAATTTATTTCGACGTAGTAATCGAGGATAGAATAATTGACGGAATGATCAAAATTATTCGTCGAAGAACGTGCAACGCACGGTATCGAGATGCAAAAGGATTCAAATTATATTCGCGCGATGATAGCATTCATCATATCGGATTGAATGATATGTGTGTAAACGGTCGAGGTGAACGGAGGTGAGATAAATGAGATAAACTTATTTCCGGTGCACCGTCGTGAAAAACAAACGCCGACGAGATGTCATGGTATGCGTTATCCTCCTTACATATATATAAGAAGAGGAATTTCCTTTTTAGTTTATTGCTTCGTATCGTATGCGATTTCCTGCGCCGAGCGATACTTCTAATTGCCGTCGCGCAAAATTATTGTCGCGTCACACGTATCGACATGCGTCGGCGGTGTATTTCGCGAAATGGATATGCGGAGGAACGAGAATAGCATGTGCGTCACGAATTAGGTGCGGTCTTGACAATTTTCATTCTGCTTTTATCCTAACGATGTCACGAGCTTTCGACTTAAAAGGATTAACCCTCGTGTACCACACCTACTTCCCTTCTGTATGAAAATAAACGCGGTTTCATCCGGGAACATTATAGTTGCAAATTGAAATTCCAAATTGCGTAGAAATTCGAATTTTGAAATATATATCTCTAAATGAAAAATTCAGAAAATTCAAAAGTCATCTTGGCGACCTTGACAAGTCGCCTGGCGAGAGATATAGGTCTCGAAAATAATGCAAAAAATTAACGCGATTGCAGCGCAAGCAGTTTCGTGGATTTGATTTGGATGCGCGATTTCAGCTCGTTGCGAAAAGTAGTGCGGCATAATTGATCGTTTCTTGTGCTGCATCGCGAGTTATCGATTTAGAAATCGTTCACGCGATTTCTTTGAATCACATATTATCGAGAAAGGGGGATAGATACACGATATCTTACAACTTGTTTTACTCAACACTTTCTTCGTGCGCTGCGTTCAGGATGGATGGGGTCAATGCGACTCGATGCGCGACTAATCAAGGGTTAAGAGAGCGAGAATCGATTCCGTCCCGTCTGTCTTTCTCACCGCGTTTTCCTCCCGTTGCGTCTCTCTTCGATGACTCTTGGCGTCCGTTCCCCCCTTTGCGTATACGCGACTCTTTTACTGCCTCTTACCCCACGTCTCATCCTATCCCCGACTTCTTTAACTTTTCTCTGGCCGTCCTTGGGGGGGA
The DNA here is from genome assembly GCA_037157785.1 of Cephalotes varians. NCBI lineage: Eukaryota > Metazoa > Arthropoda > Insecta > Hymenoptera > Formicidae > Cephalotes > Cephalotes varians. The sequence goes on along the minus strand of JANQDE010000039.1, from coordinate 1,406,619 downwards.
AAGGGAACGTTGACCCCTCACTGGTTCCTCGCAGGCGCGGTCTCGCTCGAGGTTTCATTCAGAATACAACGTCGAGAGCGAGATCCTTCGTCGATATATAGTATAAGGAATGATGCGGCGAAAGTGCGCGAATATATTCGTGTATATACTTGAGTCAAGCTGTACAGAACTGTCCCAAATTTATCGAGCCATTCTAGCTGGCAAATATACGATTGAATATTTCCTCATTATCAGTATTGGACGAAACCCTCTAATTAGATTGTCAAAAGTTTCGTAGGATACTGGCAAATTAAATTTCACGAGCGTAAACGAATAGCATAACTTCGTATTTCAGTTAATTTGAATAAGCGGATTGTGTCATGAGATCTTATAGAGAGATTAAAGGTTTCGTATTCACCGCAAAATCCGAACGGGAATTGAGATTAAGATTGGCATTTGTATATAGGACGTGTCCGACCAGGCGGAGAAACGCGGCTGCCTCACTTCCGTTTATTTTCCCTCTTACGATTGACGCTATTGCACCGAGTGCGGCGCCGAGTTGCGGACGCTGGCTTTCTAGACGAGGCGCGCATTGATCAATGATCGACGTCAGTGGTGGACGTAGAATTGATTGATTGGCGCTTGAGCGAAGGCCGACGGGAATAGAGAGCGCGAGTGAGCGAGCGAGCGGGCGGGCGAGCGACTTGAATTAAACGGAGTCTTAATGAACCTCGTTCGAATGGGAGTCGCCGGCTTTAAATAGGACGGTAGAAGCCGAGCGAGCAAATTTGAAGAGCACGACGAGCGTGTCATGGACGCGAAGGCGCGCGAGAACGCGTACCTTCGCGTGGATCCGCGATTATTTTAAGTAAACGAGTCTGAAAATAAATTAGACTCTTTGATCAATGAAAGACAATCTCAGTTGAAGTACAATGGATATCCAGGTTACTGTCTTTTCCTTACGAGTGGAGTGCGTTTTTGTAATAATTCTAACTTCAACTCTCTTTTTGCCATTTAATTATTTTCAATTATTTTATGTCTGAAAGTTTTACCATCCTGGTTTAAAATAACTTTCACATGTACAATAATTTTAAATGCATTATGTACTATCTTATGTATATCTACGAGATTAAAAAAAGTTGAAAAATTGTAAGTAGCATATATTTAGATATAATTTTTTTGGCGACGACGACGGAATATAATTTGTCGGAATAAATTTAACCAACGCTTGCGATGTACGCGCGGCGATCATTGAATCACCGTCGGATACGGTAAAATATCGTCACAATGAGACCCGTAATGTTGAATGAAACTACTCGGCACTGCACTCGGACTTCATTGTAATGCAAATTTTGTTGCGTAAATCTCGTAGCGTAAACACGTTCAGTTCACGTTGATCCGAGAGCATCCGGATTTTCACACATTTTCGCTCGTACGCGCGTATCGATGGGGATTTTGACCGCGCCAAAAATGGAATGCCATAAATTCCAGAATGGATATCATTCGTTTTAATGAGTCGATAAACGTATCGAGGAATTGGCGTGATAGCGGTCCGACGAGTGCGTGTGCGCGCGCGCGCAAAAAAGGAAAAGCGAAAAGAGAAAAAAGAAAAGAAAAGAAAAAGGAAAGAAAAAAAGAGGAAAAGGCGAATCGTGCGCGTCGCGCGTATACTTGTCGACCGCTATAAATACGTAAGATGCAGTCGAATGCGGGCCGCGTGCGTGTGCCCGCGCGTACGCGCACGCCCACATGTGCACGCGTGTAATTCCGACGTTCCAGCGTTTCTCCGCGCGTACACGACGCCGCTTGAATGCCGAAAATAGTTTTTCGCATGCGAGAGAGGAGGCGAGCGCGTGGGTCGACGTGCGTAGGCGCACACCTCGCGTTGTGTATATATATTTATGTTTTATATATATATATTTTTTTTACTTTTTTATTCGTATTTTGTACGCACACGCACACACACACACACACACACACACACACACACACACACACACACACACACACACACACACACACACACGTACGTACGTACGTATGCCTAGCTAAATATCGATGTACGTTTCATCACTTGGCTTTCCAATACTGCAGGAAATATTAAATCATTTGAATGACGAGGAATCCCAGAGTTTCAACATTGAAGATTAAAAAAAAATTAGATATTGATAAATAAATCCGCCTTCTCGATTTCAAGAATGGATGGCAATAAAGGAACTCAATGTTTTTTTTTTTTTTTTAATTAAAATAGTAACAATAATTGACACCATCGCACCAGATGTTCGTCGATTTTATTTCCGTATTTTATGCATTTCCGTACGTTGTTATTTCCTATCCATATATTTCTGTTATAATAACCCGATAACCTTACGCCGTTACGTCAAAGGAATCCGCTTATCTAGAGCTATACTTCCGCTCGCCAGACAGCCAGACACATATCTATATGCAGGTTTTTGTCAAACAACTCGGTTGTTACGTCTCTCATTTTCGATTTCAGCGGCGGTAAGGTCGTCCCGGAGAAATTCGATACGAAATATCACATGTTCGTTCTCATCCGTATCCGAGACATCTCGTATAGGTCCGTCCCTGCTCAGGGAAATACGCAAAAAAACGGGACACGGTCCGACATAACTGACACACGCGCTCACACATACACACGTGCAAGGAAGACGATCAGATGGGGCAGATATATAAACTTTCTCGCGAATATCGCGCCTTGTGGAACGAGTGGGTGGTTGGTTGGTCGGTCGGTCGGTCGGTCGGTTGGGCGAAGACCCCGACCATATGGCGTCCACATTCCGTTTCTCGGGTGGCAGCGATCGTACGAGTGCGTGTGCATTCGCTTGTGGGTGTGCTTGGCGAAGGAAGACGCGCGTAGTACGTTTAACTCTTTCGGCCCTAAATTTTCTTCGCGGCGGGAAAACCCGCGAGCTCGGGGACCGCTCCATCCCTCATATCGCTTCCCGATGGTGCCGAGAACACCGGGAAAAACTTCCCTTCTCGGTACTCGAAGATTCTTAATTCTCTGCTCTCACGCGCGAACGCATGAAAATAATTAAACTGAATTTAACGCTCGCCGATTCCGCATCGAGAAAAAATTGAGCGGCGATGATTGTAAAATGAAGAAAGCGAGAAATGATTGTTGCGAGTTAAATATTATTTTCTTTAAGAACAGCACTCTCAGACTTCCTGCAGTCTGGAAGAATAACTTTTGATAGTCTTATGTTCGAAATTCTATTATCAAATATTTATTTTAATTCGTTTTTTTTTTTGCGAGCGATTTGAGATGCGAAATATATCGATTTTGTGTCACCCATATAAGATCCAGAAGATATCTTCAGAATCATATTTGTGTTCAAAATTAGTTCCAGCGTGTGCAATACAATTTCTGATTTAAAGTCCCCGCAGAAAATTTTCTTTTGCGACAGTATCCCTGGAACTTCGTCAACCGCGTGTAAGACGAGCTTTATATTCCATTACGGGGCTCGGAAGACGGCATATTGCTTGGTGACTTGAAACTGCGGGCGCAGGTACCTAGAACAATATCGGACTGCGAGCAGGTATCACGCAGTCGACGAAAAGCCGGAAGACAGAGGTCGGGATGTCCATTGTCCCCTCGTGCTTCGCACGCCTTCCGCCCCACTGGGATCCCTTTCCTCGAAAATATCTTCGTTACATCGTCGCCCCGGGTCGTCGGTTTTACCTGCAACGGCGGATTTCTCAGCTGCGACGCATAATAGCCAAATAATGAGGTACGTCGTAAAGGACGAGCTGGTGAAGAAAAGGAATCCTTTTCTGTCTCTACTCAGAAAACATTCCAAAATGCTCAGAATGCCTTGCAATGGCGATGTACTCTCCGCTATTACTGATCATGTGTATGTTGCTTATTGATCATCGAAAAGTGTAAAATTTTCAACAGAGTGATGAATTAATTATTGCGAATCGAATTTTTCCTCTCGGCTCGACAAAGTTCGGATAAAGACATTTTGTTTGACATGGAGAGTAAACGCGGCGGACGTATATATGATGTTAATTAAAGGTCACCTCCTAATTACGAATTTATCCTACGTTATTGTTATAAATCATACATACGTCTACTTTCGGATCTCGGAACGTACCGATCGTCGTATGAATTCGCGATCTCATTGATCATCGACGCTTGATGGATTAGTTGCAAATCAATTGTAATCAAGTACTCGTTTACTCATTGATCCATGCTATTTTATTGCTATGACGAGAAGGAGGACGCTTTTGTGAATGCTATAGGCTATAGGCTACAAGCGCGCACGCACGCAAGCACGCATGCACGCTCGCACGCACGTACGCACGCCGCGTAGGCGTCGTCTGGGTGGTATCCGGTGTTGCGTGTCCGTTGCTCGCTCTTTATTATATCTTTCTCTCTTTCTCATTTCCTTCGCCGCCTCTATTTCGCGTGTTTTCCTATCCTTACGCAGCCATCGAAATTTCCATAATTTTTTCAGCAAGCCGTCTAACATAGGGCGATTCGAGAAGCTGGAACAGCAGATGATTTATTGTATTGAATAAAAAGGCTTATATACATTTGAGTCTGAATAATACAGTAAGATTGTAAAAGCAACTTCCAATTTCGAGAATAAATACTTTGATATCACGCATCTGTGCAAACAAAATGTTGATTTTATAAGTCAGAAAAGAATCAACCGTTTATTATCATTATTTTTTAATTTAATCCTCCCCAGAAGGAAGTAGATTGTTTAGAAAATAACCGATACACGCTGGATATGCAATATAGCAATTTTAGGAATACTTTCGGGATTAATTTTTTTTTTCCAGGCGAACGATACGTCGTCGCGGATTGTTTTCGCCACGGCATACATTTCGCGCGATAAATCGCAAGGTGAATTATGAGAGCAAGTTGAGAATCGACGATTCCTTGCTTGGTGAAATAACTCGCGCGCGCGTCCGCCATCGTTTTCCAAGCTGTTGCGGCTTTTTTGCGACACCCGAGAGCAAAACGCATGTCCCACGCGGCGAGAACGCCGCGACAGATGTTTTCGATTCGTCCTATTCGTCGCTCCGTTTCGTGACACTGTGACTATACCTCATAAAATTCGCTTGCACAACGCATTATCCACAGAATCCCGTAATCCTCTGACGAAAACAACGTCCGAACCACTGAGATCGTCGCCACGACGATCGCTAAGCTCACGAGTGTTTCGAGCCTTTCGAATTCCGGACGTTTCTTCTTGACAAAGACGCTTTCAACGGCATGCCATTTCGGTAAACTTATTATGTATGGTCACAAAAAATTCTAAGATTTTTCTGTATCGGAAGAAGATTATGCACAGAAATATACAAAATGCTCTTAAGTTTTATTATGTCCTAGTAGAGTACAAACAAACTTAGAATTCAACTCTTTATTCCTTTAGCGTTAAGATCTTTTCCAGAATAACTATTAAAAACTTGTAATCTTTTAAATTTTGTTTAATGTATGTATTCAAATATATACAGAAGAGTATGATACCATTATATTTAAAACAGTTGGAGACCGAAAAGAAGGAAAATTATGAAAAATACAGCTTTGAGATATAAATAATTCAAAATAATTTATTTATATATATAAGATATTACATAATTATATTACACATATACATATATCATATATATATATATATAAATTACATAACTTATTTTAAAATTATGTGTATATAATGCATCAAAGGATTAAAAGAACGGAACATGAGGGAAGCGGAACATGGAGGAAGTTGTTGTCGTCTGGAGGCTTTATCTGGAGACTTTTGCTCGTTCGTGTTACGTTCGCCGCGGAATTGCGGAGCGCATAGATTTTATCTGAAACGTGCGGGCGCGCTCGCGCACTCTCGTTCCTCCAAGTTCGTTCGATTATGCGGCGAACGGCGCGACGTTTTCACGTCGAGTCGTACAGGATCTTCGTCGATCCGGGGGCTTTCTTGGCAGTGGGATATTACCTGGAAACGCGTCGCTACTCTCGCGCGCGATCGCGCCGAACCGAATGTCGCGGCGGAAAGTCGCGTCGGCGAAAGATCCTAAGCTTCACTCGCGAACGTCTGTAAAGCGAAGATCGGGATGCGCGATGCGTCGACTAAAACGGGAGCTGAATTGAAATGTCCAAGATCGAAAATGCACGAGTTCCGTTCCCCGCATGTAATCCCGCGAGTATAACTTACTAAGCCTCACGTTAGGTACGGTATTGCGTTCAACGCCGACGACTTAAACGACATTTAAATTCTATTTAAGCCCCTGCCAGACCGCGGACTTGGCGGATCTTGTTTCTAGCTGTCTCGAACGCCCGACGTCAGAGTGACATAAACAAAGGAAACGTCGGCAGCAACGCGTGCAAATGTAGGTTGTTTCAAAGACTATACAGCCACGCGCAAATCAATGCACACGCAATTCGCAATAATTTTGTAATCACGAATGTCAGATTTAATTTTTAAGTAAGCGTCCGAAGGAGGGGAGAGACAATATCGTCTGCGCTGTGAATGTTTGAATCGATAGCGTAATCATCGATTTGTTTACGATAAAATGGCTCCGTTTTATAGGAGAATAAAATTCGAAAGAATATATAAAAATATGCATCGTACAAAATTATAATCGCATGCCATCGGTTTGATGTAGCTGATCCACATCTCAAGAAGAGGGTCGTGCTACTCTTTGTCTCGCGCTTTCGACTGTGTCTCGCTCGCTCATTCGAGAGAATGCGTGAGAGAGAGAGAGAGAGAGAGAGAAAACGCAGTGGCCTTTCTTCCTCCCGATTCCGGGGCCGAAAATAAGCTGATCCAATTCCAGCCGCGGAGGATCCTTGATTTTTCGTCGCCTCTCTCGCAGCCGCCTCTCGAATTCCGTAAGCACCGGGAGTTTTGCCGGTGTGACGGCGGTGGCGGCGCGGTCATTGTGTAATTGGCTCAACCCGCGAGGCACGCGAGTCCGCCTCCCTCGCACACGCGAAATCGGAAATGCTCGAAATAAACCTACGCTCCTTCTCTACGCTTCGCTTTGACGCACCGTCCGTGTACACGCGCTCTTTTCCCCGCGAACTGTTAAGTATCAAACTGTCGTCGAGCAATTGGTCCCGCTGTTTTAAATTTTATTTAACATCACATATATTCTACCTTATATATTAGTGCAGATTTCGTGCAACGTTTTTGTCACGGCTCAATGCGCCAAAATTTCAGTCAATTTAATTTAATCATTACATTATTTATTCCTATGATCATTTTTTATTTTTATTCCAGTCGAAATGTTCCACTTGTTCTTAAGATTTGTATCTGACTGCATACGTTATTCTATTTTATTCTACTCCAATTCTCCACTCTAATTCACACACGTCTCGCCACTATAAATAAGGATATTTACTTCCGTAACATTGCGTCATGTCTTGCCCTCAAATATTTCTGAAGTTGACATCCTCGACGTTGCCTAAGTATCGCTATCATCTTGAGACATCTATCCAATTTTGTTAAAATATCAAAGGCGAGGAAGATATTATTGAGATATTGCCAAGAAATATTTGTCTTAAGGTGCAAGCGTCGCGTCTACACCTTGCGCGAAACTGTTTATTACGACGCCGGCTTCTCGATTCATCGCTTATGCGAACTCCGACGCGGGTGTGGCTGTTACTCCGCCGTCTCTGCTTTCCTCGCGATACGACACGACAACCCGCTGGAGTACGAGAGCGCGCTGTTTAAAATGGCGCATGTTACATCACACGATGTTGTACATCAATTATTGCGGACAGGATGCTCCATGCACCTCCGTTCCGTTAAATCCCGACGACGAAATATTTATAGGATCATCTGATCCGCTACAATTTCTTAATCTGTTCATCTTTTGAGAATCAAATGAAAAATTCCAATAGAAATTTGAAATTTATAAGATAGCTTTTTATATATTTAATTTTTCACGTTTTTACACATTTACGTTTTTGAAATATCGATCTGTTGGATGTGTGTTCAATCAAAGCTCAGTATCTAAAATTGTTATCGAAGTCGAAGTGTATCTTTCGACAGTCGAAGTATATCTTTTGGATTTGAAAGGAGAGATCATGGAGGAGAGAAAAGTGCCAGAGCGGATGTAGGGGGAAGCTTAAATGACCGCGGTCCGTCGCAGCTGATCTTTGAAGAACGCGTATGACGTAGGGAGTAGAGTGTATTATCGAGAGAGATAGATGCGAGTTATTTTCGCGACCGGATTTTTCGGCATTAGAGAGGGATCCACTCGCTCTCGCGATGCGACTAAGCCAAGCAAGCCTTCGTCAAAGTTTACTCGGCTGTTCGCTCGTTTACTCGTTGCTCGTTGCTCGCCTGCCTCGCTTAACGTGCCTGCCTGCCTGTCCGCTTCTCTCCTCGAATCAGCGACGTAGCGACGGATTGTTGGACCCTCTGTATCACGAAAATGTCGAGTTTTTTTGACATTTTATTTGACAGGAACTTAGAATTGAATATTTTTAAAATTGTTCGAATAAAAATATATTATGATATTTTCGGTTTTGATTTTTTCATTGAAATATTGATAATATATGCAGTAATAAACGTCGATTAGAGACTCAGCGAATAATTTATTTTTACAAACAATTTATTTGTCTAATGAAGATTGTAATCGGGACTTTTCCGAGACTGTTATTTTGAGACAAATTATTCTGCGCGAGATATTTTTCTAATAATAATGTTATTTTTCTGGATATGTTCCGAACCCCACAGCATTAACATATGTTTCTTATTACATATACTGGTGACAAACATTGGAAATGTCCCGACTGAAAACGACTGTTTACCAGATTAAAAAGTTTTGGCCAGTTCGCTCAAGTCTCGGAGCGATTTTGTCGGAGAAACGAGCAGACGGCATTTTAACACCTGATGCCAAATCCGTGGCGCAAGTGCGTACGCAAAATACCGGGAACGAGACGTCGCTGGCGGAACTTGCTCATCTTTTGACAAAAGTCACTTTCGTTACGTCGAATTGAAAAATAAATAGAACGTTCCGCATCTATTTACAGTTAGTCGACAAAGTAGTGGACAAAGAGTACTTTGATCAGCACTGTTTTAATTGCCCGCTCTCTAAAGTGGAATCGTAATTATAATGTAAATACAGAAAAGAAACTAGTTTAGTCGCTTACTGTCTCGTTATACTTTCTGAATTATTTATTTATTTATTTCAACATAATTTGAAAAGTACTCGTTTGACGAGTTATTGGAGTCTAAACGATATGGAACATCTCATTCATCATCGTGTACATCAATATAGCTCCTTGACGTCGTTTGAACGTTGGGCTCGCGCTACGTGTACATACGTCACTGCATTCACAGCGCTGCGGATGTGTCAGATTGGAAGGAGGAGGGTGCGCGGGAGGGAGGAAAGGGAAAAGATGTCGCGGGGTGAAGAAAGGGGAACGAGTGGGAGCGACGTGCCCGGTTGCGCGAGCGGGAGCGGGCGTGGAGGCGCCGGGAGGGGGGGGGGGAAAGGTAGAGAGGAAACGAGCAAGAAAGAAAGGAGAAGCAGAGAAAGAGACGGGCGTATCGAATGAGAGAGAAAGGTGAGAGCGGAAAGGGGAATGTCGGCGATACGGGCGCTAGTCAGACAGAGACGAAATGAATGAACGTGCCTGTTTACGCGCCCGTATAAGACAAAGAGGGGAATAGAATAGAAGTGAGAAGAGGATGAGAGGCGCGCGCGCGCGCAAGAAAGAGAGAGAGAGAGAGAGAGAGAGAGAGAGAAGGAGATGGAGTGAGAAGTGGGCGCACGAATGAATGAACGGTGCACGACGAGGATGGAATTAATGAGTGGGATAAATATAGAATCGAGTAGAGCACCAGAACGAGACAGCCGCGCGCTGTTTCTCTTTCTCTCTCTCTTTCATCCACCGTCGTTCTCTCTGTCCATCTTTCTCTGTTCTTTTCTATCTGCGCCCTCTGTCGGTCCCGGTCCCTGCACGCTCGCGAACTCGCCTCGTTGCTCGCTCGTGCAGCTTGTCGTCCATGCCTGCGCGATCGTAAGTCGAAGAAGTAGCGTGATGAACATCACGAGATCGAGTCTCTCCATGCGCAATCTTTGATACTTGGAATGACCTAGGAAAACGGGATCTTGCGAGATCAGATATACCTGTAGCACGAATACGTGGATATCTTATTTTAATGAATCGTAACGTGATGCATTTTCTCTCTTTGGAGTCTAAGATATATTCGTTCTAATGTGCAACCTACAAATAATTTTATCAATCCAATCTATCATTACTCTTTAATCTTTTGATATCCAATTCAGTAAAATCCATAAAAATACCTATTTCCGTTTAGCTCCGTTTCTAAAAAATGATGACAAACATTCAAGAAATCGCGTCTTGTGTCGTCTTCGCGCAAATAAGGCTTTACAAACGTTCTCGAAATACATAGCGGTCGCTGAAGCGCGACGTCTATATCATCCAGTTTCCTTTCTCTTTTCTTTTTCTCATATCCGATCGATAATGTCCCTTATCGATAATCCTCATACGTTTTTACGGAACTGCCGTAGAAACGGCTGCTGAAAAGAATGACGGGAAAAACGAATGCAATGGTTAACGATGACGACATCGAAGTCGACAACGTCGGCGACACGCCGCTACGCAGCGACGATGTCGCCTATCGCACCATCACCACCATCATCATCATTATCATCGTCGTCAGCATCGCGACCACCGCTATCATTTCCTCTGTCCATCGAACGCGATCACGGCCGTCACTGTCGAGTCGCGCCGACGTCGTGTATGACGGCGGCGCGATGCCGCACGGCGGTGACGACGTAGGTAATGTTTTCATTCAATCCGAAGCTTCAATGATAGCTTCCGTCCATTCATAAAAAGCTTCGTGTGCGTCGGGCCGGCCCGGGAGCGGCGCTCGCGTTGCGCCACGTTATCGCCAGATGGCGACGCCGTACTATGCGCGAACGCCGCCCGAGGGAGTCCTTCCTTCCCTCCCCCCTGCGCCGTGCCCCTCGCCGGTCGTACGAGCCCGTTCCCGCCTGCGCTCGCCCCGCTACCACCTCTTTTCACTTTTTCTCCTCCGACCCCTCGTCCGACTGTCGCCATTCATGGCTTCCTTCCCACCGTCTCTCTTCCTGTTTCCCCTTCCTCCGCCTACGTTTCGTCGCGCTGCTTCGCGCGTTATGTCTTTCTGCTCTCTCCCCTGCCTTCTCTCTTTCTCTCTCTCTCTCTCTCTCTCTCTCTCCCCCTCCCCCTCTTCCTTCTGCCGTTCCCCCTTCGCGTCGGCCGCCGCCTTTCCAGCTCGATTCGCTCGCGGCGTACCCATTGTCAGTCGTTCATCGGCGGTCGTCGTACGTGTTTCGTGACTCGTATCTCTGTCTCGCTCCCGCTGATTCCCTTCTCCGGCATCCAGCTGTTGCCACGAGTTTCCTCGGACGAGAAAGAGCCTCGTTCGTGATCCGGCCGAGAGAGAGAGAGAGAGAGTGTCCGGAGGATAGGAAATCCAACGCGAGCGAGATTGTTACAGTGATGTAATCCCGTCGACGACTTTGACGAAGACGTTGGTGTACATGGGTCGCCGTCTGTGTCCTAGGAAGAGTACGTAGCGCGAGATACTCCGCCCCTCGCGTACAAGAACGTACGGAAAGGTGAGGGGGAAGTGCGGCAAGTGCGGAATGAACGGAGGACGAAAGTGCGAGTAGCGGATCTCTCGCGCTCCCATCGGAGTGCTCGCGGGTTCTACTCGGATCTCCCCGTCTATCCGTATCTCTCTTTCTCTCGTGGACAACGGCTCGTCTCCGATCCCGTCGTCGTGCCAGACCGAGAGAGAGAGAGAGAGAATGCGGATTCGACCGTCGGTACAAAGCGTCAGCCCGAACCCACGGCGACGACGGCGATTCGAGGAACACCGCGTTCTCAGGAACGTTCTCCCGCGAATGTCCACGGGATTGTTCTCGCCGTTCTGCGAACTGTCGTCGCGATCGCGCGTGAGAGTGCGTTCTGTTAGTCCCGGCGAATCACGTCGGCTACTGCAGAACTCACGTTCTTTTCTGGCCGCTCGCTAGTCCTATGAATTTTCAGTAAGTTCTTTCTCCTTCTCTTTTAATCAAATAATCAATGATATCAAATAATCTGAAACCTATATATATCGGCTACTTCGATACGTCAGATTACACTTAACGAAAAAAATTGTCTCCGCGATAAGAAGAAATTGCAACAAAAAATATATATTTTTTTCATTTAAAGTGAATTAAAAGAGGTAAGATTACTGCGAAAAATATTCTTCGCGCTTTCAATTTTCTTCAGTCGATTACGTAATTTTGAAGATTTCTTTCTCCACGCTTTAATGATACAGAAATAGCAATTTCGGAAAGATTTTTCTTAGCAATTGTGACTTATTTTTCGCTGCGTAAACTCGAAAATGTCACGATATCAATTAAAGTTGTACGCCAAGTTTGTCGAACCTGTTTATTAACTGTTCCTGACAAACTCATTGTACAATAATTGAGACGTCAAGGTTTCATTGAGATTTCTTTTTTCAAGATTTCCGGGCAAGGATACAACCTTCCTTCTTTTTTCTCACAATCAATTCGTTATCGCTACTTGTAGACCGGATGTACATCCGCTAATATCGAAGTTGCGACCGTAAAATTCCACACAGCAGTTAACTGAGCTGTGAAGTCAGCTGAACGTCAGTTAATTAGCTAGTTAGGCTTTTTATTTTTACATAATTTTCGTACTATACAGCGACATTAATCTCGAATCTGCATCTGTGAATTATAAATACCATTATCCGCGGTACGATTTTAAATCGCGGTCTTACATCACGGAATAATACATGCAAGCGGGATTTAAGGTTAAAAATTAACAATTTAACGAATCAATATTTCAATATTTTAATTTACGGTGAACGCATTGGACTTGAGTAAATCATCATCACCCGTATTCGTGCCTTTGTAGACGCGATGGAAGACTTAACGCCGTAATCGTGAGCGTAGTGTTCTCGACCTTGATTATAACACCGCTCCGCGTATCGAGGGCAACGGGAGCGCACAATCAATCGTGGTCCATGGCGGATTTCGCGAGATTCCGGCAATCGCACGGATTTCTACGTGCAATTATGCGTCGTGATATTGCACGCGCGCGCGCGCATTCACGCGCAGAGAGAAGGAAAGACGTGCGTTATCGTCCTGTGTAATTGAAACTCGTTAGCGGATCGCACTACGCGCGAATCTGAAACAGATAACGGGAGGAAGAACCGTATCCGGCTTTATCGCGCTCGTTTCCGAACGGAATTAAAGGCCGCTATATTAAAACGCAATTCATAAACGGGATTCATGAGCTCGCATCAAAGGAGCTTTATGCGCGACGTTCTAGCGCTGGCTAGTCTCGATGCGACAGATAACGCTTGGAGAGGGAGGGCAAATCTCCGCGTATTCTCATAAGGCCGACATTTTAAATACACAATCCGGCACTCGAAATGTATCTTGTAGATCCGTACCTTAAATATATTCCATTCGCGATTTATAAAATGACTTCATAGACGTTCCTTTGATTTGAATCTCTAAATCCTGTCTACCTTTTCCTTCCGTTTTAAAATCTACAGCAATCGCGAAATCTTCTGCAAGTTTACAAAATTTCAAATAACAATGCTCTATATAAATTATATACACACATATTTCGCGCGACCCCTAAGACTACTAACTTCACAGTGTTTTTATTGATCGCGTTCTGAGCGATTTTTCTAATTCAATAAAATTTCTGAATATCGCTCCTTGCGAATTATAGTTTATTTTGCTTGAGTCCGGATAATTTATCACTCGGAGTTTTCGCGAATTTACAAAATTTCGCGATAACGTTATATGCGAACTATCATGGTTTACGGTCGAAGGCGTTTCGTAAATATTCCTAAATTCTTTCTTCTTATCGGTATATTTAATCAAAACTTGTTAGTGCGACGGCTCGTTGTACGTATCTAGACCGCAGAGGAAACCGATATCGGAGGAAGAACTTATCCGTTCTTATCGTGAACGTTTCCGACTGGCGTTAAAAACTGTTTATGCCGCACAACGATGCTAACTCGTGCGCGTGCATTCATATAATATCATGCCTTTTACTTCATTCACTCGATTTAAAATTAGAAAGAGCTTGCTTCATGAATACACATTGATTTGCGAATGATATTCAAGTATCTTCGCATGCTCATCGAATTATTTTCACGTCTAACTGTACGCGATTTGTTTTCTTTCAGAGTTATACATGATATAATCTTTCACAAAGATCTCCGCAAATATACAAAATTATAAAAATATTCGTCATTTCAAAGCGATGATTAATTAATGATTATTCAACTTAGCGGATTTATAAAACTCGAGAAACGATATATTCCTTGTTTCTTTTGCGCGGCGTAATATAATGTTCATTAGTAATTCGACAAACGTGCGGCTGGCGGATGTTGTATCGCATAATCATCGCGTTGTCATCAATTCATTTATCGGAAATTTTCTGCAAAACTTCTTTCGTTTCACGTACACGTGCGGTTCATGATCAATTCAGTATTCGTTTACCAGGAAAATCCGCGAAGATGATCGATGGTATATCTGCGACGAAAAATAATTCGCATATCTTTGTTAATCGGCAGAGAGTTTGGATCGAGAAGTTCGCCCTTAAAATCGGTAGAACGTTTTAAAGACACGCAAACAACAGATGGTCGTGGTATAAGTAGGATTGTGAAATAAATTGACACAAGTTGAACTGCATTCCAAACAGGAAAACAAAATCTGAGAATTTATAAAGTTATAATAGCGAGTCGCGTGTTACTTGAGATTGTGATTTCTCCTATACCTGACAGCCGGTCTCTCGCGATCGATTGCGTTTCTCTTCAATTCGTGTTCTTCCGTCGTATTGAATCGTCAATTCTTTCCGCACAATCGCGGATCGACCGAGACGAGTTTTCGCGTGATTACGAATGCTAGATTCAGCAAAATCATAACGACCAGCGAATTATAATCGAATCAGGAGGGGAACGTCGGGGGGCCAAGCAGTCGAGGCGCACCGGCCGCTCGCTCGCGAAACGCTCGTCTTATCTGTGCCGCGCGGACGGCTGGCGCGGAGCGGTTAAAAGCTTTGACCTATGGCAGTCGGTCGACGATAGCCGGCCTGTGCATTCCACTCCGAGCGCACCCTTTCTGAATGGCCCGCCTGTTTCTCGCCGCGATCGCTCGACGCCGCTCCGCTCCGCCGCGACGACGAGCGAGAGCCGCCGCTGGCATCGTCTAGCGCTCGAGTGACTCGTTCTGAATGGCGTAAGTCGAGTTTTCAGATCAAACGCGTTAATAAAGCATTTATGACGATTTCGAAATGCGACGTTTATAATGATTGCGATATTTGTACGATAATGAACGAGGATTTTATCCACGATTCAGTATTTCTGGGCTAGTGAGGAATATATCCTTGCGAGGAAACGATCGGAGGATACTTTCGTAGTATCGAGTATCTACATCTCGTGGTCATGGCGATAAAGCGCGTCGCGCGTAGAGTAAATAGGAATGTTAACTCCGATTTGAGAGATAACGAAACGGGCGTCCCGAGATTTTCGAGCAGAATCGATATAATCGCGTCTCGGCCGCCGTGAATCGAAGCGTGCTGTACCAGGGGAAACGACGAAGTGGAGCGACTGATAAAACGAAGCCGGAGGAAACTCGCGGGAGCGTCCACAATTAATGATCTCGATATACGCACGATTCTTGGAACGCGTGTAATAATCGGGCGCGCCTCGAAAGCCTGAACGCGCCGGGAGCTCGTTCACGATACAGTCGCAGAGTCTAATTCTACGCCATTCCTCCGATCATGCCGCCGATCGCCGTGGCTCAGGTGAATGAGCGAGCGACGTGCACGCGCGAAGGTGTGTGCATAATCGATGCAACAACACGATTTCGAATGCAGGTTCGCGCGTAACGCGAGAGTGGCTCTCGCAGAAGAGTAGAACGTTTCGAGCGTTTGCTCTCGAAAAATAACTCTCGACTCACTCATTGACTCTTAATTCCAATTCTCTCGTTTTTTTTTTTTTAACTTTTCATTCTCACCTCATACAAGTCTCACATATTTGAAGTTAACCGTAGAGTAAATCCTTTTTCATGTTATAGGTCAAAATTATAACGTGGTAGGTATAACGCCCCGTTCGGACGTTTCGCATCCCGCTTTCCATTTGCCGAAAGTAAAAATTCAAAGCGTGCGATTTCAGCGCGAGGTAAAAGCGCACCGTCGAGGACGCGATCGGTCGCGCTCGAACGAGACTCTCCCGGTTCTTCCACACCGTGGGCGCCGCGAGTGGGTTGGTGACCACCGAATCGAGAACTCCGCGGCCCACTCGTACCACCGCGCTCGCCCACGTAGAAACCGAACCTCTCTTTGTGACCGCGTAGGTGCTGACCCGACGTCTCACCCGTCGTCGTCGTCGCTCGACCACTTCGATTTCTTCGATTTTCGAAAACTTGAGCCGAACTTGACCAGGATCCTCTTACTTGGCAATGTGAATCGCGATTTTCAACTCTAACACACTGTCTTTTATTAAAGTACTTTGGAAAGACACTTCATTATAGGATACTATTTTAAAAGGAATACGTTATTAGAAAGATTATTTGTCTCTCTTAGGAAGTAATTTCTTTAACTTATATGTGGAAGATATTCAATGTAATGTAAGCATTTTATAAAATAGTTGCTAAAAACCTAGTATAATATTTTAGGAAAGTATCTATTGAAACGTGATGCTCGGTAAATAATTTGCTCGTGTCGTATCTGAGCTGATTGAGTATATAATATGACATTTTGGTTGCAATGTTTTCAGGTGGGGATGAAGCGCGTGTCGCGAGGGCGAGAGGAAGCGGACGCGGAGCATTACCGAGCCCCATCCTCGCTAATGGAACGCCCTCGTCGAGAGTGTCACCACCTCGCGCGGGCTGGGCAGTGCGGATTACCGAGGCGACACTTACTCCAACGTCAAGTCAGCATCCATCGGTTCCAGATACACCGTCGACGTCCGTCGAACGATGGGCTAGCGAGCAAACGATTTGGACGGGTCGTGCCGCAGCGTCGTTGTCAGCAGCAGCAGCAACGGCAACAGACACACGAGGAGGATCGTTCTCCGCAGCGGATCGAGGATCAGCTAGCACGGCTGGTATCCGTTTTGAGCATCGTCGGGTCGAGGAGAGGGAGGAGTTGGAGGCGACGAAGAAGGTGGAGCATTGGCAACAGCAACAGTGTCAGAATCAGCGGCGTCATCTCGAGACGTCAACGACGCAAAGTCCAGGAGCAGCAGGACATTTTGAATTGAGCGGTCGGCCGATGTCGCGTAACGATGCGATATCGCCGCTCGCGCGGCCTCCCTCCTCGCGGACAAACATTGCCGCGGACGGTTTTGCTGCCGGCAACGACGACTGTATCAACGTCGTCAGCGAAGACGCGGACTCGCGTCTCGTCTCCGCTGAGACACGCGTTCATGATCACAGCCGGCCGTTTCCGCCGCCGCGATTGCCGCTTGTGCACGTGACGTCGATGCCGTCGGTGCCGCCGCCACCGCCGCCACCACCGACGTCGCAATCGGTACCCGGGTCTCCGACGCCCCGCGTGGCGCCACTCACTATGCCTCTGACGCCGTTATCGAGTTCCTTCCGGAGCAGGCCATCCCTGCGTCGCCCGCAGAATCTGGAGACGTCACCGAGCGACGCGAATTCCAGGAGTCTGCTGTCGCCATCGTCCATGGACACGACGATAACGACGATCGCGACGTCACCCAGGAGCCCGATTGGCGAGGTGAGCCTCGCCACGCCGCGACCGGATGGCGAGAGGACCATCAACGAATACGTCGAGGCGCCGTTCAAAAACTCACGCTGCAGTCAGGAACGACGTCTCGATGCCGATAGTAAGACGGCCGGCGACTGTCCGAAGACCGAGAGGAGGCATCATCATCACCACCATCATCACCATAGAAGTCACGAAGATTCCACGGTGGTGCCAACACATCGAGCACGTGGTCGCGCGAGGAATCAGAGTTTGCGTAGTTTTAGCGGCACGGCAACCGGCGGTTCTCCTGTTGCCACGTCGACGAACGCGGCGACAGCGAACGCCGTCACGAAGCAACCGGTCTCCTTTACCAAGGAGCCAGCCAACACGCTTGGCACAAGGACCTACGATCCGGCTGGCCTGTCGATCATATGCGACTTTTGCGGTAGATGCCGATGTGAGTCGTGCCGGGAGCCGCCTCCGTTACCTAGCAAGTGGCTCTGCGACAATACGTGCCTCTGCTCGGCAGAGACTGTCCTAGATTACGCATCGTGCCTATGTTGCGTCAAGGGTCTCTTCTATCACTGCGTGGACGGCGGCGGTGGCGTCGCCAGTAGCATAGACGGCGAAGCCGCGACGAGTTGCGCGGACGAGCCGTGCTCCTGCACCGGTAATCGAATGGCATCCAGATGGGCCTGTCTAGGCGCTCTAGCGCTGATGATGCCCTGCTTGTTGTGCTACTGGCCCCTCCGAGGTTGTGTCACCCTCTGCGAAGCGTGCTACGCGCGATACGCCGCGCAGGGCTGTCGATGCAATCCAAACGCGACCGGTAGCAGACATCCCATTCCTAGCGATATTGGAGACTCAAGGGACCCGGAGAAGAGGCTGCTGGATCCGGTTACGCCAGAGCTTTGAGCGGAAATCTATCTATCTATCTATCTACGTGGAAATTCCGTATTTTCTCAGTGAAGAAGATCAAGAAATCTAAATACGTAGGGCCTCGCCCTGATGGACATATCGGACGTGTATGAGAATGGGGTCAGAGGGAGCAAAAGTGAATTGCATCAAGTACAAGAGCTGCATTTAAGTCGAGGAGAACGATATCGGATTTTGACGAACTGTACGTTTGACGTCGCGAATGTCTTTATTTATTATTCTTCCATGAAAAGTGAGTGCGTATGTGTACGAATGCTTGTGTGTTTACGTCTTGATTCGTTCTGCGCGACGCGCGCGCGCGCGCGCGTGCGTGAGAGAGAGAGAGAGAGAGAGTCTGTGTGTGTGTGTATGTGTGTGCGTGTGTGTGTAAATGAGAAAAACAAAGCAGTGTACGAAAGGAGCGAGTATGTGTCTGTACGTGTATACGCATGTGTTGTGTGCGATTTTGCGTGCGCGAACAGTAGAGAGGAATGAAGTACGCGAGTAGCGTATCGTCCAGACATGCCACTTACGCATAGATAACTCTATACATAATGAATTATACGCATTGTACCACGCACCGAACGAAATCGAACGAACGGTAATATATCGGGGGAGGGGGGAGGGGGGAGAATTACATACACAGAGTAAAGAAAAAACTAAAGTATATACATAAATATATAAATATATATATAGATAGAAATGTATATTGTATATTATGTTTGTATAAAGAACAAACTTTTCTACGGTTAATTTATTTGCGGCTGTAACGCTAAGTGTATGGCTCATGATAGAACCAGAGACGATTGGTAGAACGAGAGGGAGAGAGGGAGAGGAGAAACGTAAGCAAATTGTATCAATGACGTGTGCGCATGGACCAATATGGCTGCTGCGTTGAAGCCCACTAACACGACGGAAGTTTTTTGATGGTAAAAGGGAGATTGGATGAAGAATGAGAGAGGAAAAGATAGAAATAGAGTTTAAAACTAATTTAAAGCTAATTTTTGTATTATATAACGTGATTTATAAATGATGGCTTTAAAAACATGTTGCGAGAAAGCCATATTGATAAAATGAAGTTACAATGATTGCACGAGCAAGAAAGAGAGGAGGGAAGACAGAAAACAGCGAAAGTCCGCGCAGATCGCGTTTTTCATTTCGTTAATGTTTTCTCCAGTATTATCTAGTCCTGCGAACATTCTTTTTTCAGTTAGCGTTTGTCATTTAAGATCGAGTCATGCGACATGCGTAAGAATGGAATCGCAAGAAAGAGAAAATCTCTCTGTTCTCAACCCTCATGTCATCCCCGGTGATTTCATTAGCTATAAATAGGGACGTAAGATCGGTAACATCGCATTCGCTTTTCTCGCCGGTCACGGCAAATAGCGAATTTACTTTTTTCTACATCTATCTTTTCTCTCTCTCTCTCTCTCTCTCTCTCGGCACCGGGTGCGACTAGTGCGCGATTTAACACTAGAACCACTATTAAGTTTTATGATTTACTATATTATTTATGCATGTAGGGGTATGAAAATTTCGACGAAAATTTTGTACTTCTACACATCGGGTTACTTCAATGTGGTACAGTTTTGTGTTCTCGGTGGTTCGAAGTAATCGATCGTGTAATCGAGGGAAGAGGAATTGATCCCCCAGGGATCAACGTAGCAATGGTTCTACTGTTAAACGCGCCGATGATTATTCTTTATTAAAAATAATCCGCGTTAATTTGTCGGAAGCAATTTGTATACGGCGGTTTTTCTCTTTCAGAAAGCGATATTCTTCGGCACGAGTATCTTCGCGCGGATTGGAAGCCGATCGATCGGAGTGGGGTCGCACGACTCAGTTTTAGCATTTCAGCACGAGGCGTGGGCAGATGATTGTATGAGCGAATGCTCGGGTATAACTGGGTCGATTGCACGGGCAAAATAATCGCGTGTAGACCAAGACGAGGCGAGAAGCGATGGTTGTTGCGGACAGGTATGCGGGAAGAAGTGCCGCGATTCGAGCAATCTGTCGTTGCACGTGTTTGACGAGAAATTGCTCGAAATGATTGAAATAAGCTCAGCATTTTTTCTCTCTTTCTCTCTCCTTTCTCTCTCTCTCTCTCTCTCTCTTTCTGGATGGCTCGCTCACCCTTCTTGCGAAGGGCGGGCACTGAGACAACGGGAAATAAGAGCGTGATGGAATAGCACGAAAAGAGCGTTATGGCCTCTGTGCGAGAACGTCTAGACGGTGCGAAAAAGCGTAACGAGGTTTCTAATGTAAGATGAATGCAATGGATAGTATGACGGAAAAGAACATCGAACCGGATAATGTCGATACGAGTTGGCCTTTGTCCTTTCGCGATTCGCGTCTTCAACGTTCACAGCCCTCCTAACTGTTCCAAAGAATGTTTCCTTCGAAGCGAGAAAACAGAAATGATTTCCCAGTCAAGACACAGAATAATTGGTTCTTTTCGGATGAATTCTCGGAATCTCTTAAATCACCAATCTCAATTGTGGTTTAGGTAATTCCTCGTCTGTTTCTGGGTTTCTACTTCAATTTACTTCCGGATGAAACCAGAATAGGCACCAGCTGCACGACGATATGATTTATTTTATTTTATTTTTGTTTTAGTTTTTTTTTTTTGGCGTTTGCGAGATCAGCGGAATTTACGCTCGACTCGAATCGAAATTCGCGAAACTGGATGTGGACGTTCGCCCGAGGACAATGCGATTGCACATCGATCGAAGGCGCGAAAGGACACGAAGGCGTGAATGGAACGCGAATGCGTGTGTGTGTGTGTGTGTGTGTGTGTGTATATATGTACGTGTGCGTGCGTGTATGTGTATGCGTGTGCGCGCGCACGTTTTTATGCGCGCACACGGGTGTGTCTCGTCAAGCGAAAGAAAAGAAATTTTTATTAATAGTAAGTCTATACGATCTGTATATGTCTTGTAAATATATATATATATATATATACATATATATATCATACATAGATATGTATATACTTGTGTGTTATATATTCGACACGTTTGCAGAGAAATCTCTCTGCGAAGACGTGTTTAACCATCCCGACAATTAGATGTCCTTTACATTAAGCTCTGTTCTCGTTCTTACTTAAAAAGTACACGATATAATTATATTTCTGAAATTTCGATAAAATATTAGATTACAAGAAAAAACAATTCAGTAAATGAATAAATAAGGCATTTGATGGTATTTTTTAATTTAGATGCATTTTGTATGCTATTTGCTTATTTGATTAATTTTCCTTTCCTTGTCTATACGAGGTGATTAAAAAAAATTATTCATTCTAGTTTTTTAGCGGTTGAATAATGACGTTTTATTGTAAGACTTCAAGATACATCGCTTATGATATTTTACGAGATTTTACGAAGTAGGACAAAAATCCACCATTTCGTTCTACTGTTAGATATTTCGTTTCGTTTTTTTTTTTTTTCGATTGTGCGTATCACATCCGAAAAATATCCTTCCCTATATCTTCTCATTTTCGACGTCGCAATCGCCATCACCAAGAAGTCGAGAGTCCGCTTCTGCTCTGTTTGCTTTGTAACCGATCGACAAGGCGATCATTACCGAGAGGTCCCAGATCGTCATTAGCGGGCAATTGAATGCACCATGGCGCGCGGCGAGGGAATTGAACGGATGTAAGCCCGTTAGGCCGGCGGACGCGGTGCAATTCTGCCGTAACGTTCGTTGGAACTGCCGAGCCTCTCGAAGGATAAAATCGAGATAGAGAGGTGTAGATATGCGAGGTGTTAACGACAGGATTGTGATAAATCTTCTTTCGCGCGGACATAATCAATTCTCAAGTGCATATGATCTTGAAAGAGATTGTTTAGCGTAATATATTTTAATAAAGTAATTGACAAATTCGTTTAGAAAGTCGAAATAGATATCTCTTGACGAAATTTTAATTTTCAACGTTAACTTCGCGTAAAAGTAAAATTGACACGATATTAATCGGAAGACAAAATCCGATCTCATTATACTCTTTTTCTTTCATTATTGATCATTATCAGTATCGTTTACTACAGAAATCATTTGAAATACATTTATAATACGAAATTAACATCTTTATTCTGCAAAGAAATATTATTTAATGATATTTCTTGATCGATAGTTTGCAGATGCATCCCACGTTCGAAATTATCTACCCGGAGATCTCCCCGGGCGACGAATTCGTTAACGAAAGTCGAAAAACAGCCGGCTGTCCGTTCGGCGTCTGTTTCTCTCGTTCGTAACCGATTTGTGATGCAGCGCGTTAATCGAGAAGAAGTAGAAGAAGGAGGCAGATAGAGCGTAAGGGAGAAAGAAGACGTAGAGAGGTCCGGACGTGCGCGACGAGCCGAAAATAAGAAGAGAGCAAAGTGGCCGGCTGGTCCAGTGGTGTCATGTGACCGGAAGTGGCATTCCTTCCTCGCCTCCTCTCGTCTACTACCACCGTCTTCCACGAAGCCTCGAAGAGTACCAGGCCTCCCTCTTTCCTTCTTCCATATCTTCTCTATCGACTCCTTCTCTTCGTCCCTCATCGTTACTTATCCCTTTCTCCACGCTCGAACGAACGCAGCGACAACGGAAGATTGTCCTCTTAGCGACTCGTTAAGCATGTCAAAAGACATCGAGGCATCACGAAGGACGCCGACAATGGATTTCCGCGTTTGAAGCGCGAGGTCGGATACCGTGAAAATCATACGAGCGGGCTTTCCCTTTTTTCCCTTTCTTACTATATATTCCAATTAACGAACTTGGATAAAACGGGAGACGTCACGCGATTGTCAATAAATTTATTCTTTTTAGTCGCCCTATATATATATATATATATATATATATATATATGTAATATACTATATTTTCTACATATGAGAAGAGAGATCAATACATTCGGACATCAGAGAAGAATATAGCACAATTTATTGGCGATATATTGATTATTGGCAGGCAGATTAAACATTGGAGATATAAATTGTGTGGACCAATAATTACACCAATGAATTATGCTACTAAGAGAAAAAGAAAAATTTGTAAAAACGTGGCTGAAACATAGATTTCAAGCCCGAAAGAGTTTTATATTTGCTCTATTTAGCTTTAATTTTTGCATTTTCTGCATTCGAATTAAAATAAATATTCAGCCTCTGTTGAGAAAAGGCGAAAAAAATACAGAAAAGTTGGCTCAAAAGAATGATTTAAATTGTTATCCAGATACACGTTATTCCGTGACCTGAAAACGGCAGAATGAACGTTACATCTATTACATATATTACGTTTTCATCCTTCAGCTGCTAAATTGCAGGATGACATCGATCTGGTTTCAAGATATCGAAATAGGAATCCGCGAGGTGACATAACATTTTCATTCTTTCGTCCCCTCTTCCCTTCCCGATGAAGTCAGTCATCAAATAACATCGATGTCGAAATACCGAATATCCATGAATCAATTGTAAAATTACGCTTTCGAATCGCTACGAATGTCTAAGTCGTTTCATGTCGCGTCGAAATGAAAGAACCGCGGAGTAGCGTGACGTCTCCGCCGCGATAAGATCCCGCTTCCCTGCGGCTATCGTTCCGCGATATCGGGATAAAAAGACGGAAGGAAATCTGGTTACAGCGTCGCCGTCGTCCCTCCAACGCCACTGCCACCGTACCTTGTTCCTGTTATTCAAAGGTCGCTGCGTGCCACCGCGAGCACACACCACTGTCACGGACAAAGACCTTCGACGAGTCCGGCTCTCCGGTGCGGATGTCATCCGCGGCGACGGTGATGGCGGTGGCGCGCCGAGCAAGTGGACACGAGCCTAATTTTAGGGGCCCCGCGCTTCGCGTCCGCCCGACCGAAGAGAGGAAGAAGAAGAAGAAGGCTGGGAGAGCCGGCGGCCGCGACGGACCGAGCGGAAAGGAGACGTTTTTCTTGGGTGGACGAAGTAGAGAACGAGGGAGCGAGAAAGAGAGAGAAGGAACAGTCGACGTCAGCGTGATGTTTTCGCGACGGAGCCGGGCGCGAGTGTTCTATATTAAACTCCGGGCGGACGCGGGCAGACCTATTGCGAAACGGACGCCCTGATATTTTCGTTGCATCGCGCGAGTAACTGCTTCCGGCCGAGTGTTCTCTGTCTCTCGGCCGGAGCGCTCTCGCTCTCTCTCTCTTCCCCCTCTTGTTATCCTTCTCTCTCTTTTCTTCGCTCCCTCTGTAACTCTCCTCCTATGCTTTTCCATTCTCGCTACCTCGTCGTCACTCCGTCTCTTTCCCTCTTCTCTTCTTTCTTTCCCCCTCGTCTCTCTCTATCTCATTTCGACTGTCCTTTTCTAGATCGACGGGCGCAGACGACCGTGCTTCTTCAGCCGGCCGGAAACACCTACGCACCCGCTGGTAGCGTGTGAGAGCGCTATAAGGTGGGACGGAGGCAATGGGATAAGCCTACTCACGAGAGATTGCTGTCGTCGACGACCTCCTTGCTTCTTGCTCTTGTTGCGTTTCTTCTTCCTCCTCCTCTCCCGGCCTTCTCTTCCTCGCATCGCCTTCTCTCCTCTCGCCTCCTCGCCGCCGACCCGTGCGATGGAATTCACCCAAGTTTTTTGCGCCCGCGAATAAACACTACCATACAGTGAAAGACGGCCCAGCCACGAAAGCCACGATCGGTCAACTCCCTCTCGGGGTTCCCTTCCCTCGCCCCTTTTCCCTTCGATATTTATTTTCTATCTGGTCGACGGAGAAAAAGAGATCGCGATGGTGTTTATGGCGGAATACATCGGGCCGAAGCTCTTCGCGCGGAATCTAATCAAAGTCTCGAGACCAAGATTCAACCACGCTCTCTTCAACATTTATTTCTCAGGCTGATGTCCTAGTCCAAAATCGATCAGTATGAACGTATGAATGTTTTTACAAAGTTCTTAACGAAAAAATATTGTATCGATGACAGATTTTTCATCGATTTGCAAAGTATAGAACGCAAAGAATTTCTGGTGAGATACGGTGCAATAGGCGTGACCTTTTCAAGGTCAATGAATATGAAAAAACAATGGAAAACAAGACTTGACTGGATTTTAGTTTTAAAGATATCATTTTTTCGACAAAAGAATTTTGTCAAAATTTTGAATTCTTAGAAAGAAAAATTTATTTATTTTCAAAATAATTGAGATTCTAACACGATGTAGACTTAAATAAAAGAAATAAGCAAAACATGATTACATTTTAATGCATTTTATGAAATTATATAATAAAATAGTCATAATGTTTTGTTAAAATATTGAAATTACATTATAAAATTTTTCTATGTGTGTATATATATTTTTTTTCTTAAAATATATTTTAAAATAGAAGCATAAACTAGATATCTAATTTCATAATGCTATTTTACTCTGTTGTCTGTTTTTTTATTTAAACGTGTTTTTTTTGTACTCTCAAAGTCACTTAACATTGTGTGACAATTTATTGTATTCCTTTCGTTATTAGTTGTGCCACATAAATATGTACATAATTCTAGTTTGAAGAAAAAACTTGTTAAATATACAAGTTAACTGGGTTTTGTTTGAAAAGTTTTTATTACAGAATCAATGAAAGAGATTTTATATATATATATATACTAAAGACAAGGATAATTCAGGCCAATTGTGATGGAAGTTTAATCTTGATTTCAGATAGAAATACAATTTTCTCATTATTTTCAATCTTTAAAGTATATAAGTACATATATTCAAATATTAAAGCAAGAATAACCTATTTATACAATGTCATATAACGTCATCAACATCAAAACCTTAGCACACACCTTAAGTGATGGAATTGTCTGTTGTATGTTCATCAGACTGTACTAATTTTGTTTCGGTAATAGTTGTATTTTGTACAATTGTATCTTCATTTAATTTAATTTCTTCTTTTTCATCAGGTATCATTAGCTTGTGGTATCGACTTCCAATTAATGGCAAATGAGGTGCTATCGCACTTGGTTCCAAGAAGAGTGCCGGAGAAACCTTACAAGGAAATAATATATTTTAATTCTCAACCATTTGTCAATCAATTATATTTAATTATTATCAAGTCTAAGTTTTTTAATTAAATAGAAATAATGACATATGACTTTTAATATATTAAATAAATTCGCTAATGTTCATAATATTTTCATTTGAAATTCGATAGAAAGTATAGTATTGCTATATTACTTACACGGATATCTTGAACTTTGGCTTCCCGTGACGTAAACTCACGTAATAAATAATTTTTCCCAAATTCATGATAAATACGTGTATCATTTATTCTTAGCATTACATTATCGATTCTAAGGAAATATCGTAATAGTATAAAAAAACTGCCAGGCATGACTCTCTAGGAAAAAAAAATCAAAGGGATTGAAATACAATTTTGTTGCAGATTATTAGAAGCATATTATGAGATAACTTACAATTTTGACTGAACTCACTGCAATGCCATTGTCATGAAGTTCGTCTTCAAACAATGTTAAATCATGATAAAACATAATCTTATCCCTCTGTTTTAATTTATCCATATCAATTCTCTCATTTGTTTCTTCCACTTTAAAGCCAGATATTGTACCGGTATAATTAGTAGTAAAAGTCCAATCAAAAGGCTTGACCTTTTCTTCTAGATATTCACTACTTTCTGATCTGTTGATACATATGTAAATAGAAAAATTATTTATAATAGTAATTGTATATAAAAAGATATCAAGTTTAGAAGCATATCATACATACCTCGATTCTTTCCATGCTTCTGCACAAGCAAGTTGTACATTAACCTTTCCATTAGAAACAAATCTCAGAGCATCCAAAGCATTAAATTGCAGCAATGGCCCATCCTGATGTGTCAAGGATAACACGTTATTAGGAAACACCATGTCTGGCATATGTGGCAATTCTAATGCATTACTATATCTATAAGAGTAAGAATTGCGTTTCAGAACAAGCATATTTTCAAGATTCAATGATTAACAAGTAACATACAAGCAAAATTGACAGGCATCTGTGTCCTTGGTACCACAGCCATTCTCACTTTTGGAACATTTAGAATGGAGTATGTGAGACTGGGTATACTTGATACGCCATGGAGGACAAACATGTTCTTCCTCGTTTACTGGTAGCCTTAAAATATCGATACCACCATGCACTTTTATAGCTGTCATGATCTAAAACTGAAAAGACTCGTCATACAAAGAGAACCTGTGACTAGATTAGATAATCCTAGATGAAAGAAGAATCAATTTAATAATTAGATATCTATAATTAATACTTTTGTCTTAATGTTTTCATAATTATAAGAATAAAAATGAAATGTATTAGATGTTAATAAATACCAAATTAATTACCATTAGAATATTACCAAGCATCTATTGCTCAAAAAATTCAATTTTTTGCAATAAATTAAATTTTTAAGAAAAATTAATGTTCTATTTTTTATATTGTTTTATTTTCATTATATTTACAGTATTTCAGCCGTTTTAGCAGTTTGTAAATCTTCTTAGTGTTAGATAACCTCACCCAATTCGTATCATGAAATATAATGCTAGGTCTGCAATGCGCGTCTTAAGGTGTCCTTATATGAGAGTATTAAACATCTAACCCAGTTTTTATGATGCTAAAAATTGGTTCGATATTTCAGACCAATTTCTGTGGCATCGTGGACACTGAGCTTTATGCTGGATCTACAATGAGATCGCAGTGTGTTGCGACTCTGCGATGGACCAATCGTTGTGTGTAATATACGATGCTTTCTTCTCTGATTGGTCAGTGGCAGAGTCACAATACGTTGCTTTACAAAAAGGTCACATGCTGGATCTACAATGAGGTCTCAATAACACTGCGATCTCATTATAGACCCAGTATAATAGCATTTTTCTGAATGTTTTTCTCTATATAAGGCATGCAAGCGGCAAATTTAGAGGAACATAAAGGAGTTAACCTATAACAAGTTAAAAGGTATTTTCACAAATTTCATTTATTATATTATTATTTAAAATAATGCAAATGTTTATGTAATTTATATTAATGTTTTTATACAAACTGATTTTTTAATTAATATTTCTTGTGTTACAATTTCAAGAAACATTTCTTTTTTAATAATATATATTCAACTTTGTTATTCTTATATTGAATAAATAATTGCTAAATATTTGTTTGTTTTAGATCAACTTATTTATTTTTTTACAATGGATGGTGTGGATTTATTTAATGTGTTTCTTATGACACATAAAGTGCAACTTCAATCTTATGGTGTTCCACAATTATTTTGGAAAATTTTATATAAGAAATTAAAAGATCAGATTTATGATGCTGGTCTTGTCTTCCAGTTGGCAAAAGTAGAATATGAAAATGAAGAAAAGCATGTTACAGAACCAATATGGAAGTTAATTGTATCTACAGAAAATGGCATTTCTACGCAAGATTCCAATAATATTTATCTTATCGATCATGCATGGACGTACGATGTCAGTAGTGCTCAGCAGAATTTAATTCAAGTACCTGGCTTACTTGATCGAATGTGCATTCTCATGGGAATAAACACTGAGCTAGATGAGCAAGAGAAAGTTGAGAATGTTATGAATGAAATGTGGCGTTACAATCAATCGTATTCAGTGAACTATGGAGAGATAGATGATAGAATGCCAATATGGTATATCATGGACGAAGTTGGTTCAGCAATAAATCACAGTGATGAGCCAAATTTTAGAGCCATTCCTTTTCTGCATATGCCTGAAGGTATAATTTATACTCTTCTATTTCCTGTAAAAGACGTTGTTGCAGGAGATGAAGTCACAAGAGATTTTGTAGAAGGTCTGACAAAGGATTCTGAAAAAAGACGTGCACTATTATTGCCTTGGGTTCACAGTACTTTTGAAGATGAAAGTTTTGAACAGAACGAGCCAGATACAGATTATTTTTTAGCAGGTCATATTCCCGAAGACTTGCCGAAGAACCTGGATGCAATCAAGATAGATAACAGTAGAAAATTAAAGGTTTTCTCACAATACAGTTATGTGAATAATTACTTGACAGATCCGGCATTTGAAATTATCGATAATGAAGAAGAGGCAGACATACTATGGTTCATATCTCATTACAAGACGTACAAGGAATTAAATGCATCCTCGCTCCACGTTTTTGTAAATCAATTTCCATACGAAAATGTTTTGACGACAAAAGATCTTTTATCGATCATATGCAGAAGAAAGGCAATGAATAAATTGTATGACTCAGATACTCTCGAAACTTATCCAGCATGGTTACCGACGACGTATAATCTAAGCACGGAACTGGTACAATTTGTCGCTTATTTCACACAACGAGCAAATAAGGATTTGGATAATCATTGGATTTGCAAACCGTGGAACTTGGCAAGAGGTTTAGATACTCATATCACAAATAATCTCTATCATATTTTGCGACTGCCTTGCACAGGCCCGAAAATCGCGCAGAAGTACATCGCGCGGCCAGTTTTATACAATAGATCAGACATCAGTCAAGTGAAATTCGATATGAGATACGTTGTATTGCTCAAATCCGTAAAGCCACTACGCGCATATGCTTACGCAAATTTCTTCCTACGTTTCGCAAATCAGCCGTTCGCACTGAACAATTTTGATGTTTATGGACAACATTTCACCGTGATGAATTATACCGAGGAGAATTCGCTGTTCCATGAGAAATGTGCAGATTTCATTGTAGAATGGGAAAATCAGTATCCCAATTATCCTTGGAAAACTTATGTCGAACCGAAAGTTCTTTCCGTCTTAAGACAGACGTTCGAAGCTGCGGTTGCACAGCCGCCGCCGAAAGGAATAGCCGAGAGTCCACAAAGCAGAGCCGTGTACGCCGCCGACTTGATGCTGGAGTGGAGAGACTGCGAAATGCAACCCAAACTATTGGAAATAAATTTTACGCCCGATTGCCAGCGAGCGTGTGAATATTATCCGGACTTCTACAATGACATTTTTAGATGCTTGTTCCTGGATATCGACAATCCAAACGTATTTTATGTATTAGATTCAGCCAGCGAATAATATCAGATTGTTTGTACAATTCAAAATTAAAATAATTATTTTATTGTTATTATTGTGTATATATATTTGGTTTTGCTAAAGCGAAAATACATTTCAAGCATTACGTCAAATGTACGATGTACTATTGGATTTTTATTTGGCTATGTATGACTATATAACTAAATTATTCAAAATTATTCGCGTTTGCTTAAATGAATTCATATTCATGAACGATGGAAATATATGTGGTCGTTGAGCTATTCATATTTCCGAATGATATTCATACTGGACCTATTTCTGTTATCTATTTCATAATATCACTTTCAATTTACATAGATTTCTGATTAAGCATTAATTACATTTACATTAACGACTGAGTTACATTACAATATCAATTATGATTGTGAATTACGTTTTTAGGTAGTTTGTAACTTTACGTATCTTTTATTCATTGAAATTAATTATGTAGCATAAAGAATCAACGGATTTAATCACAGAAAGATTTGTTTGGGATATGTATAATTTCAAAATGAGGCGCCACGTATGAGTTAGTTCGTGGAACGTGAGTAGACCGGCGTAGTAAGCGCGGTTTCTTTACAACCTCTGGGAGCTTCTCCTTTCTTGTTTCCCTACGTCGCCGAATTGTCAATTGTAGACATTTTACCAGACACAAGTTTTGATAATAAGCTTTCTTATCTACTATCGTCCGACATGAGGATTGTTTGCGCCGCGTTAAACTGCAAATATTCCTTAGAAAGCGAGGATTCATCAAATGTCACTTTTGTCAATTTTCCCAACGATGACACGTAAGTATAATACTTTTTTTGATAGGTTAATTAACGTTTTTATTCTTGATGATGTTTAGATAGTTATTAAATTCATTTTTTTTCTACTTAATTATTGCTTGAGAACTATTTATAATTCATCATACTTATGTTATTATTTTACAATTATTTTTATAGAGCTAAAGTATGGGCAGAATGTTGCGGCAGATCGGATTTAGCTACAAAATCGAATGCGGAATTGCATTTGAATTATTACATTTGTTCCCATCATATTGAAGATCACTGTTATGTAAGCAAAACTGTTCCCGTTATTGTAGAAGAAGGTACCATTCCTACTTTATTTGTGACTGACTTGACTACTGATGGTGAAGATTCAGTAAATTTGTTTGATAAGACACAGCATCTCCAAGAAGTAGATGATAGCGTGCCTCTAACATATTGCGACATGAATGTTGAGATAGATGAGTATCATAATATCTCTGTCAAATTTGCCAATTTATGTCGAATCTGTGGCAAATCCACTCTGGATGGAATATATATCTTTGCAACCAAGGGCATAGAGCTTAAATTAAAAGAAAAAATAAATTTACATATGCCTATTTCGATTGATGTAAACGATTCATTGCCACAGAAAGTATGTACTGACTGCTGTAATAAATTAGAAATTGCGCACTCATTAGTTATTTCATGTCTAAGAACTGATATGCGTTTGAAACAATTTCTGAATATTGAGAAAGAGGTAAGAGTGTAAAACATTAATCGATCATAATTATAAATATTTTTATAAGTTTATATTTATTCGCGAAAAATTTTCTCAGATACAGTTATTCTATAATGTTTTATTTTGCAGCCAGAATATGAGAATAAGTACAATGCATTGATTGATGAATGTTCATTAGAGATAGTTCAAGAAATGTGTATGGATGATATGCATCCTAATTCATTCATAAATAAAATGATAAACTCTGATTCGGAAGTAAGTTTGAGAGGATTAGGAAATGAAGAATGTATAGAAATACAAAATAATAATTTTCAGAGCATTGCGAAAAGTGTTATGCCATTAGAATTTAGTACTCTAATCCAGACTTGTAGAGAAGTTAACAGTAAAAATAATACAAGTAAGACTATCACAGAAAAGATATCAAATATGCAACAAGACAAGAATGGAAGTCTTAACGTTATATGTCTGCAGTGTCAAACTTTTTGTAAAACACGGGAAATATTTGAGAATCATAAAATATTTTGTGGTAAAGAGCAAAATGTTTCTAAACATGTAAATATGTCTAAAACTGCAGAAAATGGAAACAAGGAGATTAATCGTGAAGCAGAAAATTTCCAGACATGCAACGAAACATTTAATAGCAAGCAAGTTAATAATATTAAAAGTTGCGAATCAATGCATTGTACTGTTTGCAATCAAGCATTCAAATGTCAGCAAGATTATGACAATCACAAATATCTTCATAAAAATCTTATTGAAAGGAATAAAAGATGTGGTCATTGTAAAAAAGTATATCATAATAGAAAAGACTTGTTAATTCATATCATGGAATCACATGAAGGACGATTATTATTTAAATGCTCTACATGTGATAAAACGTACGAGAAGTGGTCTAGTTTAGATATTCACGAAGCTACTCACAGAACAGATAAGCCCTATCTTTGCGATCTGTGTGGAAAAAGCTTTAAGCATTCCAATAATTTAAGAGGTCACAAAAGAATTCATTTGGACGAAGCTGTAAAGAAAAGACACATGTGTGATATCTGTGGCAATGCGTTTAGATCACGGTAGTAATTGCACAAGTTTATTCTCAAAATTATCTCAGCTAAATTCATAAGAACAGGATTATATTTTATGCAACTTAATCTTGTGTACAGATTTCATTTACGAGAACATATGAATCAACATGATGACAACAGACCTTATTCTTGTGAACAATGTGGAAAAGCTTTCTACAAGAGGATTCAATTGCGACAACACAAATTATCGCATGGTTCTAATAGACACACATGTTCGGTTTGTGGTGCAACATTTAATCGTAGAGGGAATATGAACGCACACATGAAACGGCATAATAATGATAATGGAGGATATACATGCAGCGTAGGTATTTTGTCAAAATTTTGTGTAAATTATTATATTTTTTGTCTTTATATAACATTGGTATCGGCTATATTCTCATCAAAAAATTGATTGGAAATGATAGGAAAAATTGTACACTTTATTATAGGTTTGTGCCTACAAATGTAAATCTATGAGCGAATTGAAGATACACAGGAAAAAGCATACCGAGGAAGAAATAGTAGATAGCATTAAGAAGAAATGTACTGATAAAGAGATATGGCGTTGTAACACTTGTAATAAGATATTTCCAAAGCGCGCTATATTGTTAAATCACGAACGCGTACATGGAGACAAGTTTTATGAATGTGATGAATGTGGCAAGAAATTAGCAAGCAAAAGCTCGCTGATGTATCACAAGAAGTCGATGCATTTGAGGGAAAAGCTACATATGTGTCACTATTGCGGAGATTCGTTCGTTTCAAGAGAAGCGCGACTGATCCATGAGCGGATACATACCGGTGAACGCCCATATATCTGCAAAGTGTGCAATATGCGATACAGATGCTCTAGTAATCTCAGTCAGCACATGAAGATCCACACAGGTCTGAAACCGCACAAGTGTCATTTTTGCAGCAAAAGTTTTATGCGCAAAGGCGCATTAATTGTGCACGAGAGAATCCACACGGGTGTCAAGCCTTATTCTTGTGAGACCTGTGGTAAAAGCTTCTCACAGAAGAATGACATGTTAAAACATGCCAAACGCACAACAACAGATCGATGCAACGCGATTAATGTGACAAAATCTTTAAACGAACAAAAGAGTACGTTAAAGCATATTGCAATGCTCGAGCAAGATTCTTCGGTAATTCCAAATATTAATGTGTCACATATTCTTCAAGTTTAATATTAGTGCCTCTTTGGAAATTAAATAATTTTAGTAATGTCCATGATAATTGTATACAATGAATCAATTTTTCATATAAGAAGAGCAAATTAAAATCCATTTTTGCCCAGTTATTATCGAAAAAGTATAAAAAACTTGGAAAATGCTAATGCTTTTCTATGGATTCTGTGCAACACCTATTTGCTAAATTATTTTTCATTTTAATTATTTTATGTGTTTTACAGATTTCCAATTAATATAAGTTATTAAAAGATGCAAAAAATTATCGAACTTGAGTATATAGATACAAGTCAGATAAGATTATGTTGATGAAACAATAATTCTGACTGATTACACTATTCTTATTGGATATATATATATATATATCGTTGAAAGGCTTGAATATTTAGAAGCAAAGAGACTTTATATGTTTGCATATAAGTCAGAAAAACTTAAATATATCGACATTTTGATATGTAAGTATAATAAAATGTAAAGAGATCCATTGCCTTTCTTGATCTGGATAATTCTTATTTAAAGTTCAACATCTAAAATAGCGTTTATACTTAAATTTAAATTTAAAATAAATCTATTTTATTATCTTCTATGATAAGGAGACTAAGTAGGTATCCAGACTAAAATAAGTATTCATTATATCTAATATAAAATTTTCCAGATGTTCGAGATGTAAATCTAGCTTGGTAACGATCATAAGCAATTTATGATGTAACTTGATTGAGTCTGTTAGTTTTTTTGCAAAAAGATTGTAATTTACTAACGAATTGCATCGATATTTTATAATACGGGAAAATAATGATCGTCTTGCAAATCATGTCTTAAATTTATAGGCAATGGCAAACAATCACCTGAAAGCGCTCGTCTATATCTCGACTAGTCCTTCCGCATTGCTGAAAGATGAGGTGCAATAAAAGTCATTGTTATATATAGAATAATACTCTTTATTGTTTTTGATAGTTGTTGTTTTTCATATCATGTGCTGCAGTTTCTTTTTACTCAACTTTTGTCATTCAGTATCCAGTTAAACG
This sequence comes from Cephalotes varians, assembly GCA_037157785.1. NCBI lineage: Eukaryota > Metazoa > Arthropoda > Insecta > Hymenoptera > Formicidae > Cephalotes > Cephalotes varians. The sequence continues at coordinate 1,371,204 of JANQDE010000039.1, read as the reverse complement.
ACTCCCCGTTTTACTGTCAGTTCTGTTGCTGCTGCTAATATATTTTGGTAGAACAGTACGTGATACAACTCCACGATTTTAGAACAAAGAGAAACGAAAGGAAATGGCGACACGCCCGATCACTCGTGAACACACATGTGCCGTATTATTTGTCGACCGCATATAGGACTAGAGTAATTGCGATTTTTTTTTCCCGTGTAACACTCGTTCGCCGATTTTTTTTTTTTTTTCTCAATTCCTAAATGATCGAGGAGCACACGTGCTTTCGTGCGCAAGTAAAAACGTGGATCCGATTGAGTCGCGTGCGTTTTCGCTCGAACGACGACGACCGACGGCCGGTCTTTTCTCAAAATTCGTCATACGCTCGTTATAATTTGCAGTGTTTTTTCCTTAATTTTTTTCTTTTTAAACGCAATGATCTCGCAATGCCACGCTTCTCCTACGTTATGGTCGAGTGATCGGCGCGTGGTCGTCGACGATACAATTATGCATCTCTCAGAGTATAATCTCCGGCTCTGTTAAAACGCGCGTACCCGGCACGCGCATTGCGAGCGCACGGCATCAGGATCGAGTCAAGGCGGACGACTCGAAGAGAGTTCGTTCGAGAGCGCGGAATAAATTTTCAGCGATGTCTCCACTTAATTGCTCTGTTAGTCGCGGGTTCGTATTCGCTCGTGAATGGAAGAGAAACGGCGCTGCTAGGGCAGCGGGAGAGAACGCTTCCGAGCTCTCGTCATCCCGTCGCGACGACAGGCTCTAACGCACTTCCGGAAAGCGCTTGTGCCCAAAAGTGCCGCTGTGCCGTGCGTTTGCTCGACGCGGCCGACGACACCGTCTCGACTCGCAACCGCTCCTTTTCTCTTTTTTTTACCCCGTGTTATTCTCTTCTTTAAATTAATTATCTCTGTCTCTCTCTGTAACCATCGTTCTTCGCGCTACTATTTACAATGTACAACGCCGTGCATTCTTCCTGCCCTAATTTCTTACGATGGCGCCGAGTTGCGCGCGCCCGATCGCTTCCCAATCGACGACTCGTCATCTCGTCCCTTTTTCGCCTGGAACTTCTGTTCCTCGTTTACAACCTTCTCGGGACAAAGGAATCGAGAGAGGAGAAATCGCGTGATGACAACTTAAGCTTTATGTAATACGCGAGATAACTGATTCTTGATCAGACATCGACATAATTAATTTATGCTGCAACATAAGCTCGATGTTGAATTACAAGTTTAATACGAATCATTTGCATTAAAAGAAAAATATTCTGGGTATGACGCTTTCATTAAATTTTAAAACGCATCGATCTTTGATCGCAAAAACCGACTCGAAAAAATTGCTTAGCAAAGACGAGGAAAAGAAAAAATTTCGTCGAGTACTGTTGGATGACCGTCATAAGTGCAAATGAAAATTTCGTCCAAATATCACTGCGGCGATGAGGAAGAATCGATCGCGGACTTGTCGCCGCCTCATTATTTACCAAGATAAATATATACATATATGCATATAATAATAATCTTATACACATATACACGTACACGTATACGCATACATATATATATATATATATACTTTTTCTTTAATATATAATATATATCTTATTTATATATATATATTTTTTCTCAATATTAAACTTATTATATCCTCTTTTTCATTTTGCTTAAATGTATCTTCGCGCATGTGCTATTTATACTATTTACAAACGCCTTCATCCGGCATCCCATTAAAAAAAAAAGAGAGAAAAAGAAGAAAGGAAAAAACGGGAAGAAACGCGATAATTGCCAGAGTATCATGTCGCACAGACCGTTGCCACTTGTATGCACGTCGGCGTGCCGAGAACTCCGCGCCGCGGCCTTGCCGTCGCGCTTAACAGCCGTAACTTTCTCCCTTCGGTGATTTTTAGGCACTTCACGAGATACGCGTGTCTGATCGCGAGCTACACGTCAGCGTGTGATGGCAGAAAAAAAAAAGCAAATCTTCACGTACCGATGCCAGCAGCGCTCGCACGTTCTCGCGCTTTCGCTTCTGCGTAGGAGCCAGAGCGACGCTGGATCACCTCGCGAGGACGCTTGTCATTTAAAAAATTATTTTGCGCGTCTCTCGAACATCTGCAACGTCTGAGAATGCCTCAGATGTTTCTGATGTTGAGAGGAGAGTCTTTGGTAAAGGTGGTTTTCCAGTGGTTTAGATTTTTTTCTAAGGGGAAACACTTGTTATTACAGATAATTTTTGTAGACTGACTCTGGCATGTAGTACCGAATATTATTATTTTTTTTCTTTATAGAATTCTTTATCAGAATTCTCTTCATCATCTGATTATTTACGTGCGTTTGCTGCTGGCGCGGAAGGTATCATTACTTAATTTTTTAGAAATATGCTTTATACAAATTTTTATGCTTCCGGATAGAAAGGAACGGAAGATACATAAATAATCTCTTCAATCGAGATACATTAATATTAAATTACTTTCCTCGATCTCTATCGATAGAAGTAGACAAGGAAGGATTTAATTTACAGAAACGTATGCAATGTAAGACACACGCGATTTGTACGATTCTCTCCGGTAGCTTCGCTCGGTATTAACAACATCATAGAAGAACAACTAGGCTGCTCCATCGAAAAACATAGTGTAAAGTTTTGATGAAGTCAATTAGTTCGTTACTCATCGTTTTATGAAAAATTGGCGATTTACAGACTCAGCGACAGAATAATCGTACTTAAAATTACGTTAAATCATAATTATGAGTAATTGTAATGGCATGTGAGAAAAATGAATACTTTCTAGAAAAGGATATTGCATCATGTCATTTTCCTGCGGAGCAGTCAAACGCAACTTCTTTCAGCGTACAATAACCGGAGGGAGAATCGGATTAGAAATGAAAAACTCGCCTGTCAATTCATCTTTCAGACGTCTCTCGATTCAGTCGGCGGGATGTCCCGGAATTACAAACGTTTGAAAATTGAGTATTTTCCTAATTTTGGGCTAGACATTAAAAGAGATTTGCGTTTTATCGAATTTACATTGAATCACAGTCCGGCGGATACAAGTTTCGTGACACGTTAACAGCGAAAGATAGCCGAATATTCGTCAATGACAGCTTAGGATACCTTAGATCTAAGACGAACTCTCTCTGTCGGAAAGGAGCTACTCTCCCGCCTAATCACATTGCTCTTTCCCTGAGGTACGAGCCCTTGCATCTGCTCGGCTTGTGATCCCGTTCACCCGCCATTATTAACGTTCGACACTCAACGCGCATACAATGCATACGCAAAGGACCCGTGTGTGACACGCGCGGTCAGACGCATTTGTACATACGCTCTTTTCCTAAATTCTCCGCAGTTTGTTAAAAGTAATATTGCTCGTCGTTTCCGCGGAGAAATCGCGCGGAGAAAGGGGAGTGGGGAGCAGAGAAGGGTGGTTTGGTGAAAGGGGACGGAGAGGTTTTGCGAAAATGGGGAGCTGCACGTTTGAAAGGAGGTGTGCCGATCGTATGTGCTATAGTACAAAGTAGAAAATGGAACTCGAGGAAGGATCTTCGAAGAAGCGAGGATAGTCGAAGCGATTCGCAGGGGGGACGAAGGGTCTCTTCTTTCTCGACGATTCGCGTTTATGCTTAAGAGCTTAGACTTAGTAAGTAACGCATATTATATGTATATATACATATATATGTACAAGTACCTAGCATACTTCACGTATATCTCCGTGTATATGTACCGTGTAAATGTGCGCTCTCTCTCTCTCTGTGTGTGTGTGTGTGTATGTGTGTGTCGCGTGTCATATATAAGAGAGAACATCATTATATATAATTACAATTTAAACCAACTCTATCGTGATAATTACATCATTCCTTTTTTTTTTATACATATATGCACGCTCCTTGCTCTCTCTTGTCTCCTCTCGCACTCCTATTTACTCACATTCATCCTCGCGTTTAAGTAATCAGTCGAATCGAAGTTATTATTATTACTCTCTTTCGTAACGTTAGACTTTCTTAAATCGTTTAGCTTTTAAGTATAGCTGCTCTTAAATGGATTCGTGGACGTTGAGGACGAGATCGGATTCACGCGAAAAGATGCGTCCGGGGTCGAACGGGCTTTTAAATCGACCTTAGCGCCGAGTTTCGTCTTCTTCACGCGCACACACGCCGACCACTCTCTAATTTATTTGTGTGTGTGTGTGTGTGTGTGTGTGTGTGTGTGTGTGTGTACGCGCGCGCGTGCGTGCGCGCACATATGGACATTTATAGGAGATCAGTGGCGCGCAGTGGCTACCGTGCGACGATCCGAAGGGGAGAACGTTATCCCGATCTCTAAAATGCAGGTACATTTGTCGACGTCATATGTCGAGACACAAGATATTCACACGAAGGCGCCGGCGTTTCGCGTTAATCTTTTTGGAACGTGTCACTCATCTCTCTCTTTTCACACACATACACACACGCGCGCGCGCACATACATACAAACAAATGCGATGCGCGATGTGGCCTGTTGCATCCCCATTCGCAATTATTTCTTTATGATCTTTTGATAATTCTTTCATTTCAGCATTGAAGGGACAAAGAAAGTTCTAACATCTTTGAAAAATGTAATTTTTTTTAAAAATCTCGTTATAGTTCATTGCGATAAATTTCATTATATTTTTATTTTTAGTACTTTCTCATTATATGTATGTGTGTGTGTATGTGTGTGCGTGTGTGTGTGCGTGCGCGCGCGCGCATCACACACACACCACACAAAACAAAATAAACCTCGTTTTTCTCTCACGACAATTTTAGTATAGTGCAAGTTCTCCATATTCTTTCTTTCTTTTCTGTAAGATGCTTTAATATTTTTGTATTTATTAATTTTTCGCGAAAAGCTTGATGGTCATTCTGATAAAATAATTAATGCGGAATTGGCATTTAAAATCAAGTTATACCGGTTCACGTCATGCATTTTAGGGTTAATCCATTTCGTTGAAGCTTAATGGATTTTGAAAACCTAATGAATTACTTTGCATGCTTAATTTTCACGTTTCAGCTTGCGATTAGACTTTGTGATTAGACAATTATGGCATACACTTCCCCGTTGAGTCGCGACGGTAAAAAATACCGAAAGAATTTTAGATAAATAATAATATTCGTTAAAAGACTAATCATTTGCACAAATTGCTATCATTAATTACTGAGCGTTAAAAAACGTATGTCGCTTTAAAATAAAAATAAATATATGCTCCTCTATACTTTATACATAAATGTGTGTGTTTTTATATTTTACAGATATAAAAATCAAGATAGAGTTCATGAGATCATATCTCGTATAATCGCTGTGTGAAAATAACTTTTGTTCTAATCGCAATGTCTTTAAACGGATGCATCCACTAATAAATTGCATATTTTTTATATTCCAATATTCTTAGCTCAAATTCGTCTTGTAATTCCAACGCAAATATTTCAACCCTCTCTCTCATTAATTTTTTACTTTCTCGCAATACGTAAACAATCGAGACTCAATTGCATCAACCCGATTCAACCTGTTTAATGATTTGCTGTTGATAAATTATAATTCTATTTTTAATGTGACGGATGTTTCAGCTTAAATCTCATGATCGCACATATCTCAATCAATGACAATGTATCACAGACAGACAAAAATCGTGTATAGCCAAATATTTTCATATAGAATCCAATTAGTTTTTTAATAGAGGGTCTTTTTTCTTTTTTAATTAATAATTTTACGGCTCGCGAGATGAGACATTCGAACAAGCAGAATACCTACGTTGGACTATGCGATTTGTATGCCAAAGAAATCTCGAAATCGAGACGCCGACATCTCCAACTTACATCGCATCACGCTTACGACAGCAAGACACACGTCACGACGACCCCGAGCAACGGATGCTGCAAGTGATCCGTGCGAATTCGGTACATCTTCGACTTAATGTATGCTCGTGTCTGTATATCTCTGTATGTACGTATGTCTGTATGTACGCGCGCGCGCGTGTATCGTATGTCCAGAGGATAGAAGCACCAGGCCTGCAGCCGCCCTGTAGCACCGTACGACTTGCGTGCATTCACATTTGCACATGTCTCTTCATGTAATATAGGCCACAGCAGTTGTATGTATTTTGTCTGTTTGCTCTGTGTGTGTGTGTGTGTGTGTGTGTTTTGAATGTGTATGGATACGTGTCCGTGTACATATATATGCGCGAATATCATCAGTGATTATCATCGATTGTTCCTCCTAGAGACGGACTCTGACATCGCACGCCATTCCACGAAGAAAATCGTTCGAACAATTTGCGAACGAGAACGGTGAAGGAGCAGAAGCTCCCCAGGCCGGAAGACTTCGATCGCAACGGCATCGATTTTTCGAAGAGAAAGCTTCTTCGTATTCGACGTATCTTTTCTCTTCTTTTTTCTGTCCGTCCTCTTGAATTTCTTTGCATATTCTCTTGTACATCTTAATCACCTTTCGAAGGATTTGCACGTGGATTCTCGAGCTCATAGATGTAAGAAACATTGCCTCGATTCTATAGGATCCCATGAATTGAATCGTTATGCACTATTGAAGAATTGATTATCGACAGTTTTCTCTCAAATTTTGAGACAAATTATACCGAGGCGCATGTAAATTGCACCTGCACCTGGTCTTGAAATTCCACGGCGGAGATGATACACATAAGTCTTCGTGATCTTGTATGCGGTAGTTCGATATGAAATTTACTGTCCGAATATTTGTCAGGACATCAGATCATCACGAGCAAGCACCTGTCAACACGGACAGTAAAGGCTTTCTTTCCCTTGTCCCAACTCTTCTTTCGTCCTTTCTTCTTCTCTTTCCCCTTTTTTGTTCGTTAAGCCTTCAGAGCGCTTTATTTCGTCTGCACCTGCGGATGCCGCGTGTCATGACGCGTCCGTCCCTCGGGGAGCAGATACGTTGGGAGACACGTTGATTAGCGATAGTAATAGTAGTAAGTATTAGTAAGAATAGTAATATAGTATTACTAGCAATAGTAGCGATAGTAATAGAAGTAATGATAGTGGTAAATAGTCACGGGAGGGATAGTAGCAGAAGTAATGGTAACGATGATGACAATAGTATTATAGGTAGTGTAAAAAGAGCAGAGGAAGAACAAAAGTGTCACAGAAAGTTGTATCGGCATCGATGTACGTGTCCATTTGTATGTATGTATGTATGTATCATTGTGTATACATGTAATTGACGCGACAATAAATTAACGCGAAACAGAAAGATGAAGACGGCTCCTCGAGAGTCGCCGGCCGGATGTCGAGCGCTCCAGAGGGTGAGCGAGAGATCCGTGTTCACCATTGCTTCTCGCCCGCGCGCCTTCCCAGAATCCGCGGATTGCGTTAGCTATCGTCGCGGATTTACTTGCCCTGTGGCGTCAGCGGATAGAAATCGATGAGATGACTCAACGACGTCAAAGTCGAGGGCTATGATCCTACACACATCAACGACTCGTGTGTACTACTGCTGCTACTAACGTTGCTGACGCCGGCGCTTCCGATGACATTGCTATTGCCGCAGCTGCTGCCGCAACTATTCCCCGACGACATCAGATGTTGCTGTTGCTGCTGTTGATTATGATGCTGATGATGGTGGTGATGATGATGGTTATGATGATGTTGTTCCTGGGTCGTCGTTGTATTTCTTAGAATGTCATCCGCTGAAAGAGGCGTCAGCTTCCATCCAGGCATAAAGTCTAGATCGAGATCGGGCCCAATATCCACATCCAGTAATTCGTTGTTGTTGAGAGGGTCGAGTGGCGACTGGCTCGATAAAGATAGTACGCTACCCCAATTAATCGATCGGCTGTCGTCGCTATCACCGATGCCGGAATCGACGTCGGTCTCGGCCGACGATGTCGGCGGCACAGGGAAAGGCGTTAACCTGCCCTGCTCGGGCGGTTGCAGTTGAGCGATCGGCGCTGGCACAACCGGCTCCATAGGTGGTGGACTTCTGTCCCTCTCCATCTCACGTTCTAGGTGTCTCAAAGTGTTGCAGATCAATACCGATCGGTGGAGACTTGGATCCGGGAATTGGCGGTACCTGGCAAGTTTGCACATAGAGATGTTCAGCACGGCTAGCCGTCGTTGCCGATAGCAGGCCCGGCCGCGCCGACACCAGCTAGATTTGGAACCTTCGCAACATCGCTCGTTCGCCCGGTAACTTGAACCAAGTTCCAGATAGCTTTTGCCGTTTTCCTCGCGACGTATTGTTGGCGGCTCATAATGATGAAGGGCGCCCCATTGCGGCTGAGATCTCGACAGCTGGCTATAACCGTTGCTGCCGATAGGACTGACAGCAGCGCGTTGATGATGATAATAATGTTGCGTATGATGATGTAATTGTGTCACCGTGGATGAGGCCGATGTCGAGGATGACGCTGGCGATTGCTGTTGTTGCTGTTGTTGCGATTGTTGTTGTTGCTGCTGCTGTTGTTGTGCCTGTTGTGGCGATTGGGAAGATGGATGATGCTGTGACGGATGTTGCTGAGATTGCTGTTGCTGTTGCTGCTGCGACTGTGAAGAACTCGTCGCCGAGGGCTGACACGGGTTTGTCGCCTGTAAGCAGGGCGAGCTCACCTCCATCTCGTAATATGATGTCGACGTCTGGTTCAGGGGCGGTCCGTAACTGTCGTCCATCGCCCACCAGTTACCGTCCACGCGTCCGAGCTTCGACGGACTCTCGCCTAAGTCCATGTGGAATTCCATGCAGCCGACACCACCCTCCAATTTACGTTTTCCTGCCGTCGCCTGCAGACCCATCATTGCACAACTCTGAAAGCATCCACAAATCGCTAACATTAGCTTCATGTATTTCTTCGCGCGTATCCAGTTCTATATAAAAGAGCTATCTTTAGTTATAATCTTTAGTTATAATCTTCCATCATCTCATAACAGCTGCGAAATTTGTTAAGAGTTATTAGTTAATTATTTCCAAGTTATTCGTCTGTGTTGCAACAAAAGATGCGAATAGGGCGTTTAGTTTTGTGCTTGGAGGCAAGAGAGTAGGCAAGAGAGGACATGACTCAGACGCTCGGCACTCCGAAGCGATGGAAAAAGTGACGTCACGCTAGCTCTGCCGGGAAGAAATCATCAGCGGAACGCGGACGATCGCTCGTTGGTGAGCGGGTCTGGCCTCAGACTTCCAGCAACAATATCTTAGAAACGCTGACATTTACAACAGAGAAACTCATAAACGGGACAAAGAAAAACTATTTTAATTTTTCGGCTATTCTTTAATTTTATAAGCTGTAAAACAGCCTGATAAAAAATCTTTTTTTTTTTTCAAATAAAGATTTATATATATATATATATATATATATATATATATATATATATATCGAGTTAATTTAATTCAACCAAAAAAATATCTTTATTAATTATGTTGAATATCGTCGGATTCTGTGTATTTGTTTAATATTAAAAATTGCATGCGCGAACTGGGAATGAGGTCGAAACATGAATGCCGGGATTATAATTTCTCTTCATCTCGTCGATCATAGGGCGGGTCGAACTCGCGTGCGTATCTTGGCGCCGCGGACCCTACGAAAGCAGTACCCACGCAGCCGATGATTTACGCGCGTACGAGGTCGTACGAGTGAAAGTAAGTAAATAATCGTTCCTCCCTCCAAACCCTTGTTCACCTCGAGACAGAGAGACGCGTTTCTCTGCTAGCGCGAGCAAGAACGCATTCTCGTGAGCGTGAGAAAGAGAGGTCACGAGTAGGGAGTTAGAAGGGTGAGAGGCTGGCAATGATGAAGAGGGAAAGAGAGAAGGGAATGTATCGCCACGATAGCGTGCTCGGTTGTGTTCGGAGATACCGTGAGATGTCACCAGTAACATGTTTGTTGGCTGGCTGAGTCCACGTGGCCTCCACATGACGTTTGATTTCACGGAAGGATAGGAAAGAGAGAGAAAGATATACATATACATACACATATATAAAATAATAGATACTGGGACTATCATTCTGAATAGAGGTTCGACGAAAATGATGGTAATAGTTGTCAAGTAACGATCAAAAAGAATAACGACGATACTTTGGTTCCCTTGGCCACACCAACGCATGAAATTCAAAATGAAGGAAGAAAATGTGAATTCCCTTCCCCTCCTTATAATCACGCAATTAATCTCATTACTGAAGTCGATTATCGTCTCTTTGACTTTCGTCGCTCGACTCGATTATAGAGCGAATTGCCACTTATCAAACTTTGATAATTCGCACAACTTTCATAAATTCGCGTTAGAAATAGTTGCGGATACTATTCCTATCCTGAACGTTTTCAACTACGGTTTATCAAATTTAAAGTCTCTTTTTCCCGCCTTCTCCTTCTTTTTCTCTCTTAAGAAGAAGGCACATCTTTCTTTTTACGCAATATGTAATTTTTTGAAGTTGACAACTGCAAAACGAAATTATTCTATAGCATCTCGACAGTCAAGAGACTTCGATTTGACATTCGTATGTTTTTTTTTGTTCCGAAAAATTGGAAGTCGTGGTGAGAGATGTACGTCTTTTCATAAGAACTGATAATAGCGGCTGTGAAATGATCATCGTTCCACTATGCTGAGCGAAATATTAGGTTTCATTAATTTTCGTATGTGTATCTCCGTTCGTTCACGACAACGAAACGAAGCCGCGCGTTTTATAAGCGAATTTCGTGCGCGAACGATCTAATGGCTCAGGGAACAAACGTCACCACGTTTCCATCGAACTCGGCGTCCGCGCGTCATTACCAACGCCGCCTCGAGCTGCGCTGATAGCGCGACTCCGCTACAGCAGTAGTGAACGATGTGGTGACCGAGCTTGTGACGAACGATGGAGACCATAGGCAAAATTAATGCGACGTGCGAATGCGACGAACGTTTCCGCTTCGTTGTTCTATTCCACATAATTCCACATCCCATAAATCAATAAGAAATTCTACATTTGATAAAATCGAGAAAAAAAGTCAAACTGCAATTTCTTTGATTCATTTATCGCGTAATTACGCGATGTCGCGCGTGTATCAGTACCGTTCGAGTTCCGTGTTATTCAATCTCTCGTTCTTTCAACCGAAGGAACATGGATTTGTATGTAATTTTATACTCGATTGAGAATGACCTAGTTTGTCTTATCGGTCAAGACGGTAGACTTGGACAAATTATACTCCGAACGTTTTCCACCATGCGATAGCTACGTCCCTGGCCTGACTCGAGTGTCTCTAGCGGCAGCGACTCGTTCTCTTGCGACCATGTCCGCCGCAGCCGGCCGTAGCGGCCTACTTGGAATATGACTCGCTCGCGGAGATTCTCCTTCCAACGCGACGTGGTCAACGCGACCGGCTAGCTCGGAGGAACATTCGAGGAATTATCGCGGAGAAAAAACGACGCGGCGAATCTAATCTCGTCTTTTAGCGTCAAGAGAATGACACCAACTCTTTTTCGAGCAACTTCTCTTTCCTTTTTTCAAACTAAAAGCAACATTCGCAACAACAGTTTACTTTGCGAGTCCTTGAATAAGAATTCTAAAAACCGTCTTGATTGCGAATTTGAGTGATTGAAATTCATTCAATCGTTTGACAAAAAGTTTCAAAATTTTCGTTGTTTCGTATCTATTGATTTATTTTTCTTATTACCAAACAATATAAAAAATATTTTAAACATTTTTATTTTATTCCACGCCGATAAATTATGCCGCACGAATAATATGAATTACGAATAATACGATTCGCAAATTTCAGATTATCACGCGAAGAATCGAAGCGAATCTCGATGCACATCGCTCTACGTGTCGTGAAAGTGCGTTGGAAGGGAGGTAAACTTGTGAAGGTGCACGCGTAACACGGGTTAATAATTTCGTCGATCGGCGAAACTTGGTCGTTGTCTTCCGATTACCTCCCACGGAGGATACGTATTCAGGATATGTATTTGAAAATTTCACGAAACTCGGCGAATGGGGCACGCGCCCGACTACGGATGTGGCCGTAATCTCCGGCGTCTCCTTCTCTTACGTGCGATATTTGCGAAGCGTGACCGGGCACTTGTTGAATCGACAACGGGAACAAGAGGAATCTGAGGGGTGACGGAGAAAGGAAGCGCGAGAAGGAGAGAGAGAGAGAGAGAGAGAGAGAGAGAGAGAGAGAGAGAGAGAGAGAGACTAGGGCAAAGCGTAGAGGATAGTGCGGCAGAAAGAGGCAAGAGAGATGGATAGACGTTAGAGGTAAGATGGTTAAGAGAAAGGAGGAAGCCTACAGGAGAAGAGAAGGACGAAGAGGTACAAAACATGGGAGGAAGGTCGGAGAGGGTGACCGATGCGAAAGAGGGTTAGGAATGATTGAAGAGGACGAGAGTGAGGTGACGCATAGATGGGATAGTAAAGGAGAGGAAAAGGAAATACACTGCGAAAGATTAGTTGTATGTGGTGATAATACGCGGTTCTTAATCGGTCGTAAATCAGAGTTGAGAGAGGCGCCACGCCTCGATGTTCCTTTCCACTTGTGAAATCCTCGCGACTCGCATCTCGTTTGTAAACCTTGCATTCGACAGAGTTAATACGGGCTTAATAAGGGCTTCGCTGCCGCAATTAAAAATGACGATCGTTTTACGTAACGTATCACTTCTTTTACGTGATATAGGTCGGTTCAGCTGATCGCTATTATATACAGACGCGTATTCCGACGCATACGTGCACGCACTCTTCGACTTTCGCACGAAGTTAAACGATCCTAAGGGCTTCTCGGTGCCATGAATAGTCGTGGGGATACTCGCGCGTCACAGCCTTTCGCGAGGTCGAGTTGCTGCACTCACTTCAATATTGATACTTAAGTATAAAGGAAGTCGTAGATTCCGCGCGGTAACTTTGACGTCGAATGATAAAATGACCGGGATTCGCCATGAGCGAGCAACAGGCAAGCGAGGGAAGAATAACGAAAACACAGGGAATAAAACCCTATGAAGTTTTATCGTGGTTCGAACTCGAGACGATTGAGTTACCCGAGGTGCGTCACGAGACTTCGATAACTCGCATAAATCGTTGGAAGATACACAAGCGAGGGAGGATCATCATCAAAAGAATTCGTTGGTACGAATCAACGAACGATGTATTAGAAGTGGAAGAGCCTCACGACGAATCCGACGACATCGAATGTCGAGTGATAGGCAGGCGGTAAGATACACTTGTGGACAATTGAACGATATACGAAGCAGAAATTGAAAGCAACGTGATTCCGAGTCCGATTCCTTTGAAGTATACATCGATATTCGACGTCTTCGCAAATGACGGAAAATTCAAACTATTATTAATAATTATTCTTTATACATGTGATTTAAGTGCGCGATACGAGATAAAAGCCAACAGAAGTTTAGGGAGATTCTAGATCTCACAGAACATCATCGATGCGCTTAGACGCCCAGCGGCGAGAGCGCTTTCGCTAATGAGCAAGAAATAACGGTGGCGGCGACAGATAAAGCCGTCGACAGATTGGTCGACAATCGTGTGGTAAGGGATTGGGGATGGGTATATATACGCGCAACGCAAGTCGAAACAAAAGCCAGACATGTTACAAAAGTTTGGCGAATATATATATATATATATATATATATATATATATATATATATATATATATATATATATATATATATGTATATATGCGTGCTGTTGTCGCGATGCGCATTCGTCGGCTGAGAAAGGAGCGTTTTTGTGAGCGTGACGCGCGCGCAGCAGTGGCGCAAGGTAGTAACGGCACGCGGCTAGTAAAATCCTAAGTGGAGAAGGTTCACGGTAGATCCGGCTCTGCTGGGCGATGAGGTAATGTTTGCCTCGACTCGGCTCGACTCGACTTGACTTGGCCGCGCCGAGCCGAAGCTAACAACTCACGCGACAGTGCCGAGGTTAGAAAATGCGGCGCCTAGACCTCGCGAATGTTAACCGGCGTTACATAAGATTCAATCCTTTCTCTAAGGGTGATCGTGATCATCCGCCATGGTGTATTGCTCATTTACAAGAAGCTATATATGGATTATCGAAATTTTTCGTAGCAGCGTTATATTTTGACTGTATAATGGAGGTCACTTCAAGTTATATATTTATTTATATACTTCGTTATAAAACATGCCTATCTCCAAAGAAAATTAAAAAAATAAAATTAACTTTAAATAATCAGGTTACTAACTATATGTAAAGAGATATTATATTAACGGATATTTGAATGTAATGTACTTAGAAAAAGACAAATAATTACTTAAGCCTTGATTAAGCGTAAATCTTTATCTGAACAATGTCCGGGACATCATTTGAGTCAAAGTCTGAATCGTTCTTTTGAGAGTATTAAATAGAGATAATACATAATTATGATTAAATATTATTATATATAATCAAAAAAGGATTTTTTAATTAGTAAGTAGGATAATTACGTTCTAAACTGATTCCAGTTAGATAGTGTTATTTTCCAAATGCTTTGTGACATTCGATGTCACTTTACTTATCCATTAGTAATATATCAGAACATTTCAGTGTATTTATTATTTATTAATCTTAGATTCCTCAAAAAATAGCTATAAAAATATATCGAGATCAAATAAATATTTAAAATCATAGAGACAGACAGAGAGAAAACTATAGTATGAGTTCCACATTTATCATCTAAAAGTTAAACACAGCCATAAAAACTTTGAATAATATAAGACCTGATATAATAGATATTATGAACGTTTCATTAATAGAGATATTGATAATCAAAATATTGATGCTTGGCAAGTATAGCAGGACAAAAAATCTAATTTGACTTTTTAATTTCGGTATCTATACATTTTCTAAATTTTCATATATTTTTTCATCCTTTAAATAGAGAGAGAGAGAGAGAGAGAGAAACAGATAGAGTACAAGTATTATATGACGTTATCAAAAAATTTAAAGACTGAATCTAACGTTGGCTTCGTATTTATACTTCTAAATTCATTAACGTAGAAGTGTTGCCGTCTTCTGCCGGCCCTGCTAGCGAACGCGCTTCGAAGGCTGAGTCGGCCGAGAGACCAGTCGTCGGTAGATAAAAGTAGTCAGTGTATATGTGATGCTTGTGTGCGTGCGCGCGCGCGCGTATGTGTGTGTTACATTCACATGCGCTCACCGTTGATAATATCGGTGCGGTGACGTGCGCACTCGCGATGGAAAGAACACGAGCGCGCCGATAGCGTACTTCTATATAATATATATACATATATAAAATATATACACACACACATACACATGCGTATGCATGAGTAATGCTGCGCGTATGTGTCGCATGTGCGCGCGCGCGAGTTGAATTTTCTGCGCCGCGCAACACACGACTGTCGCAGCACGGCGTTGGCGCGCCACGGTGGTCATGACAGCATGACGTCAACCGACCGTGTGTTATTTTCGAAAGGGGACTCGACAGTGGCGGCGCCGCGCGGAGAAATTGCGAAGCGGCGCAAACAGCCGGAGCACGTCGCTATCGGACGGAGGAACAACGAGGCAAGCTTCGCGCTGTAAGCGAGCGAGCGAGTGGAATATGTCGAAAGGACTCGCTCGGTTGCGTCTTGCGTGGATGGAAAGTATTTTTACGAAGACACGCAAATCGCCACGATGAGAGCGAGTTACGTTGCTTTACGTAAAATAGTAATGAGTTTTTTTACTTTTTAAGCGTTTTCTCGCTTCTCGAAGATTATGATCATAAGAAGACTGTTTTTCTCCGGGATATAATATATCGGCTTACTTTCTTCAATCTTTCTTATCTTTTATCTTTTTGTTTCCGATATCTTAAATTATCATTATTATTTCTGCGATTTTACTTTTATACTCCGCGCGATTAGTTTTTAAGATATCAATTATCCGAGAATCTAGTTTCTTTACTGTAAAAAGTTCAAGAATTAAACTATAAAATATAATAATTCAGAAATGAATTGAAATACTGGTTCAAAAATATAAAATATATTTTCGATGTGTTGTCTGATTTAGATTGAATGATGCTTAAAATTATTTTGCGATAATAAATATCAAAGTAAAATATTTCGCAATCATCTAGAAAGAGAACGTTAATCTTCCATGTATCTTTCTTTTCTCTTTTCTCCTATTTTCTTCGTCTTGATACAAAAATCTATTCGTATTCTGACGTTTCCCTTTCGTCACAGCAATCACGTGCGCGCGACTGGATCGAACGATTTGACAAATGTCCTCGGGGACGCGACCGGCGGTCCTCGAGTTTTACGTGAACTGGGGCCAAGGTCGAGATACTATCGCTCTACCAGATCGTTACATTAGCGGAGCAAAATTTAATTCTCGATACATCTAAACTTACATCTATTCGTCATACAAAATAAAAATCTTTTTGCATATGTGTCGAAAGATATGCGGCATCCAAAAGACGGATTTTTGGCGCTCGAAGACGTCCGAGACGTTGAAATTCGTTGCTATTCTGGAGGTTGACCCAAACGACGAGTTTAGCGGAGTAAAGTCCGCGGCAGATTAGCCACGCGCTATCGCAACGAGCGCGCGCGTGGATAAGATTGTACTGCGCCGTGCCGCGCCGCGCCGGTCGACCGGCTTCAGGCTTCAAGGACTCCGCTTGTTCAAGGCGGTTAAGACGTCAAGACGAAATTTCTCGACGAGACTTCCGTTGCCGAACACGCAATCTGTTTCACACAGCGTCCATTAAGCTGCGATAAATAAATATTTTTTAAATATAATAAATAGTAATTTTATAATAAAAAATTAATTTAATAATAAAAAATTAATTTAATAATAATAAAATATTTTATATAAGAAAAACAGTCTACATAAATCGTCCCGTCAGTTTTCATTTAGAAATGCACATGTGATTTATATTATAAAATATTATTTATTGCATGATGATTCTATCCGATCGTAGATTGCTTCTTCATAAGAAATTAATTTTTTATCAAGCGTTTATAGATTAATACAAGATTCTCTAAATTAATTTTAATCTTGCAATTATATTTTCATGATATTTTATTGATGAAATGTAAATATAGTTTCGACACGGATCTATATTTACACTTCCGATAAAAAATTGATCATTTCGAGAGAATTATTTTTCTCGAAGAAGTTTTTAAGTTTCTCTGATAAAGAAAATCTATAGAAAGTTGGCCGGTATTATAGATATCGTGCCGGCCTTTTTTGGCGACACGCGACTCTCGGCCAAAAACAGCGCGGGGATACGTCATCGGGCGCGAAACGCGCGCGAGAGTCTGCGATGTTTCATTCCCGAGGGACAACGGGCACGTGTACGAATCGGTGGTCGCAGAAGGGACGAGGTATACGGGGGTTGTTCCGATGCGTCTTGGCAGTAACTATCCAATAGGCGACGCCGACCCACTCATTCACTCCTCTACCAATCCCCGAGGCACCCCGCGCAATACCTACGAAAGCGCGTAGGCGATCTCTCCCGCACGTAGGTACGCGCACGCCCTTGCCTCGCTCGCGCTGTGCAACGTACATAACGCGTGTATATGTGCCTTCCAACTGGTAAATACCCTACCCTATATACGAAGCGGCGAGGAGAGAGAGCCTACGCGCCAGTCGGGCCTACATTAGGGGATGAATAAAGGAAGGTCGCCGAAAACGGAGGGTCGGTTCCCCTGGTCTCCAGTGCTTCTCATTTATGCGCGTATCCGCGTATGATTATCCGCTCATCGTAGAATGATACGCACGCAGTTTTTAGAAAACTTTTCGCGATATACTTATCTCACTCAATGAAATTAAAATTACATACGTTGTTGACATCAAAAGCTTAAGCTTTCCTATGTGTTCAAAGATAATATTAATTATAATTATTTATTTATATATTATTGTTAATATTGTTAATTATTGTTAAATATTATTGTTAATATTCATATCTTCTATTTTACTATGTATACGTTCGTGTATTCATTAAAAAATGAAATAGAACTGATGCGATCCCGTTTAGGATTAGCCAAGGACACGTGACCCTTTTGCGTGAATCAAACTGAGCGCCCCTAATACTATCTATAGGGGCGCACGACATCTGCGGTGTCCTGAACGAAGGGTCCCGAAAACCGGGGAATTGGGTGGGGATCAGAAGCGGGAGAAAGACCGCGAGAGAGAAAGAAAGTGATTGAGAAAAAGCGAAAAACCCGAGGATGGAAAATTGAGAGATGCCGGCGAGAGAGCGAGCAGAAACGAGAAATAGAAAGCAGAACGACAGAAGAAAAAAGATAAAATATCGAGAAAAAGGATATCGAGCTCCTTTCGAAATAAAGCGATGGAAAACGTCACCCTGTCATTAATTGCTCCGTGCCATTTCTAGGAGTCAAAGGTTTCCGCGCATCTCCCGTATTTCATGATGTCTCAATTTGTTTCGACAACTCGTAAAGACATTTCGATCGTAGATCTCATGCGACGAATAAATTTAATTTGCCAGATAAAAGTGACTTAGCGGATTCGATTTGTATAATATATCATGAAAGATTTGACATATTAATAGCGATTATTTTTATAAAAATACGATAAATTTTTTTATATTTTATATCATAATATATAAATATAACTGCGTTATAACTATACATTTTTCATAAACATGAGTTGTCATTACAAAAGACATTAGAGATTTAGATAGTCGATAATGAAATACATGAATGTATGTTCATAAGAATATGAGATTGTATGTGAAGATATTTAGCATACACTCCAATATAATCAAAATTCTTGATATTTTTAACAAATAAAAATGAATTTGACTCATCTAGAGTAATTTGTGTTAGGATAAACTTCCCCTTTGTTCTATCGAGAATTCAAACAACTTGATGGATGCATCCGTGCGGGCATCGAGGTGCACGCATATATATATATATACACACACACGCACACGGGTGGCTATATCTTCACCGTGTGGGAAAGCGGAGACGCACGCGGCGGTTGAAAAAGGGGACCATATGTCGGGCAATGGCGGGCATCCCTTGCGCGTGGGAGTGCCAGTGGGGATACGTATATATACGCCACTCTCCCTTTCCGATACATTTTTTGCCTCGCGCCGGATTTTTTTAGCGTGGCATCTTCCTGCTTACGCTCGTATGACGCGGCATCCTCTCCCCCTCGGCAACTTTCCCCGAAAGCCCTCTCCCCCTCCTCCCTGATTCGCCTCGTTTGCCTTTCGGCGTCCGTCACCCAGCGTCATGTGGAGCGTGAAGGTTTTTATTTCAAATATTTTCGATTTCGATGAAGAGGCTTCGATGGACGATGGCTTCGTCTATGAATGAAACAGTGCGATCGGTCACGCTGAAACTGTGAAGCGGTGTATCTAGTGAGATACCATACTCAATATATGCTTATGTCGAATGATATGCGAAATATTTATAGATAGGGTGCTCTTTTAGCCGCAGATTCTTTAATAAATTTCAAGTCATTCTTTTTTTATGCAACAACATAAATAGAAGTAATTCTTAAGCGCGTGTTTATCTGAAATCTTCCATGTGTGAATAAAGTATAAAATTTATTAACAAATTGCAATGATAAATGTTAAATGAAATAATAAGTAACGAAATTTTGACTTGTTTTGCTTAACGATAGAATGACTAATAAATAAAATCAAGGAATCTCTTGAGTTGTTTTGTATGCGAAACGACGGGGTTAAAATAGTGCACCTAAAGTTCGAGTTAAGAAAAACAAGCAAGAAAGAAAAGAAAGGAAAAAGAGGAAAGAAGAGAGAACGAAGCGAGAAAACAACGTGTATGCGCGGAACCTGTTCGCATCTGACGAGTGGGCGCGCGGGATGAAGTTTACGATGTCCGTAGAACACTCGAAGGAGAAAGAGAGAAAGAAAACGAAAAGGACAAGTGGACAGTTCGGACATAGCAGGTGTCGGCTGGTCAACAATGAACACGCGTCTGATTTGCGCATACGTGAATACTTTCCACTTACGAGAGTAATAAACCGACGGTATGATGAAGAATGCACCGAATTACGGAGAGTCGAGAAATGAAACCGATACTCACTATCATCTAGTATCGATATTTGATTTTAGCGAAAAAGAGTATAAGTAACACAGAAAGCTTGCGGAAAAATATTACAGAAATATATCGCTACATAAAATATTATGAACTTAGCTTTGTAAAATTAAACTTATTTATATATATTAATTGCGATTTTGAACTATATTTCTCAAAACTAAATTTATTCCAGATTTATAGTTTTTCTATTTCTCTTTTATTTTTAAAACGAGTAAAACTTATTCGATCCACGAAGATTACCTCTCTATCTATCTCTTTCTCTCTCCCGTTGTACATCTAATTTGTATCATTTATATGTTTTATACAAATTAGTTGGATTCTATCTTTTGTACTGGTCACGTACACGAAGGAAAAGAATTTTGAGAAAGATGCGTACCGGAAAAATTTGTCTTGGCATCTTTTACCTACTTGTGAGATTTGGGCATAGTTGGAGATACCTGGGCCCAGGTAGGAAATACGGATGATCGTTTGTGCTTGGGTCACGACGTTGTGCCTTGACGAGGGTCGGACGTAAGGGCGCATCGTGTAGTTCTTCCGAAGAGCCGACAATAAAACCCAGGGATTCTCATTTAAGCTTTCATTCGTGAGAATGCAATACAAGAATAATATTTCAACGTCAAAGTTACAAAAAAAAAACAACCTATTTTAATAAGAGCACCAGTTACAAATTCTGTGTGTATAAAATAGATGGATAATTAATTTTATAAATATGTTTAATATAATACAATAAATACAATAAATTGTATTTTTAGATTGTGCAATAAATAATCGATATGTTTTTCATCTAAGGAAAAGAGAAGTTTTTCAAAAATTTATAATTAATGAAATAATGATATATTTGTTTTCGATATTGATATTTGTATTTCGAATACATATACCATATGTGGGTGGGGATTGGAAATGATCACCGTGCAATAGTGTATGAACAATGGTACGAGGCCCTAAGGTTGAAATATACTATTGGAAGCTGCGGGACCAGGTCGGATTTGAGTTCGGGGTAGTAGACCCTACATATACTACCCAAAGGGAAAGAGAATGAGGGTTGGAACCTTTTATGTCGAAGGGTCCCCGGTAGACTATGGCCTCGGCCTTTTTGTTCGGACCGTCGAAGCGGCAGTGGAAAAAGTTCTTTCAATATCGAGTAGGCCTGCCGCTCCTGCGAATTGCACAGGACGACCAGCTGGTTGATTGTTTTGCTGTCGACATTTCGCACTTTATCGCATAGAGATATACTAATTAGTTAATTAGATCCCAAAATATCTCGAATCGTTATGTAATGCTCTTATATCACAGAAATATAAAATCATTAAGATAATAAAGACTTATTATAAACACTTTATAAAAATAGAAAACACACATATACATATATACATACATATATATATATATATATATATATATATATATATATATATATATATATATATGATTTAGGAAAAGTTTTATATAAAATTATAAATTATAATTCGCTTATATCAATTATTGAGATATTTTTATTTGACGTACGTAGCAGAAAAAAAGAATTAAAATAAAAGACGAAAACAGGTAGAATTTAGAAAAAAGGAAAACGGACGAAAGAGAAGATTTAAAATGACAATCTTTTAGAAACTTCAGAAAACTATGCAGGAAATATCTAGAAAATTTCCAAATCTTTAAGAAACAAAAGGAAAAAATTCCTTACAAATTCGAAAATTTTTAGATTTTCACTAGATTTTCTGTATATTTTTTGTAACAAAGATCGTTTTCAAAGTTGAATTATTCGATTTCGAAGTTATATTCGAATATAATACGAATCTATTTCAAGTAAAACATTAGTTTACAAATAGATAAATAAAATTAACATAATAAAATAAAACATAATAAATTAAAATAATATCTGTATATTATTTTAATTTATTATGACATGAAGAGACACGTGTGTCGCATTTTAAGTTACACGCATCAGTATACTAAAAAAAACTTTTCAAAATTGAGGAGAAACAATCGCGAGCGTATCCTGTAAATAATGAGAGAAACATAATGAAAATCGTACGAAGTCTTCTCCGAGGATTGTTGGAGCCATCCGATGACGGAACAAAGTAAGAGAGACTTTACTGTTAGGCGACTCTCAAGATGCGCGCGAATAGTCGTCGTACTGCCGGTCGCAGCGAGTGAGCGAACAAGCGAGTCGAGCGACCGCGTCTGGCTATTCCTTCGATCGGCAAGCCAAGTCATCCAGCCTAGCTAGCTTTGTAAGTACGCTAGTCAGATCAGAGCCTGCTGGGTTGGGTGTTGGTGAAAGGTGTGGCCGCATTAGCCACACGAGAAAAGGAGAATACAATATTCTAGCTGTGGCGCGCGATATTCACCGACGATGAACGCGTCGGGATGACGAGAAATGTAATTGCTCTCGTCCTAATGTCTACCTTCTCTTCGTCGTCGTCATCCGACGCAATATTGTGGCAGATACGCCACAACGGGTCGAGAGAAAGAGAAAGAGAAAGAGAGAGAGAGAGAGAGAGAGAGAGAGGGAGGAAGGGGAGGGAGAGAGAGAGAGAGAGAGAGAGAGAGAGAGAGAGAGAGAGAGAGAGAGAGAGAGAGAGAGAGAGACAGATGCGGAGACATTGGCTGAAAAAAACGTCGGCGTACAGGTGGTCGGCAGCGAAACGATCGGAGAGTACCGCTTAATGGGATTCAACGACCTCCGTACGCCCGTTCGGTCGGATCTAGGAGTATCGGCCTATATCGCATGTATCAGCATATATCGCTCGCTTACCGATCCCGTCAGCACGTCAAGGCGCCTCTCTATTTACCCCCCGAATCGATTGCGCCCGTGTCGCCAATATTTGGAAGGGCGAATATTAACTATGAAAATGAGAATTTCCCTGTTTGTCAGGAGAGACAAATCGTCACATCGATACAAATCTCAAATCGTGACTAGTCGTGCTGTATTAAAAATTATCAATGAACATAAGTAAGCAAACTGCTTAGTCTTCACCTATCTTTAAGTGAGCTTTACTTTAAATTTTCTTTCAAATATTAGACACGAGGTATTTGTAAGATGTCAAATGACAAAAGAAAGGTAACATATCCCATCAAATATTCGTTAAGCCGCGGTCAATTTCGAATTCAGAGAGGAAAGGAATCGGGCGGAAGTGCGCCACGTTTTATTTTATGTCGATAGATATCGTGTTCGTTCCGAGCGAACGATTCGCCGTTCGACTTATTTGTTCGCTTTTTCTAAGAACGATCCGCAAGCTCGATTGCTAGGTGAGTTGCGCGAGAAATCGGCGATCGGCGGAAATTCTCGCGGAGGGAACAAGATTTTTCACATCATAAATTCCTGCGGGAGGAGAGCGATTGAAAATCTTGCCCGTAGCGGTACCATCCTTGCCCGATCGCCTCGAGCAACGCGGCCCTGACACGCGTTGGTAACTGTTCCCGTATCCTGTCCCAACTATTCCTAGTCGAAAGCGTCCGGTATGCCGCGCAAGCAAGCGTGCGACTCGAAATCGCACGCTCAAAATGACGCGCTTCACCAATTATCAATTTGCATCGAATGTTTTTTAATATCCATAAAATCAACTGTATATTCCCCTTTATATAGCGTTAATATATTAAAAAAACAGACGAATCTGAGAACGATGGAAGGAAGCATATAATATTGTATGTGCTACATGATACACGCTCTTTTAAAATATCAAAAATGTTTCGCGCGTATATTGCAAAAGAAATCAAAGTACGTGGCGTGTAGTCGTACGGAAAAAAGAATGATACTCGATTCAAATCAGACAGCGAACGAACACTCGCGGGCCGGCCTCGCGCGTTCGTGGTTATCCGCTCATTCGGCACGTACGCGTTGTTCGACACCGTCCGAACATTATATCTGAAGTGTCCGCGACGGCAATCGCACGCCGCGGCTTTGGATTTACGAGTGTCAGCCGTGGCGCGCTAGGATAGCAAGATATTGGAGGGGGATGGCTGCTGACGGAGCCAGTGGCATCGGGGTCGCGGGACGCCACCGCGGTACGAAAATAAAATCCGTCTCGCCGTTGCGCGGAGAGAGAATCCGTTGATCGCGCGCGTAGCCAAGATTTCAAGCTCCAACCTGCGATGCTTCAGGACAAATATACGCGACTTTTGTAGATATAATATCAACACTCTTATTCAACACTTTCTGGTAACCACGAATCTCTCCGATAAGGTTCAGTTCATATTGTAAAGCTTACGAGCGAAGCTCAGAGCATATTTCCTATAAGCTCTCAAATACGATATAATACTTGAAAAATAGATCCGATGATCAAACTGTTAATCGATATCGAATGTTATAAATACCTGAGAATACCTGAGAATATTTTCGATCAACTAGAGTGCGTGTGATGAAAATCCATGTTACATTCACGTTATATTATTTTTTTATTATATCTGTATTTCTTAACGCGTTAATGTTTTATTTATAGCAGCTTGTATGTTGCCAAACATAAATGACAATATTTTACAGATTTTTTTTAAGTACCCCCTGTTTCTGAATTAAGATTGACAGCGCACTCGGCAAATTCGATAGTTTGCACTTTATACGACTTGATTAGGAATTTGACGAATATGTCAATGAGATCTAAAAAGCTTTTGTTTCAAGAAACTTGACAACGTATTGAGCGACGACATATAACTGCGAATATATAAATGCTCAAACTTGACATATACATCCTTTTCACGAACATAATAATAATAATAATAAGCAAACAACTGTGATGATAGAAGAGAACCTGCGATAGATCTCGTCCGTCAAGTTTACGCTCGAATACAAATAATACATGAACTCCCAGAGAGAAGTACGAGCTAAATAATTTCTGTTTTGCAAAAAGCATAGGCACGACTGGACAAATTTGTACAGTGTTTTACTGGCGCGAAAGTTTCACGGGACGGGACTGACAATTCGTCAACGTGATTTATAAATTCATCCTGACAAACACGCTGTAACCAGCGACCAGAAAACTCCGCCCGAAATGATTATAATGCGTGTTCGCTAAGCGTACAGATAAAAAAACTCTGCCGCAACATAGAAGTGGATAAAAATCCTCGATGTGTAAAATGTTAAAATTCCTGTGGAAAAAAAGTCGAAATAGTGTGGCTCCGCTCCTAGACTTCTTCGGCGCGACGCACAGTCGCGCTCAAGGCTATGTCGCAACGATGTGGTAGCGTCATCGATATCGCCGTCCGACTAGTGGAGGAAGAGCCAACGGCAGCGGCAACAACAGCAGCAACAGCGGCAGCGGCAGCAGCGGTAAACGCGACGTGGACGACGCGACGTAGACGATGATGACGACGACGACAACGACGAGGACCGGCTCTGCCGCTGTTACTGTTATTTTTAACTCGACGTCGACGCGCCGAATCCGCAGTCTAAAATCGCGTCAACCCTCCCATGTTCCTCTCGACTCATCGTCATCCTACTTCTCTCTCTTCGATTTCTTCCTCCTCGCTTTCTTCTTCTTCTTCTTAGCAAAGACGATGAGAGGGTTCGCCAGGCACGCATATTTCGAAGCCTATTTTCAAAGTGACTTTCTATTTCCAAAGTCATAGGACGCCAGTCGGACGTTCGAGGGGCTTCTCGACGAGAATCTTAGAAAGCGCAATACTCAAAGTTCGCCTTTCCCACACGTTACACTTCGTATTTGCTTGCAAACAGTCTATCTTTTAGAAATAAACTCTTTTATTGCTATAATATAGTGATTTAACGCCATTATTTAGAAGTAACTTTAGGTTACAAATTCGACTGTATTTTATATAAAAATAGAGATATCATATTTCTAGATATTAATTATAAGTTAGTTATTGATTAACATCGATAAAGTTAATTTTGGAAAAAATGCAAAGTATAAAATATTGTATATCGATTTTTTGCTTTATAATCATCTTAATTAATCCATTGAATAATCCTATAATCAATGAATATAGTCAGCATTATCACTCGCAATATGGAGTCAAAATGATTGCGAGATTGCGAAGAACAAGTCCTTTCAAATTGCACTTTATATTACAAGGGGAAGTGGAAATATCTCGCGGTATATTTGGAAAATTCACTACAAATCGACCTGCCTGATGTACTCTTGTTTCCGGTCATTAGCTTTCCATTTGCCGCGCACATTCAGGGCTACCGGCGTCACGCGTGACACAAAAGACAATACAATAGACATGGTCTTTTATTGGAATGTCCCAAATCCGCTACATCTCCTATTATTGCATACTTTTTCAATTTTATTTGCAAAAGCGTTTATTAATATGAATTTTAGAGCAAACCTTATAAGTTTAATAAATAAGAAACGCGTGTGTGTGTGTGTGTGTGTGTGTGTGTGCGCGCGTGCGTGCGCGCGCGCAAAAATTGTATAGTTCAATAAGAAAATTTACGTAATTACAAAATTTGCTTACCTTTAGGCCCAAAACATCTTCCCTTTCATTAATTTTATGCTGAAATCAGAGAAAAGAAAGATTTTTAATTTATTTAATCAATTTAATTAGTTAAATTTTTAAATATTTTAGTAGATAGTACATTTTACGTCATTATAAAAGGCTTTATTGGATATTACGACAATAAAAGTGGATAGATTTACAAAACGTAATTTATAATAGTAAGATTAAAAAAGATACAGAAAGTAGCGATTTATAAGTTTATTTTTAACAGGATAAACGCTCAGTGCAACGGAGATCTATCGCTTTCTCCGCAAATGCGGTCATAGCTATTGCTATTATTTGCCGATGGAATTTTTCGAGAATTTTTCTAGAATCAGAGCAAAAAAAAATCACCGCTAAAAAATCGAAGCTCGATACGGCGCGTCTAACGCGAAGTTAATGACGGTTGATAATGCTCATCAAATGCCTGTAATACCGATAGCCAGGCCACAAACGGCACACAAAAGGCAGGATAGAGTTAGCTGAAATGCTCATGTGATCGTGTGGCCGTCGCGGGAAAATCCGTTTGAAGAGTCAGTTTTCCCGCCAGTCGAGTCAGCAACGTCGCACGGCGCGGTGGCGAGAGGCGTCAAAAGAACGAGTCGGTCTCCTAGGTGCGAGGCTCCTCGGGGAGGAGGACGGTGTGGGAAGGAAAGGAATGAGCGGCCAAGGAGAGACGAAGAGAGAAGACAAAAAAGAAAGAGAGATCGAGACAGAGAGAGAAAGAAAGAACCTCGAAACGTGACAACGCCGCGCTAATGCGTTGTAGACTCGGTTCCGTGCTGATACCCACGCTCCGAGGCCTCGTCTCGCCTCACCTCGCTTCATCTCGCCTCGCCTCGCCTCGGCTCGGCTCGGCTCGCTTCAGCTCGCCTTGTCTTGCCTCGCCTCGCCTCGCCTTGCTTTGCCTTGCCTTGCCTCGCCACGCCTCGCCTCGCCTCGCTTCGCCTTGCCTTGCCTTGCCTCAGCGGAAAGCCGCCGTTGCTTCGGCGTAGAACGAAATATTTCTACCGACGGACTTTCTACTCGGCAAGAACCAAGGGTTGCCGTGCGACCGGGTTTCAACGATGCGATCAGGGTGGTGGATTTGCGCTTCCTTTTAATTCGTCAAGAATGCACCGTAGTGCACGACGCGTACCCCTCACGCTGTAAAATTCTAGTTTACGGAAATAGTAAAAAAAAATGAAATGAAAAAAACAGAGATATCGTTAATTCTGACGTTTGCCGATACTCCGTGAATTACGGTGCTCGTTTATACAAGAAAAGAAGGGGAAAGGTTTTAAATTAAAAAGGCAGAGTGTTTAATGCTCTGTAGAAACAACTTTATAATTTCGCTACACGTAAAAGTCAAGCTTCGACTTCAATTACAATCGTAACGCTTTTAGACGAGGCAGCGCAGTATAAAATATTAAAGCGTAACTGAACCCTTCGTACATTATATACGGCATGTAACGTATAGCAATGGTATATTATGTATACGCGATGTGTGTATGTGTGACAGCGCATCGTTTGGCTTCCGACCAAATATACGCTCGATCGATCGCACCTACCGATCCGTGGCGAGCTCTCGCTGCGCGCTCGCGAGAGAGCTAAACGCGGATGGAACGGATAACACGGGGGCTTTCGAAAACGCTGCGTTCGATCGCCCGCGCGTTGTTTTATACGATGGCTAGTGCCGCACGGCTGGCAAGAGAGAATCGAATGCGCGCGCGCCGATCGAATTTTGCAGTTCGCCGGGACGCGCATGTCCGGCGCGACGCAACGCAGCGAGCAACGAGCAGCGTTTATATGTAGAAAATATTCGCGGTTGAAATTTGAAAGGTAACTCTAGCTCGAGCAGCGTTTCTTCGACCGACGACGTCGGTCGGGGAGCAACTTTCTAGTTTAGTTGACATGCATGTAGCGAGAAGCATATGCGCCTTTGTGTGTGTGTGTGGTGTGTGTGTGTGTGTGTGCGCGCGCACACTTACGGTCATGCAAGAATGTGTACGTGTATGCGGGCACACGCGCGCGCGCGCGCGCGCGAGCGTGTATATCTCTCTCTTTCTTTTTCTCTTCTTCGTTCGCGCGTTTCTCCTATCTCCTTCTCATTCTTTCTTAGTCTCTTTTTCTCTTTCTCTCTTGTTTTCTCTGTCTACCCTTCTCCAACGGTCATGTGGAGGAAAACTGGTTTCAAGAGAATAGAGCAACTGCGCCTTACCAGCAACGGCCACGAAGAACGAAAGCTCCGACACCCTCGCGCATGAGTTTAACATCGTATCCATATATGTTACATACGAGCCACGTTTGACGGAATAGGGATATAAATCAGTAAAAACTTTGACGCGTATCAATTCTTGCGCACAATTGTCGGGAGGTAAAATTCTACAATAGATTATGCGAAAGTACAACTATCAATCATCCTAGAATTTTTTTAGTATAATTTCTTCATCTATGAATTTCTCGATCAAGTTAAAAATTTATCTTCAATAAAATAGAAGAGATTTCAACAATAACAGAAGAGACTATATAGAATTAATTTTAATACATCAAAATAGAAAATAAAAATATCTTGAAATATTTGATTTAAAATTATTGAACATATCGACACATCACATTAACATTTTTAATTCAAATTTCAAATTTCAATCGTAGGATAGTTAAGTACGTCGATTATTTCTAGAAGAAAAATTTCGATTTCATAAAGATTTATCGGAAGGTATCTTTCCCGTAAAGTGACTTCGGGCCCTTCACTCACTTGGGTGTAGCTCGAGATAAGTACTGTGTGAGAGAAATGTCGATGATATTCTCCAGCGTGCAGCGCGTTATGTAAAATGCGAGTTTTATAATGTTACAGGAGAAATAAAGTTTTCACAATTACGACACCGAAATGGATTTAACGCGGACGATAGATGGACAATGACCCTGTTTTCCTCTTCCGTTTTCCTCTGCCGTTTACTACTACAAGGCGAATAATTCATAGGATTGATCTTTCAGAGTGGAATCTTAATATCTATATTTCTAGATTATCCGCGACGACAGTTTTCAAGGATCGTTGGAAGTGCGGATCGAATTAAAAAAACACGCATGAATGATGGCCTCGAGATCTTTAATGCAGTGTGCTGTTTTATCGGCAGAGTCTCGTTACAGGCAAGCATCTAATCTTGTAATTTTGCCTAGTCTTTTTTCCACTCCCTCCTTCGGGCACCCGTTTCTCTTTACCCTCTGTCTCTCTCGCTCGCCGCGCTCATTCCCTTCCACTACATCTCCTACTTACTCGATGTTCATGTACGTATTCCACGTATATGTATACATACATATATAAATGAACATATACAATTTATATATATATATATAAAATATATTATATATATATATATAATATATATAATATACATACATATATATACACTATATACATATAATATATATACACACACACACACACAGTGACGTGCGCGAGACTCCCTCCGCAATATACGTATCCTCGTCTGACTTCGGGATAGTTTTACCCTCGCGAGTGGGCAACGGGTTGATTGCACTGGCGGCTCCGCATTTGCCGGCTATCTTTCTCTAGCACGCGCTCTCCGCTGTTCTCACTCGCTCCGTTCATCACCCACTCCCCTC
The DNA here is from genome assembly GCA_037157785.1 of Cephalotes varians. Taxonomy (NCBI): domain Eukaryota; kingdom Metazoa; phylum Arthropoda; class Insecta; order Hymenoptera; family Formicidae; genus Cephalotes; species Cephalotes varians. Next base: position 1,341,183 of record JANQDE010000039.1, on the reverse strand, counting down.
TCGATATCACGTTGCCATTTCTCTCGCTCCACCAGCCCACCATCGCTCGTTCTTTCCTTCTCTCTCTCTCTCTCTCTCGCTTTCCCACTCCATCTTTCTTTCTCATTTGCTCCTTCTCCCACCTACTCGTGCGACCAACTTGCTTCCCTCTCTCTCACGCGCGCTTCGTCCTTTTTCTCTGTTGGTCGTCCTTTCGGTCTCTCTATTTCTGTCACCGTCTCCCTCCCAACCCTCCTTTCTCGTTCCCTCGTTCTCTCGCGTTGCCTGACGAGCGCGAGCGAAGGGATGGAGAACGAATAGGGGTTTCCGTGGTAACGCCCCATGCACGAGTAATGCCTTCTCTCCTTGTTCGACTATCCGCTTGATGTCCTTCTCCCGCTATCGCGCTCCCTCCCGTTCGTCGCACCGCGACCGTCTCTCGCTTGCCAGCAGCGAACACAGTGCGCGTACCGCGTTGTTTCTCCCCTTACTGCGCGACCGCCCGTTCGCCTACGCTCCCCACTTACATACGCTTCTGCGTACAGGCTGCTTCATACACTATCGTCGAAAGCTTTTGCCGACTCGGATGAGCGGGCGAGCGAACGGAATTTTCTCCTGCGAATCGAAATTACGTGATCATGACGAAAAGCGTCAGTCCGAAAACTCGCAGCTCATCCGAATCGAATGTAAATTATCTACTCTCATGAAAAGATCTATTACTTCATCCAATGGTCATTATCACACGTTTGCAATTTACAATGATAGGAAATTAAGGATTGCTGGAAATTCGAAATTGTTTAAAAAATTAATGTTATCAGCGAGTAGATGCTTAGCAATTCGTAAGAAAAGCGAGAACGTTTCTTGAATCAGACCGTAGAACGCTCCGTGCTCAGTTTTCATCTAGCGTATAGATTTTCTCGTCCGAGGAGGAGTACAGTTAGGAGAAGTTTAGTCTTATGGTTTTTGAAAAATGCACTTTTTTGAAATTGCCGTAGCGAGGAGATAGGTCGGCAAGAGACTATATGGAGGCGTGGAGAGGTAAGAGAAGGGGTAGTTGGAAGCGGAGGTGGGACGGGAGGATGGGAAAGTGCGCGGTGGTAAATGCGCAGGTGTATGGGAAAAGTCGCTTACGCCCGTAGTAGAACCGGGGCAAAACGAATCCCGTTGAAGAGCAGCTATGGAAAATTTGCAAATTCGTGCCGGCGCGATGATGAACATCTACCTAGCGAAAATAATTTCGCGTGGCACAAAAACATGAAAAAGGAGAAAGATGTACTTATTTACGTGAAAAGTAACTGATTCTAAAACGCCGTGCTTCAGCTATGATCTTAGGCTAGGGATATATTAAACCTGACCCTTTTTATATTAGCGTTATATCAGAATTGTGCGTTCTTATTTTCTTGGAATTCTAATGAACTGCGCGTTATTACGGAAACATTATTTTTCTCGGACGTACACGCGCAAAGGTAGACTATATTTCATTTCGCGTTCGCGATTATTTTAAGGGAACGTTAGAAATAAATTCTGTTCATCGCTAGTAATATTACATTAAAAGTTTTCATGATTTCACTATAATATAGCGTCCGAAATTTAGTCAACGTTATTAAACATTATTTCACTTAATATATAAGCATAAAAACGAATTATGCCTCATTAACGTGAATTATTGTTATCGTAACAACGTTGTCGCAACAAAATAAAGAAGATTCTATTCTTTTATTCTCAATATTATATCGGAAAAATAATAAGACACGTTACTTTTCCAGACTCTTCGACATTTTAGTGAATATCGCTTTCTAAAACTTCGTGCAAGCATAAAAGCGATTCTGTGCCAGTCTATCGATGCTTGTATAACGATAGTGTCTTGTGTATCTATTAAATTAGACAATCATTAGATGTCAAAATGTCTGTATTATTATCAGCAACTCTTAAAAGAAGAAATGGAGAAAATCAGATGGACACACCTTGATCATCAACATATTCCTCCCCCCCCCCCCCCCCCCTCATTTCCCGCGGGAATATTTAGGCATGAAAGACCAGTGATCCTCGTCTAAAGAGCCCGATGTAACGCGACTATCCAACGGGTAATTATTATTACCGGTTCGAGGTTCGTGTCGGCAATTAGAGACGGCCACCTCTAGCCACCGCGGAGACCAACAACAGTAAGCGCCATTAAGCAAATAACCGCGGGATTGTTACTCGTTAGTTGGCAGTTTCAGCCGACCATAGGCGTTCTCTCTCGCGTAACCCCTTCGTCACTCTCCCGTTGAGTTCTTGCATCCTTTCCTCAACACCCACCCCCGCAATCACGCTTCTTTATTTCTTTCACTCACGTATATACATCCTTCTTCATCTTCTTGTTGCTTCTATCTCTTTTCATTTCATCTCACCGCGCAAACTACAGAGTTGATACGTTCACCGTTGATGCGCGGGGAAAGAAATAAAGTGAGAATAACTTTTCGAATAACGAGTTACATGACACGCTCGCGAATACAGAAATCGCGAGCTTATTCTCGCGGTTACGCTTGTTGTTCTTCGGCTCGGCGCACACTCGAGAGTTTTGTCCCCTGAGAGAGCGACAGTTACGAGTTAGCGGACACATGAATGCGAGTAATTATTGATGGGTATTTGGTCGAAAGAGAGAACTTTATTCTGCGGGAACAACTTTTAATAGTGGATGTAGTCAGTGGACACATACTCGGTAAAGACCGAAATCAGTAGATGTTCTTTTAAAAGTCAGAGCTTTTGAGAGCAACTCCCGAGAGTAAGGTGAAGATGATTACCAATAGCTCATCATATGTAGCAATCATACGTTGAATTTGATTCTTCAAGAATTGCTTTCAAAAGAAAAGATAGCATAGAGGTTTAATAAGACCCGAATAGTTGAATACAGAATATTTTACTATCCGAGAATGATTGCTCAGAGCAAAATGTCTACACTCTAATTAAGGAAGCCCTAATTTCGAAGAGGATTATTTCCTTTCCGTTCTCTCAAACTAGCTTGGCATACGTATTTATTGTCGAGGGAACATCGTTGAGTCGAACTATGTGTGGATCGTATTAAGCCATGGGCCAAGTCGGAACCAATGAACGGGCGAAGGTTTTGTCAGACGACAGCATGCACTTGCTCAAATATATGATTATCTCTCTCGCTTGAAATGAAGAAGACGTTGCGCCGTATTCTGTTTCCGTGAAGAGCTGGAAACGTCGAATGCTCTCGGTGCACCTTTCTCGGGACTCACACTTGAATTTCTCGCATCTACGCTTTCCTAGATCAAGTTAATATCGCGTCTGGATAAAAATGAACAGACTTTACATGCGATCATCACAATGATTATAAAATTATGATTATTACGACCATTATGCATGAACAAAACAGTTTTACGTATAATGTAACGAATGAAATATGCCTTGAATACAACTCGTTCCGAAGATAATTACATGACAATGACAATTACAGCAGTGAATTCCTATTCACTTAGATATTTTGTAGAGTATCAGAAAAAAATTGGTAATACTATTTTTATTATAGTTTCAATAACATAATGATTAACGGAAATCGGTATCAGATGCGTATCAAAAATTCGAAATGAAAATTATTGTCGAAGAGAATTTATATTCATTTGATGAGCGAATATTTAAATTGAAATTTAATTCAACTGAAATATACTAGAAACAATTTGAAATGTAACGGATATTATTAGAATCCATTCATAGTTACATTATCTTATGTTAACCAAGTCATGTTGAGAGTTGAGAGTTAATTCTAAAATTAATTCTAAAATATTGATACATTCATATTTTAATTATCATTAATATTTTAAGCAAAGTTTACATTGATTGCTAATGATTTCTTTTACACGTAATTTACTCGGTTCCACGTTGTCTGTCGCATTCGTTGTTCGAAATCTAAGAATGGAAAATGTAGATAAATAATTGTCCGCGGGTAAACTATGATTGCCATTCGAGTTTACGCGCGTTCGATGACCGAACGAAAATGTCGCTAAATGAAAATTGACGTAACGTGCGCACGAGGTGAAACCGTCATCATCGTCGTCAAAACGAAGCGGCCGATCGTCTCTCCGAGAGCCTGCGCGCATTACGTGTGTCGTCGCTCAGAAAGAGCCCCGAAATTCGGCGGGGCGCCGGTAATGGCATAAACTGTATACCTCGTGTTCAGCGACTTCTCTCGCGCGCGCGATATATCCAGCTCATTCTGAGATACAGCTGTGGAGGTACGGGAAAGCCGTGGGTATACGAGCACCGCGCGTATATACGCCACGTCCATGTACGTAGATATACATAACGATACGTACCTATATACGTGCCATAGTTTAGTGCGGCGTGTATAAGGGTTAGGGGCGTGGTGGTAGTAGTGGTAGTGATAGTGGCGATGGTATTGGTAGTAGTGCCGGTGTGATGGAGATGTGTGCGGGCGATGCTAGGTGCGGGGATAAACGGGGAGAAGGAGGATGAGATGAAGCGAGGCAGTCGGGGATGGAGTAGGAAGGGGGTCGAGAGGGTGGCGGTAGGTGACACGGGGGAATGACGGGGCTGAGAGTGGGTAGGGTGGATCGGGGGATGGTGGCCGTTCGATAGCGGGCGCACGTGGCCGCGCTTCCCGGAGCCGCCGTCGTGGCGCCAACGTCCTATTAACCCTCCACCCGGCCGATTCGCGCTCGCGAGCGCGCACCTACGCGAGCACATACAGATATGTTTGCCACCCTTGCACCCGCGATACGGCACCCACCGATACGCCCTACCACCGCCACCACATGGCCGCAGGACCACCACCGGTCGAGAATTTCCAGCGTCGATTCGCGCAGGCGCCTAACTTACTTAAAGGACACTGACTCCTCCGCGCCGTAGCGCCCTGATGGGATCCTCTCTCTTTCTTTCCCTTTTTTGTGCTCTCCTTCTGTCTCTCTCTATTTTTCTCTTTCTCTCTCTCGCTCTTACTCCACCTCGATACTTTTCGGAGGAGGTCGTTGAAAATAACGGCTGGCGCTCGCGCGCGCAAGAGAGAAACGATATATTAAAACTTCGCTGGTCCGCGCGCAATCAATTTTCGTTAGCTCGAATATCTAAAATCCATGGATACTCGTGTACTCGGGCGATAGACAAGGCGATCGAGATCTTTTATTATGGAATACTTTCGTGATTCGAGAGAGAAGATCTGATTACGCGATCTTACTATAAATAATATAACGTGAAATAATGTAATCGCGATATAGAAATCACCCTTTTGAGCAGACAATATTATTTTTCATGATAATAAATGTTTAACATATATGATATATATTCTTTTCCATCTTCAAAATTTCCACTTAATGTCGATGCTCTTTTGTGAATTGATACACTATCTATAACGATCCCAATAATAGGGTTCTACCGATTGCCGCACCAAGTTCGGCGATACGATCTTCTTGAGCAATAGATGGGGTTAGATCGGATTATCCACAATCGAGCGTTCATGCGATTGAATTCACGTCATCGCGACCATAGAATAAAAAGAAGAGAGTAAAGTGACACCCGAGTGACGATGAGTGGTCAAAACTAAATTTGAGCTTTGTACTCCGATGTTATCAAAAAATTAAGAATTTCGGTTTTTCTTCACAGGAAAATCTATCTACAGAATGATAGGATAAAGAGGCGAATATTCATATATCTTTAAAATAATTACATTTGTGACATATTCACCAATTATTTGCTTTGCTATTATTAATTCATCATTGCAGCCTCGTATCGTCAATCTGCTGTCAATAACTTTTCGAGGGAATACGTATTAATATTCGCCGTTTCCAGTACTCGGTGCCATCGGTTGTTCAAATTTAAATATATTCCAGATACCGAGATACATTCTAATCCGTCCAAACATACCGTTTACATTCGTTATACGACGTAGAACGACGTTACTGCCATCATTGAGTTATGCTTTACCGGATGACGCATCTCTAAAATAAGTCAGGAGACTACGTAATAAAAAAATGAAGCGCGATCTATGCGAGCCTCGCGGCTACAGCTTATATCCTGCTTAACGTAACTTAATCTGTTGGCAAACGTATAATCCGTGATGCATATCATAATTCGGGCGCCAGAAGTTGCGATACTCGTTGCACTATATTTGCGATCGGTGCGTTTTCTCGGAAGAAGAGAGAATTAGGTGAAACGTCGAAGAGTTCGATGAGCAGCAACGAGCGAAAGAAATGCTTGTATTTTTTTCAAGAATCTTTCTAAAATAAAAATTATTTTTATTACATCACTGAATAGTACGTTAAGAAATTTATATTCAATAATAATAATAAGACGTGTAATAAAATTTTAGGTAATTTAACTTAATCGAACCTCAATTGAACTTTTTTCCTGAAAATTTAGAGAATGAAATTAAGTTCTTAAAAAAACGCGATTTGTACGCTAGTCAGTATAACTAGGATTAGATCGTTTATTTTTCTTGTGTTAAATCTGATAAACAGACAGAATCATATGTACATCAGTTGCAAAGGGGATCAGCAACAATTCGAAAACAGGACTGTATCGTTTCGACGATCGAATTTCGGGTCGAGGTAGAGAATCCCGTTCTAATTTGAAGTGGGATTCTTCGTAACCAAGTATAAAATTATACTCGAGTAGGAAATGGCGATCTCGGTTGCGATCGACGAACGGCGACAGCGGTGGCGGCGGCAGCGGCGACGACCTAGCCTCGCGATACTCAAGCTCTCCCGCAGGATCAATGCGGACTATCAACCCTCGGTGTTATCGAGCGAGCAAGTGGAGCCGTGACGATGACGGTGTAGCACGTCGATCGTCGCCCCGAAGTATACCTCGTTCACGAAGACGGTGTTCATGAGTACGTCGCCGCACTGAGAAATCGCGCGATCGTTGATGCGAGCATTGATGTTAGGCACAATGTTGCCAAATGTTTAACGTCAACTGTAGTCGGTCGATGAAATGCGAAAAGATAGAGAAATCTGCCGATGTTAGGGACAACAAAAAAATGCTAGTAGCTTTAGAATAAAACGTAGTTGTAATATACTTGCACTCTCTCTACCGCGCGCGCGCGCGCGCTTGTTTGTGTGTGATTCTTTTGTATTAAAAAAAAAATTATCTTTTATTCGAACGTAGCGTTTTACATAGTGAATATTTATTGACCGAAGAGAAGTTCGATTGCGTAATTGCCTTTTACTCGACTGAAAGCTCCTGCGCCAAGATATTGCTTCTGGTACCGTCACCTTCCCGAACGTTACGTAGACTCGTGATAATTCGATATTATCGAAGCATCGATACACTGTTTTTGATATGTATCTTTCGCACCGATATCTCACTTCCTTCAATTTATCTAGCTAATATCAAAGACCTTCGATACCTGTGCGGTATCGATGCCAAAAGGTACTTGGCACTAAAAGAAATGTTAAAATGAGCAAAAATATTCTGAATAATATCGATCCCGGCGAGTATCCTGCAGTGAGATACGCATACAGTATATGGTCGCGCAAAAAAACGCGGTAGAAGGAAGCCACGAGTCGACGCGATTAAGTTGACGAAGAAATATGTACACGCGTGTGCGCGAAAAGGGGAGAAGGAAGGCCGCCGCGAAGAAGCGCGCACGCCGCAAAAACACGTTGCTTGCGTGCGCGACACGGCACGACCGCGAGGCGAGGCGAGGCGAGGCGAGGCGAGGCGAGGCGAGGCGAGGCGAAGCAAGACATGGAGAGGTAAGGCGAGACGAAGCGAGGCGAGGCGCTTTCGCGCGAGCGAGGACATAGTCGCGCGTGACGTCGACACGACGCGACGCGGCACGGCGCGGCACAGTATATGCGAGTACGAAAGGTGTATCGTGGCGTGCTGCCACCTGCATGAGAACGCGCGACTCATCGCACGTGGTTGGCCTTTCGCAATAAAACGCGATTCGCGTGCGTTGCGAAGGGCCCTGGCAACTTGCGTCTTCGACGCTCGCTCTCTCTCTCTCTCTCTTCTCTCTCTCTTTTTCATAGTAGAATTGAGAGAGAATTTATAAATAAAAAAGAAAAAGAAAAAATAGAAAGCTACATGTGTACTTTGCTTGCGATACAGAATTTGAATAAGTTTTTTATATCCGGGAAAGAAAAGCGATATCGGACAAAACTACTAAGCGCCAGAACCGTCTAAAATAAATAACTGATAATATTTTTGAGCGATTTTAGATATGTACAGTGTCCGATAAATTAAGTTTAACATTATCTGGAATATAGAAATCTTTCGACTTCTCAAGATAAGACAAATACGAATTATGCCGTTGAAATCATAATCATCTTAAAACATTTAAAATCGAAATTTTATTCGTCAAAGATCAGTGATATCCTTGTGGGTTGCTTTTAAATAAAAAGAGGTCGATGAAAAGTCGCTCAAATAACGATTAATTGGAAAGAAACAACATTCTCGTTATTCCCACAGGTGAAAGAGTGGAGGCACGTTTGCCGGCGCGGATCATCATCTCACGCGAGGACCATCTCGTAAGGATACTTATTACTGAATGAAAGTGCCTCGTCCGCAGAGTGGCCGCTTTTTACCGTCGTCGTCGCGCGCACGTTGCTCCCGTTTGCATACGATAAGCACTCGTTGTTCCTCCCACTATGTCTCCCCGCGCGTTTAGACGCGCTCGCTATCTCCAAAGGGAGTCCGCACTGTATGCACTTGGCAAAAGAGCGGTGCCACCTGTGTGTAGGCGCGTGAATTTATAGCTCGGAATGTCGCGAAGGGAGAAAGGGAGGAACGGACCGCGAGAAAAAGACGGAGATAGACGGCTGTGGGGACAGGGCAAGGCAGGGATAGGCGTGGGGGAGACGAGGGGCGCGAGGGATGACTGGAACCACGTGGCGATCTATTTGTCACGCGAGAGCGGTCACTCCTATCACGTTAAGTTTAGTTAGGCAATCGATGGATTTTGGCCGCACGACTCGAATCGGCGCCTTTTGCGAGACTAAGCGCATGAATGGGAAAAATGATATTTCGCGAATTGGACGAGTATTTCTTATACGAAAATTGGAGAATCGCGAGATCTTCGTATTCGTCAATTTAGAAAAGTTACAAACCTTTTGAATTGGATACTCTTACAAGATTGTTTTAATAAAGTTGCATTATGAATCCTCTTATCCCGCGAAATTAAGCCTAAAGAATTAAATTTCTCTAAATTACAGTGCGTTAAAGATTAATTGATGATTTAAAAAATTATTCACTCTCTTCAAATTTTATTTGCCAGAGTTAATATTTAATTTTAAATAAAGCTATATAATTAAATTTTGGTTAAAATTGCGCTAAGAGAAGATCGATCCTGTTTTCGTCAGAAGACCATTCTTCTTGTCTCTCGGTTATCTCTGTATGCCCGAGTACCCAAGTACTAGTGTACTCGAGTGCTCGAATGATGCCTAGTGCAGTCAACGAGCATACATGGTACCATGTTGCTCTCTTGGTGGCCTTGAAGTAAGTATCATCGCATACTGAGGCTCAAGGTAAAGGAGGGAGCATAGGCTTGAGAGATCGGTTATCGGAGTCACACCCTCGTACCCCTTCTCTTTCTATCTAGCTTTCTGTCTAGCAGCCCTTTTCCATCGTTCTTCCTCCTTCATTCTATTTCTATGTTTCATCTTTTTGCCACCGCCGGTGCTCTACCGCCCCCACTACCCTATCCTTTTCCTTCAATCTCTCTCCCTCCCTATAGCTCGTTTTTCCTCCGCTCTCCCCACTGCACTAGCCTCTTTCCCCATATATATCACTATCCTGCCGCATCCTCCTCTTGCTCCCACCATGCCAGCTCGTTTGATTCCGGTTCGATGGAATGCTATACGATCTTAGGAAGCGAAGAAAGAGGACAGAGCAGGGGACGGAGAGGCGATAAAGGAGAATAGGGGAAAACGGTAAGGGAGAGAGAAAAAAGAGAGAGAGCGTGGTGGCAGAAAAGTAGAGGGAAGGGAGACAGAGTCGACGGAGAAAAGGCGAGAGGGGAAGTCGGAGGGAGTGACGAGTACAACAAGGTGGGAGAACGGAGAGTGGAAGTGGGAGTTGGAGGAAAGGACGAGAGATTGCGTACATGTACCTTCGGTACTCTGAGCGCACACAGTTGATATACATACAACGTTGATCGTTAAAAGAGGATTTCCATTACCGGGTCAGTGCCGGACGGAGAAACGACGAGGAGAGCGCTCTGACTGTCGTTGTCGCGTCTCCGCTCGCGCAATCGCGAATTAGGCCGGTTCTACAATAGAATCGTAAGTCGTAGACCGCAAGAAATTATAATCGATTATTCTTTTTACATTCGACTGTGATTGGTCAATTTCTTGCGACTTACAACTCTATTGTAGAACCGGCGTTAGCGATTAATCGGGAATGCCAGTCATCAAAAGCGGTCGAAATTGCGAAGTAAGCGTATAACCCATGTAGGATAATGTAAAAATCATCTAATATTTAAGATGAAACTCTGTTAAACATTATCATGAACGATAACTATAATGTACCTTGTTATGTTAGATTCTTTTTTATGTCGCAATTTATGGATGTCGCTAGTCGCCATGGTCACAAATTTGCGACGTAAAAGTCACGATGTCAAATTATTTCAGACGTGAAAGCTTAAATGTATCACGTGTCTGCCACTTGACTAGCCCTAAATCATATGGTTTTGAATCGTTCTAAACTGATAGTATAATCCTGTCTTAAAGGGAGTATTTCTGTTAATAGATAGTCATCGATGTCCGCTGTATGAACGATTTACAGGATTTGTGTTCGGCTTACAAATTAGATATATTCGATCGCTTCGTCAGATGCTAATAATAAACGTACGAATCAATATTGATACTGTACTGAGTATTTGTCCAGGAATTGCTTAATATTTTTGCCAAATAACAAATTTCAAATAATTTCCAAGTATCTGTTTTTTCTCCTGTAAGTATTATTTATAAGCAAAATATTTTTGATAAAAATACGACAAAATTTTGTAAAAATTTGGACAGGTGTATACTATCGTTATTTTTGTCTACTTCGTAACGTGATCCTGTGGCATTCTTCATAATTATCTATTTTTGCGACGTAGCTATAGATTGTATGCTCTTTTATTATTTTCACTTTTCGATTCATTATGCATTCATCATTTTATAATATAATTATATGAACTTCCATGAAAACGGCACGCAAGAGATGATTATAGCAGGACATGGCAACATCCATAAAGATATATAAAATCCATAGATATATAAAATATCAATATACAATACAACATAAATATTCATTCCTCGATGAAAACATAAAAAAAATAATATTTTAATCAATTATATTAAAGATATTTAAAAAACGCTAAAAATACAAGGCCAAATTTTTAATAAAATATTAAAATATTATTAAAATATTAAAATATGCACAGATTTCTTTCATTGCATGCTGAAATTAGATCAATGCGAAATCCTACTGAAATACTATTCCATTTAGATCTCCTAAAGTTACGAATCCATTAATGATTAATGGAAGTGTGATTTCTTAATTTGTCGAATATAGTGGAGTCAGTTATAGCGTAGGAAACGTTGACATATCATCCGAACTCAAATGTCTCACTGATAAGGAAAGATCGGAGCCACGTGCGCGTTGCCGATGTGTCGCGGTACGGCATAGTATTCCAACTAGTGTTCGCAAGTGTCCATGACACTCGTCGTCGGAAGCCGTCACCTCACACGTGGGAGACGCATATCCGTGAAGATATAGGCGCCACGCGCCACGGTGCGATACGGTGCAATGCGGAGCGACGCGGTGACGGCTCCTTCAAACGGCGCTATCCACGTGGTTCCTAAACGCCCCTCCCTTCGTGTTTACGATCCCTTCTACGGTCCGCCCGCCCGCCGCTCGCTGCATCGCATACCCAGCCCCTCTTTTTACCGATAGAGAAGGTAAACAGCCGTCGAGTGTCACCTGTTATTACTCGTACGCAAATAGGCTTCATTCATGGTCAACCGTCGTGTACGCGCGTACGCGCGCCACGCTCTAATCCGGAAATGTTTGCGTTACAAGCATTACGGCGCCTCAGGTGCGTCTTTTTTTTAATACAAACTTGTAACTTTTTGCCTATTTTTATTCGCGATCCTATGGAACATGCAGAATATATATAAGTCATTTCTCCTTGTGCATTTGATAATAAGAGAGATAATCTTTTATTAAAATTTGAAATTTCGTTTACTTTTCGTTTACTTAAACATTTTAATTAAATTTCAATATTTCTCAATAGTTACTCATCCCCTCTTAATTCCAATAATAACTATACTTCGTACCGTTATACGAATTAATAACTATACTTCGTACCGTTATACGAATTATGTTGTCATATATAATTTCTTTACGTTTAATTTGCACGCTCGGATTAAAAGTAAAAGATATAATGTGAAGAAAATAAACTTAATAGTTTTACATTAAATTTATTGTTTTATTTTTATGTGTTTATTCAAACAATACAAAAAGAAAAAATATCAGAAAAAATATTACGTAAGTATAATAGTAGATACTAATAAAGAGTAATGCATGTTCACAATGCTTTCATAGTAATGTTAATCGACATTCTTTAATTTCTTGCCATGTGAGTTTGGTTCATTCCGAATGAGACATGCATATCCGGCAGACACGAATCTCCGCGTGAACCTCGCCGGCAACTGAGCCGAAACCGACTGAGCCGCGGAATAGAAGCAGCGGCGACTACACGACGACAACAAAGTGCATCGCTCGTTGCACCGCGAGTGAGATCGCCGCGGGGAAGAGAGATTGTGGCAGGGAGTGAGAAAGAGGAAGAGAAGCGAAGCGAGGTGAGACGAGGCGAGATGCACAACGAGGTGAATCTCCAATGCGGTCGAAAGGGATGGATGCAGAAAGGCATGAGGGGCAGCATAGAGTATGGGAGGAGAGGAAAACACGGTGCGGGACGGCGGGGCAAAGAGGAGCAATACACATAGTGCGCCGGTTATGTTGAGGTATGGAGGGAGAGAACATCTACAATGCACTCGATATGCACACGCATACACACACATTCGAGACGAATTCACGAACTTCGGTCGGCTCTCGTAGTCTCCATTCTCTCTCTCTCTCACCCTCCCTCCCTTCCGCCGTAGGAAACTCTTCTCCGGCGTCACCCAGCGGGACGCGTTGTCTCTCTCCCTCTCGTCCGTCTCCCTTTCCCCGGTCATGTGTGTTTATACCGCACTTTATGGTACATACGTACGTATATACGTCGCTCTCGTGACGAGCGTAACGCGAGAACCTCTCTCACGCATACGTGCGAGTCCTTCGTACAGCGCGGCGCGCGCCGTAGAAAGTACATAAACCGTCCTCATTCACGTCGATATCGTCAACTGTTGCTTCCTCCGTCGTCGCGCCTGTGGGTAAACCACCGCCGCGTGTGTCCCGCGTGTTAAGGCGGGTTCGCTCAAGAGAGGCACGCGACTCTCCGAACGTCGGAGTGAGGGAACCCAACAACTGTATTGAACTATCCCGCTGTGTAGAAAGGTCCTATCTGTGGAATACGCTAGGAGCGTTCCTGGGTCTCGCTTTGTCAAATAATGAGGTTTTTCGAAACATAATGTTCACATTAGACATATCTCTTTGGCCATCAAAGGTAATAGATCGTACATCACTGTAACAATAATAAGTCAAAGATAGACTCGCAATTTTTCTTATTGACAAAAGTCGCTGACACCTGCCACGTGGACAGAGTATCCACAAATCCAGGAGCAGCAGGTGCCATTGTATCCCGGAGGTGTCCCTGATGCCGTAGGTTGATTTCTGCTAGCCATTAACTAACGGTGGGCGTGAAATTCACCCGTACAAAAGACTCGCGGCGATCTCGTTAATGGAGAGGGAAGAAAACGAGGCCGCGAAACTCTCCGTTCACATCTCGTTCTCTCTTTCTCTCTTTGTCTCATCCTGTGTGTCTTCTTCTCTCTGTTCTCCTCTCTTCTCACGCTTAACCTTAACCTACCTCAAGAGGACTAGAGAGTTTCGTGCGGCGCGCGACTCTGTCAGAACGCGACGCATCTCTGGAAGGTTTGCGAAGTGTGCGCTGTGATTTAAGCTCGACCCGCGAATTTCTAAGACGCTTACAAGCGCCAATGTTAATCTTTATGTGAGCAACAGTACGAGTATAGTATACTACATTCTTTCGAAATGGAAAGTCATTTTTTTTTTAAAGATAGAAAAGAAATATAACATTTAGTTTAAGATGTTTATTATGTTTGAATCACAAAACAAATTATATACTGCGGAAATTTACATCTATATATTATAATAAATTTTGTCAAAGATTTATAACTTTAATATATAAAATCTTATTTAATGACTCATACTTCTTTTTTTAGTTACAGATATATTATTATATGTTGTAATACGATTTCTTTTTATAATATCTTTTATAATTCTTTTTATAATATCACAATAACACATTTAAGACTAACACATCATAATTCCGTTTTGCAAAATATAGCGAAGAACTAACAAAAACTATTCAACAAAAGAATCTTCTCATAAGCAATACGAAACTACATCGTTCTATGCGTCTCTTTACGAACTCGCTAAAGTATCGCTAACGGTTACTGTTACGGAAGATTCCCGCGGATGGAATCGCGCGAGAAAAGTCTGGATGAGAAAGACGAGATCGGACAAAATCCGCTATTCTTTCACTTAACTCGTGAGTGATCGCACTATGAATATTCTGTTCAGGAAAATAATTTTTGTTATGCAGTGATTATATGAAATATAGTTTATAACTTCAAGTATTGGCTCATAATGTATATACATATATATATATATAACCTCCTATTTTTTCAATATCATCACCCTATGAAAAACAAATAACGAGATGGCGGAGTATTAGAAAAGAATTAATTATGTTTGCGTGTGTACGAGCGAAGAGTATCGCGGGTTTCTACTTTCTAACTGAATTATTCTTTGTTTCGGTATGGTTTACCATTCTACATTAATGCTAGGAAGATGAAAACATAATGCGAGCAAGTCGTTCCTAGATTTTGTCATTTGATTTTCGTAGAATTATTTTGTCGAAGCTAAAAATATAATAAATTATAACAATTGGAAAAAAAGAAAAATTGTTTCAAATCCGTGTCATGCATGTATTATATCATTTAAAAAATATATATATATATATTCAAAATTAAACAAAGAAAAATGACATTTAAATTCATCGAGAAAAAGAAGGATGAATCGGAAGGTGTGATAGATTCTACGCTGCCGTCTTTTTCGATACTGATTGTATCTACGTACGTCCGCGCATGATTGACGTATCGATTACGCCGGGCGAATTTTTCAATCGCTGCGAACCGCTCATATAACGTAAACAAAACAATGCGCGACGACGCAATGCCGATGCGAGGCGCGTACGATGCACCACGTGCCTCGATGTCTCCGATAGCGGAGGGGGATCGTGGAAGGAAGGTGGGATCGAGTAGAGACAGACAGCAGCCGCGTTACAATATTCGTAATTCGTGATTCATCGATCTCGCAGACGATACGCTACACACGCTCAGACATTTTTATATCGCAGGCCACGTGTTCGCTTTGAATTTTATTGACCAATTACGACAAACGCGATCTGAATTCGTTTAATAACTTTTTACATGGACATTCTAATCTTATGTATATCAAATTGTTTAAGAAGAGAAAGAAATATAAAGAAAAGAAATATATCTAAGTGTTTTAAAATGGCTTTAATCTTCTCTGCAAAAAATATTTTAACGATTAAATTATTTTTGCGTATTATTAGTTGAAACCAATGCGATAATTTTTATCCGAGAACGATATGCGCAAGATGAGTAAAGAAAAGAGAGCAAAAGTTAAGAACACTCCGAGTGAAACTGTATTAGAAGATCATCAACTCAATCGCAACATTGTAATGATACGATGTTGCTTATCTGATACGATATCGAATGATATCAAAAAATTGAAAGAATTACAGAAATACATTGAGTGCTTATATCTAATACCGGTAATAATAAATAAGAGACCGAGAAAAGATAAAAGAAAGTAAAGAATTTTTTTCCGCTTTTATTAAAAAAGTATAATGTTGAAGAATGAAAAGTACATAAATATGAATATACGATGACAAAAAGGATTTTTTTTACAATTAAGACACCGAGAGTTCTGAAACTTTGGATTTTAATACTAGAAACTTTAAATATTTGCGGACAGAATCTCATCGTCCAATGCCCAGGAAGATACATGAAAGATCAGATATAACACAAAGCATCATGTTTTATTTTTTACGCAGCAAATGAGTACTGTTCCGACCAATCTTCGCACTATCCCGAAAAAGTCGCGCGCATCAAATGAATTCGATTACAAGTCGCGATTACAGGTACACGCGGGAACAGTACACATGGACACTCATGCCCACTTCCCATGCATTTAAAACGGGGACACTGGCCGTAAATCACACGGTTAGAGCTCGGTCGCGTAGCGTAACGACGGAGGTATTCGTCCATCCGTTCGTACGCTTCGTCTCGTGGTTGCCGTTGCCACTGCCTCACCGCCGCCGCCACGTGGTTTCTGCGGCAAAACTATGCGGCTACTGCCGCACGCCGGCCCGGCGAATTTATGAATGGGAGAAGCCTATTGACAGATCGCGCGTCGATAACTCTCTCGTTAATGGCCCGTGATGGTGGGCGCGCGAGGGGCGAAGGAGGCGGAGGTGCTCGGAGGGAGGGTGGGAGGTAGAAACTTGGACTCACTTTGTACTGACTCGCGGCGCATCGACGGCCCGTCACGATATGCAGCAGCGATCCAAGTAATGCGCGGGAACGCGAGTTCGGAAATCGATCGAAATAATGCATCGTGGAGTACAGTCGGCGCGCTTAGCGCGTTCATCCCGCAGCGTGGGGAGAAATGCAATATTGAAATATGATTTCGAGTGTAAATGCGCGCGCACATAAGCTCTCCATCAAGAGAGAATATTACTTGAAATTTTAACATATACATTAAAAATATGTATAGATTTATGTATAGAAAGAGAGAAAAAAAGACTTTTTACTAAATAATATAAAAATTAAAGAATTTTCATATATTATCGCTTTCATTATTTTAGCCTGAATATATATATGATTGTTTTCGAGCGATTAATGAAGCAAGATTCATTCTCGTGTACAATCTCGGCTATTATGGGATTAACGTATACGTTTTTGGTCAGCGGTTTGCCTCTCGGCATCAAATCAAACGCGTGGTCCGATATCGCCACGCCGCTTACGTCGATAATACGGAAATACATCGTGAACAGAAATAGATTTCGCGGAGGAGTTATGTCACATACATTGCGCTATCCGGTGAATCGATGATAGTCGTGTTTATATGCGCGCATCTCGATAAAATTTGTCGATATAGAAATTTCGATAAGTTAGCGTATTCAGTGCGATGCCTACTCGGTTTATCGCAAAATCGAGGGTTTATTTATCATCAATAAAATTTAGAAACTCAACAAATCAAAAATGTATTATATTTTCTGAGATTATAGTAAAAATATATATATAATTGAAGTAGTTCAGGAGTATTTTACTTGATGTGTATTGGTCGTTCTAATCTCTGTGTTACAAATTAGTCCGAGATAATTGAGTATGATTAATATTAAAAATATTTATGGTTTCTTCTTTGGAATATTTAGAGAAAGCTTGTGTAGAGAGGATTGTATCAATTGAAAAATATTTATAATAAATGCAATTCTGTCATTACGGTCCATTATTATGTTAAAATGTTAAAAATTAAAGATTAATTTAAAAATGCGAATATTTAATTAGTGATAAGTACATTAAACTACAAGTATTTTTTAGCGTCTCTTATGATACAAAAAAGAATGCTTTTTGCTCATAATATTAGTAATATACGAAGCTGGTAGGTCTATAATAAAATCCTAATATTATTTAAATCATTATCGTTTTATTGCACGTCTCACTGGTTTAAATAAAATTAATTAAATATTCAATATTTCCAATTCCAAATGGGCTTAAAATACTGCATATCTTCACTTGTTTAGAAATTCTCTAAAAACGTGCTGCTTCAAGAGCAATAAGTTGTAAAATCCACTTCATATACTATTATGTAATTATATTATGTAATTATAAAGCTAAAGATTATGAATATCTTATATCTCACGTGTTTATCAAATTGAAAGACAATCTTACAATAATCTCTTTTCTTGTACTTAGAATAATCTTATATTTGTAATAAACATTTTTATTTTAATAGAATCAGTTTATATTGGTGATTGAACATGATGAACGTAGATTCATCCAGAAAAGTTAAAACCGCGGGCACGAATTTTTCCTTTAATGATGCATCGGCGACACGCGCACACCAAGACAATTTGTCGCGTACGACTCGAAACCACGTGGAAAAATCACTGGCTGGTTTTGTCGGTCATCGGGCCATCGGCCGTCGGAAGCGCCGAAAAACTCTCTCTTTTTCTTTCCTCATCTCTTTCTCCTCTTCCTCTTCCCTTCCTGTGCTAGCACCTTCTCCGTAGACACACTACACACTGCTGATTTATCGCCATCCGAATTTTGGTGCGTCTACCCTATCCTCATTTGTGCGCCAATTTTATGCAGAATCGCAATGTTCGTCCGTCGGCAAGTAAACCGATTACTTTCTTCTACACTCGACGAAAATTATGATTGTAACCTTTAATTTACTTCGTTCGAGTCGGATCTAATCTAATATAATTGTAAAAGGATATAAAATGTTTAGATTAGTGAAGTGTTAAAGAAAAAAATATTCTTATATGATATTTGTTTTGATATTCGTGTTCACTTTGCAAATGCATTGAAAGATTTTCAATCTCTTGAAGTATTGACGAATTTTAGAAATCCTTCGCTAATTCCTCTCAATTCTATCTAAGTAGTTCTTGCAGTGTAAATCTACGTAAATTTGCATAACTTCGCACGGAAAACTTTCGAAATCGTCTCAGGATTTGAGCGGCACAAGACACGATTTACACATTTCGGTTGCGAATTGCTCATCTTGAATGATTGTGCGAAAAAATATTCATAGATAATTCTATTGTATTTAACGCTTGTAAGTGACTAGCATTTGTTGTATACATAAATCGATTTCTTTCATCTCGTTTCGAAATAGTTCTATTAGGAATGATCATCGAAAGCAAACCATAAAAAGGCACCATAAATTGCCTTTACGGTACTCTGGCATAATAACGTTTAGGATTAAAAAATTATATTGCAGGTTGAAAAAACATTCTGATTAGTTTCAAAATTTAACTCACGCAAACTTATTTTTGTAACAAATGAAGCTGTAAATAATTTTTTAATTAAATTATAGCTTTATATCCTGTATCTTATAATCTACAAGATCATTATTGAAGAATATTACCGGTAGAATATTATTTATAGATTTTTTACGATAGTGCAATGATTAACAGATCGGTTCTAAATAACGCATGCGACGGTAACCTTTCGCGGTGAGAAATATCTCGGAAAACAATTTGGATGACGATGGCGCAGAATTATGACTCGAGCATGCTCTCTTCATGGATTACGATTCGACGATATCGCGCCCCTCTCCTTCAATTTTGTCGCAAAACATTTCGCGTCGCTCAAAGACCTCGTGATGAAAAACAATCGCTAGGAAGAGGGACAGGCGGAGAGGAAAAAGGACAAAAGCGAGGAAGAGAGAAACGCAGAATGGAGAATTCAGAGAGAGAGAAAGAGGGAAAACGGGGAGAAAGAGAGGGGGAAAAGAGAGAGAGAGAGAGACGGACGCAGCAAAAGCGAATATGTCTTTAAAAACACCCCCCTAGACCAGAACGGGTTGTTGTCGTCGTGGTAACCATGACAACGCTGCCCCTTGATGGTTGGTTATAACCGTATCCCCACCTAGCGTCTCCAAGCTGACGCTAGGTATCCTCGCGGCGCTGGCTAAGCGAAGAGGAGGCAGCCAGCAGCCTCGGGCGATCTCATCCCTCTGCCTCCCGCCGTTCTCCATCCTCACCACTCGCCTGTGCCGCTCTCCGGCACTCCCTTCTCATCCCAAACCCCACCGCGCTATCAAGCTGCTGCTGTCGTTCGTTCTCTCCCCTTCTCTCGCGCTCCCCGCTGGCTCCACGGCCCACACAGTATGCAAGCCACCTCATCGTTCCCCCTTGGCGAGCTTCACCTCGTCATCCTCTTTCCCCTTGCGGCCACCCTCCTGCCTCCCCTCGCCGGGCCAAGGAAACGCGGGATCGCTTCGAATTCAAACTACCGAACACGAGGTTACCACGCGTCAAATCTGACACTTGGTCGTCCTACGCGTGGTCGCGCCTCGTGTACGGCGCATACATTTTTTTACACATGTTTTTTCGCTCGTGATATCCGAAAATGAGCGAGTGAGTGCGGGAACGTCAATCGATTTTTGAGAACGATGTATGCGCCGTGAACAAACGGCGAATTCTAGTTTCTTTCCTTTTTTGATTCTCTTTCTTTATGCTCAAAGAAGATAGCTAAGACAGAAGCTGCCATCAGACGCGGTTATTCGACGGAGAAAATTTTCGCGACGGCCAATTTGAACGATTTGCGGAGCAGAGTTGGGTGTTTTAATTTTTCCTTGATATCCACAAGCGTTGGTCATGTTTCATATCGTACTTCGTAACGTTGTTATCGAAAAGACTAAAGTCCTGATGATAAAATACTCGAATCACCTCGTTGCTTTCTTACGATCGGCTTTCCGCGCTGAGCCTAGCGGCGCGCGCGCGATCACGTAACCCGCTCTCCTCGACCGGTACGTAACGCGGAAACGCGGCACGCGTGTCGTACATGCCGAAGGAAGAGAACGCACACGGGGGAGCGCGGGCGGGCGTCAAGGAGGGGGTAGGGGGTTGCGGGAAAAAAGGACAACAGCCGAGTGACGCGCGCGAGAGCAAGAAAGAACGATGCGCGCGGAACCGCGCGCGAAACTCACCTGACTGACGTCGCACCACATTATTATTTCGCTGACATTGACGACAGCATCTTGATACGTTGCTGCTGCACTGCCGCGCACGGTGCTACCGCGACGGTCTGTTTTTTTCTTTGCTCTCCGCGTGATTTGGAGATTCGTGATAAAAACGGAGAGAAAAGTAGTCAAAACCGATGAACGGCGATACGTGGAACCGAAGTTCCACGTTACTTCGGCCGTGGGCACGGTGAAGTCCTGTTCTGTAAATGCCCGTCCTCTCTCTCTCTCTCTCTCTCTCTCTCTCTCTCTCTCTCTCTCTCTCTCTCTCTCTCTCTCTCTCTCTCTTTCTGTCTTTCGCGCTCTCACACTGTCTTTCCTTACTCCGTCTTTTCCAATACGTGTCCGTTTGTATCTTGTTATTTTCTTTCTCCTTTTTTTTTAATTCACAGTCTCACGAAAAACGCACTGCGCAACGTTAAGTGTCGGCTGCCGATAGCCCGGTTAGCTTTTCAAGTAACATCGCACGATCACTCCGAACAGATGACAACGTAACTGTCATCAACGCACACGATAGCAGCTAGCTAGCCATGCAAAGCATTACTGAGTACTCTGACAACACTCCTCGCCGAGAGCGCCGCTCGGTTTTCCCCCGAATACGCGCTCGGCCGTTTCCGACGGCGCTCGGCCCACCTGCACTCCGACACGAACGTCAGTGCCGTAGACTCATGTCGACGTGCCACCGTTCCTGCCACGCAA
The DNA here is from genome assembly GCA_037157785.1 of Cephalotes varians. Lineage (NCBI taxonomy): Eukaryota > Metazoa > Arthropoda > Insecta > Hymenoptera > Formicidae > Cephalotes > Cephalotes varians. The sequence continues at coordinate 1,319,532 of JANQDE010000039.1, read as the reverse complement.
CGCGCGCTTTGTTCGTCGAATTTCGCATCGACGCAGAACTGTAAATGCGACGCGTGATCGCACGAGGAACGATAATCCAGAAACAACTCATTATCGTAACTTGCAAAATCGTTGCAAAATGTACATGCATTTGAAGAAAAAGAATGAGCCTGCAATTGTTTCGATTGATGATAACATATGTTTGCGTCATTCTTAACATGATATTTTGAGAAAAAAAGTCAATCGCTCGCAGGGCGCATAATGCCATATTGTTAACGCTCAAACGACCTGATGTAATTGATATAAATGGAGGGATACGTTTCATTCACGTCGCGTAAATTAATTACATAATTAATATCGGATTTAATATCGTAGGACTGTGTATGTCACTCTGACCGTTCGCGAAAGGAAATTCATTGTCGAACTATGTGCAGCTTTTCAGGTATAAACAATGCTTTTATGTCGAATGATTGGTAGCGCTCATTAGCATTAGGGGGGTGGACGAGGAAGAGATCCCAGGTTGCGCCGCGGCATATAATAAAAGAAACGGATTCTCTTGACGACTCACGTTAAATATACTCTTCTCTCTTTCTCTCTTCCCCATAAAGTCTCGTGCTTCCTGCGATCGAGAAAAATCGTTCTGTTCGAGAAAGTCCGTGATAGCGCGAGCCGGTCGATGAAAGTTATCGGAGAACGGATCGGCAACGATCATTGAAATATTTCCGCGACGAAACAAAAACTCAAAATGACTTTGCGAGCGCGTAGACCGTGCGCGAATCGTGCTGTTTCCCGACTTGTCGCGCCGTGCTGCTTAATATCTTACGAGACGACCGAGATAGCACGGTCAATCGCGCCACTGCGCGACGCCAGGACCTTGCGGCCAGCAAGGTAATCACGCGCTCGCGAAGTCGCACGAGCGACGGAACGTTTTCCGTCTCCAACATTTTCTCTTAATTTATATTGAAAGAAAGATTTCTCAAGAATCCAATTGTCCAATCTTTGGCAAATACACATTTTATATATACATATATATATATATATATTCTTTTTTGTTTCGCGCGATATTATTTATTGATAATAATGCTAATATTGTGTAGAAATTAACATGAAATTATTGCAGGATGATTAAAACGAGAGTAATACAATTAATTTACTTGAAAGAAGAATTCATTTTGTTAGCGATTTCCAAAATGTTTAGTTCGTTGATATGTTCGCATATTGGATATCGAAGGGAAAAAAGGAGGGAGAATCGAGGGAAAACGGAGAAAAAACGGCAAAGAGTAACTTTGCGCGCAGGAGTGAGGCTACGTGAGCGCGTCCGTGAGTAAATTTTTATGCGGCCTTAAAAACGCAAGGCGTAGAGTCTCGGAGGTTCGGGCGTACGTCAAGAGCGCCGAAAGTGGCAGCCTTCACCAGGGAACCTCCGGTCTCTCGGTGCAGAGGCCCCCGAACACGAGGGAGTCGGCCTAACGCCACTAGGTTCGAAACTCGCCACTGACTGGCTGGCTGTATACGGCGTGCAGCGCAAGAGAGTCCGAGAGAGGAGGTCTCGATTCTCGCTCACTCGCTCGCATAGCCGAGCCAGCCAGCCAAGCCAGCCAGCCAGCCAGCCAGCCAACAAGCAGCGACGGCGCGGCGACGGGTGGGACGGGGGAAAGGGCAGACAACGCGCGAGCCACGTTCCATACGGCGCGCAGCCTAAGAAAATTCACCGGGAACATTTTTATTCCCTATCGGGTAAAAGGGGCGCGTCATCGGGACGCCGCGACGGCGAAAGGACGCCGAGAGACGTGCGCCGTCGTTCTATGATCGGCTGACCTCCTCGCGTCGACCAATTCTGCGAATTTTGCGTGTCATTCCGTATGCGGCCGCGAGGCAGAGCGCGGGCTTCGAGGTCTCCAGCGGAGAGACCGAGAGCGAGCCGTTGCTACACGTACGCTGACGATGTGGCTCCGAGTCGACGCGTAACGTCGAGCTCGGTTTCTCTTCGGAAGCGACGGCGACGATAGAAATGGCGGGCCGTCGGAGTATATTTTCAGCATAGAGTACTCGCGATATTGTACCGGCGCGCTTCTTTAACTTATTAAACCGCGCGGAAAAAATCTCGTAAATATAGATATATATCTGCTATTCCCTCTGATTCCTTTCACACAACTTTAATACATTTTATCTTTCGTCAATAGTCTATTGCGTAGCATTTTATCGAACTTTCTGAAGCTTGATAAAATCGATGGCGCTTCTGAATCTCGATGTGGCCTTTCGTCAAGTATTTTGAAATAAGACTTTTTCATCCGAAATTATTATATATTTTCATCATTCTCAGATTTCGAAGTTATTCGATCGTATTCATAAGAAAAAACTTGTACGCGCGATATGAATTAATGAAAACGACAGTAACTATAATTTCTTTATTGTACGATACAGAACATAACATGTATGAGTGCATAAGCTCGAGATGATGCTGTCTCAAATATCCTGACGAAGCGCGCTGGGATTCCCTGTTGATGATTCCGTCGATCAACGCGTGTCCGGTCATTGTAGTGTAGTCGCGGCTGATGTCGCGGAGCAAGAGAACAGCCAAGTCGTATGGATGATGTGGAGGCGACTTTTAACTGATCGGCGGAACGCGGCGTGAGAATGCGCGGACATTGCCAAGCACGAAAACGACCGCGCATCGTCACCGTCGCAAGTCAAACTCGCGCTCTACGCGTCTATTGCGTATATCACGCATGCACGCGATATACGCGTGTATTACGGCGCCGATATCGTAAGTTGCTACGTGAACGCTCGGCGACGACGGCGATGACGGTGGCGCAACTCCTGCACGGAGAAAAGCACCGGCCGATTGGCTGGGCATAGCACGACAGATGAATTGTGGCCAATGAATATCCTTGCTCATTCGACGAGGCCGTGGCGACACGAGCACGCCTTATTCGAACGCAGGGCGCGCATGCACGGCCGCACGACCGGCAGCCGCGAAAACGGCCGCGAGGTGGAAGGGAATTTAGAATTTGGCACGATGCTGCGCGCTTCCGCTTGCGTTCGGTAGTTCTCTGCTTTTCCTCTCCGCGACGTCGACGACTTCTTTTAATATTTTAGACGAGTCCTCGATAGTTTTATTATTAAATACCTTTGTTCCTCAATTTTTGTTAAATTCTCTTGATAATACGACGCAGAGTTATTTATGTATAAGTATTCCTCATAATAATGTATTTTAATATCTTGCGTGTAAAATTTCTAGAAAAGTTTATCGCATATGGAAGGAAGAATTTTCTTTGAGATAGAAAATAATTCTGTATTTCTGATTAGAGCAATCAATGGTTTTTTTAGAATGCAGAAAGAAAGGTGTGTGTGTGTAAAATGTGTAACTATGGAAATTGCAGGAAAGAAACTTCAATTATTCTCAATATTTTCTAACGGATGCATCATTTACAAAGGCACCCGCAGAATTCAGTTCGTTGAGGTTTGCCGCGCACAGGCGCTGGACTTTCTCGCCGACTAGGAGCGCTCGTTAGTGTCTCGGCGAAGCTATTCGGCGAGGGATACTCAAGGTGGGGATCAGGAAACGGCAGAGATCTGGCGGGACATTTTACGATCGTCTTCGAAAGCTGTGACTTCTATGTGTATTTCCGGCCTGAATTCTTAAACCACGGCCAGACAGATTTCTTTACAAAAGACGAAAATCGCATCACGAAAACGCGACTCAAGAGCGAAAATCCTTATTAAATGTTTCTATTAAGAACTGTTCATATTTTTTTCATAGATAAACTTATTGAAAAATTTAGCTTAACCATTAGAAAGTGAAAAAAATATGTAACACAAAATGTTATATGAATGAATGTTAAAACTTGCAAATATTTATATCGAGAAATACTGTTTTTTATTAAAATATCAAATTTAAACATAAAAATATAAGTACTCAGAAATGTACGCGTATATAGGATGTATTAAAAAAAAACCGTGTGCTTTCTTTTACAAATTCCTTAGCGAATATCGTATAAAGACATAATAACAAATAACAGACTTTTATCAAAAGTCTATTATTACGTATTAATCCTTTCAGCTGTTTTTGAGAAATAAAATGATGCAGAACGAGAAAATCTAAAATTAAGAATACACTTGGAATTAACTGGAAAGACGCATCGCATGGTACGTCAACATGCAACGTCGAACCAGGCGAAATCCGCGCGTTGTTCGTGTACAGTTATGGCACAATTCTGCCTAGCTGTAACTCCGAGAAAGAGCCGGTGAAAACCGTATTATACCAGCGATGTGGTGCAGCAACAAGATATACCGGGACAGTTGGCTCAATTTTCCCGCCGTTCCCGCCACTCTCGCCATTCCCGCCTTTCGCCTCCGCGACACCAAAAGTTGTTTCGCGGGCGCGTCTCTCTTGCATCTCGAAAACATCGTCGTCGATTGTGAAGAGGATGCACCTTTGCATCTTCTCTCTCTCTTTCCTCCTCACGCTGATGGCATTAATAATCTTCTTATTTAAATTGTAATGTAATTATTTTTAATAATCAACGTCTTTAAACTATATACATTTAAGATATAAATTTGAATATTCATAAAATGATTTGTTTCTATCTTGTTATAGTTATATTTATAGAGATATATTGTACGCGTATGTTAAATCATACAAAATTAATAACGCATTTGTAATTTTTATCGTTTATCACAAGAAGTGAGTCATCAAAGTATTCCACGATCGTTTGCTTTATTCGACGGATCTGTAATTGAATGATAATTTTCTACCGTATTCGCGCTCGATCTCACATTCCCTGCAAGAAAAACTCTAGCCTCGAAATGAGCGGCGTTGCTCAGCGATTCGGAATCGGAGGCACCTGTTAACACAGGCCGCCTCGGTGCGTCGATGACACCGACATCCGGGGACGATGACAGGTGCTGTAGGCTAATCGGTTAATTCGACAGCTCGTGCATACGCGTAACTTCCATTCGACGAACGACTCGTGCCGATTGTTATCGGCCCATGAATTAGAGCGTTAATATAGGAGCAATCAGGGAGAGACCAAACGAGCAATTTGGACAAAACATCCTTATCGAGTGCGAGGATTATATTAAAGTGTTCATACTTTGCTTTCGATACAGAATAATTAGGTACAAAATTGTTCTGACGATACGATATTATTCTCAATGTATATATGCGATGAATTTACACGCGGATGTAGAAACAGCTACCACAAAGTGTCGATTATGAAGATATGTAGAAATATGCGAAAAAAGCATTTGTGTTTTTGCAAAGTATTTACAGAGTATTCGAAAATTTTTGTGTTTCCTTTTATTTACGATGCAATGTAAAATGGATTTTTTTCTATAGTTAGTTACCGACAGTAATTATTGAGAATTTATTCATTGTATAAATGTATGTTTTATATATTTTGTCGTATTTCACTTGAAAAATCAACTCTTAATCAATTCTCAACTGATATGCAATAAGTTTCAAGAACTTGTCTAGTTTTAAAATTTGCAGTAATGTGTAAGATTAGCAATACTTTTCTTGCGTAGTCAAATATCGACATCTATGAAACAATAGATATCTAGTTTTATCATAATAATCCTAAGGCTATATGTATAGTCTCTTTTCGTAATTAAAAAAAAGTAGCATATATATATATATATATATATATATATACTTTTTTTACATTTAAAATGAAATAGATATATATTTAAAATTTGACGGAAGCGAGATAGAAAGCTTTAATATAATGTAGCGACAAAAAACAAACTTATAAAATGCTAACAATTTTTGAAAAAACAACTTGGAACACTCACCATCATATTTAAGACATCTTGTATATACATAAATATAAAAATATATTTTTTCTTATAGCAAAGCGGTTAAAATCCAAATTGAATAGTTTAAGATTGAAAGAGATGAACTTCGTCTCATTCAGTTCTTTCTTATTCTGTAACTTATCTTGTAACGAGGAAATACTACTACGACTACTGTAGAATGAGAAAAATAGTAACTAAAACAGCAATCATTCTTAATCCTAAACCAATATTGTAGACTTCCCAGTGGATGGAATCTCTTCGGTCTACGTATATAATATTGGTGACTTTGACCGTCGACCGCTAATAAAGCGGAAAGAGAGAAAGGAAGCCGTACATCAGCAATACATCAGCAATCATTTCATGCAAGACGTCTTATCGGCGCGTCGGGGGTGATAAGGCTATCTTTATCAGCGATAAAGTCGTTTTGAAGCTTAACTCTATCTCGGCAAGAACACGAGCGCGAAAGCACGCTATAACACGTGGCATGTAATCAGAGATTACGATGCTTCGAGATATCGATAATTATCTCTCGAAATCACATATTTTTGATATCGATACATAGTCTTTGATATATTTACTAGATTAATATTAATATCTATTAAATAATATCTAACGAAAAATATCTACACAATGTATACACAATGTCTCCTCGTATTTAATACAAATTAACAAAGATTAAGGTATGGAAATGTAAACTGAGAGCATTAATGTCGTTTGATATGTTTATATTTATTCAGCAGTTAAATTTAAGGAAAAGCATCAAGAAGCTTTTCTTTTATTAAATATTGTACGAGTAAAATTAGGGTGGTATTAAATATTAACATTTATTCTTTCTCTCTCTCTCTCTCATAATTTTTGCAAATGTTGTAACATTATGTTTCTCTCATAGAAAATTGTTGAAATATTTCGCAAAATTTTGCGAAGAGACAACTGAATCTCTTATTATATATAAAAATCGTATTTTGTTATATTTTAATAATTATTGTTAAGTTTATATAATTTAGATTGATATAACATATTGTGTGTGCTATCGTTGTGTTGCGAAATACCAATTAATTTTCGAACTCATGGACCTAACGTAATGGATGGTCGTGTTGATGAAATTGCAAAAAAATTCGGAACTATTCCAAACGGATACAAAGTATACTGAACCTTATATAAAAAATATATATATGTAGAATCATTATTCCAATAAAAATCCTTCGATTTTTTATTGTTTCTGATAATAATCGAATTCCACGATGGATGACCTAATTAACCAAGTCAAGTAATCTTCGCGTTTGCACGAAAATGATCAACACAATGAAGAATTTATTTTTACCTAACGTGCAAGTTGATGTGCTGATGTTGCACAGAAAAAAGATAAAAATGGATAAATATATATAGATGGATAGATAGATAGATAGATAAATAGACGAAGTGAAAGAGAAAAAAAGAACGAATCCTCGTAGTAGTAGTAGTAGCACGTAAACTCTCGCCCCACTCCTCCTCTTCTTTCGTCCCTTGCCATGTTCCTCTTTCCGCCTCTGTAACCCTGACCTCCCGTAAAACACACCGAGAAAAAGACTTTTCCGGCGTATACGCACGAGCGCACCGCCACTTCTGCCACACTGCTGCTGCTGCTGGCCAAACTCATGAATGAACCCGCGACTCTATTTACGAGCGCGTGCGATTCGCCAGCTACCGCTCCGCTTTTATCGCCGTCTCGGCCGTCATAGGATGGCGGGGTAAGGTGAGACGCTTTCGGAATCCTCGGGCTTTCTTTCTCTCTCTCTTGCACTTGTCGGAGGATCATTCTTCCTACCTACCAGACTTTACCTATATGCCGTATCGAGATATGTATCGGTCCGCGAAATTGTTTTCGAACGGCCGATTGTTTGGCACTCCAGCGTTACTGGAGAGAAGGAGAAGAACACGTCGAGAGAGAGGCGTTCTCTTTTTTCTTCTCCCTTCCATCGCGGATATTTTGTCTTCGTGTAAACAGACGTGGAAACACATGACGGAAAATGTTTATAAACGCCGGCCTACTCAGGATGATCAAAATTGCTCGACGGACAAATCGATGATGTATTGACGTTTCTTCGTAACGATGTGGAGGATTCAAAACGAGTAAGTAATACGTAAAAGAGACATATTAAGCGTCATTTAATAAATGTCTTCGCTTTCGTGAATGGTTGAAAATGTTTATAATGTTCAAGAAATGTGTGTCTTTCTCATGAATAATGATATATTGATATATATTTTTACATTAGTTTCTTTATTGAAAATTAGAATAAAAATAAGAAATAGAGTTGCTTTTAAATCAGAGAATAAATAAGGTAGAGGAAATAGCAGGAACAGTGGTTCCATGAAATTATTATAATAAATTAATATTTCAATTAATCGGTTAATTATAAAAATCAATTTATAATTTAGAGTTTGACAAACATTATATATATTATATAACATATTACATCAATAAATTCACGATAAGTTATTTTCTCATAACTATATTAAATTTCTATATATATTGTACTAATACTTATTATTTGTCCCTTGAAGATATAAGAATAAACGATTTTCTTTTTTTCTTTTTCTCTACTTTTCTCCAATCTTTGCCGCTAATTATTATTGCGCCGAGTTTATAATGAATGTAATTTGTCATATAAAAGACATAAAAAAAAAAACCGCACGGTTAAGACCCACCATGACCTATGGTAAATTTCATCCCGCCAGATTTTAAGTTCGATCGCACGGCGCGAATAACTAAGGATCATTAATACATCTCGCCAGACTATAATTCATGTCGCGTGACCGACGCAACGTGCGCTAACGTGGTAGACGAAGGTTCATCGATAAAAGTCATCGATTTGCACGATTTGTTTTTTTAAAAAATCATAGTTCGCAAAACTGGCGGATCTTGTTCTAGAATTCTCATATGCTTGAAGCGCAGCGTCTTCTCACGACGATATTAGTGCAACATACAATAACGCGAGGTAAACAGTTGTGAGAGTAAATAGTCATAAGAGCATTTCGATAGAACTTCGAGGCGTTTCTTCTTTTCGTGATAGGGATAAGCTTGCTACTACTTGGAATATTTGTCTTTCTAAAGTTGCTGGTCGTTGCTCGTGAGAGAAGTATGAAAACTCGGAATGAATCTTGGTTTGTCGAACAACAATATACATCAAGTCAATTAAACGATATATCGTTACACTATTCATCCCGTTCGCAATGTATGCGGCAAAGCTGTGTTTGCGTAGGATAAATCAGTTAAGTGCTTTCTTTCATTGCGATCGCATGTAAACGTTGCATCGCACAAATACGCGCTTATACCGCGCTATACCGCGTGTATTGAGAAAAATTCATAAAAATCTCAAATAATTATGCAGTAATTATATTAGGACTACGAAGGATCAGTAAAGTTTAATGTGACATTCTTTTTTTTAGATTACTAATTCTTGGATGTGTGAGGGATGTCTTACAATATTTACAATTCTGTTTAAAATCTTTTCTTTCTTTTAAGCGAAAACTTTCATTAATACTAGAATCACAAATACTTTTCGTTGCCAGCAATTAAACAGCTACTAATAAATTGATATGTATTGACTTTTTCTGGCACTTTTATTAAATAATTAACACAACGAATTTTTATTAAATTTATTATGTATATTTACTTGTAGATATACTTTATAAGGACTAGAAAGTGTCTGGTCGAAACTTTCATTAATCTTTAATATTAGTATTAACTCTATCGGAATCATTTTTTCTGCTATGTTCTTGAAAACTTTTATTAGGAAATTTTGCATTCATGATTTAAATTTTAGCTACAATCTTGGTTATCAATTGATTAGCGATTTCATGTCTGTTAAAGTATAGTCTTTGGCATAAATAGGAAAAGAATTTATTTAAACGAGGACTAACCAATCTTAACTAGAACTAGCCAATCTTGGTACGATTGACTTTAATAAGTTTCGACAAGCTATGATTTTTGCGGTCGCGTAACAAGCTTGAGCGAATCTCACTTAGCTAACTTTGGTTAGAAATTCTCTGGCTCTTTCAAAATTACAGTTTCTGACATAACATAGATAGAGAAGTAAACTTTGAGAAGAGATGGTTAAGACTGAACAACGAAGTTCCAATAGATTTCCAACAATTGTCATTTTTGCGTGCATGTAACATAGTGCAGATATCAAATAACAAGTTGCCCTCTACTCTCGTAATCAGAATTAGAAGTCACAGAACCAATCTCCCGCGCGTCAACCGCGTATAATTCCTACTCTTCTCCCAAACATCATCTTCTTTATTGCACCGTCTGTGTGCGCAGTATTACCAACGTGCTCGCACAGTGCAGGTTCCATCGAATATCTAAAATGACATCGTCCAACCCACACCCCACTTCCCCTCCTCTGTCGGACTCGCTCCATAGTCTCGCTCATCTCCCACCTTCATCTCGCTTTCCCTTCCACCTGCCACTCGAACCCTTCCACATCACTTTTCTCTCTCTCTCTCTCTCTCTCTCTCGTTCTCCTCCACAAGAGTGCGTTCTACCCCTACTCTATATTCACCCTATCCTCCCAACTCGCCCGCGTTATCCTCCACTATCTTCTGCGTTCTGGCCGATTCTCTCCTATCGGCCTCTCTTCTGTGACATCTTCTTCTTTATCCTTCCTTCTTCCATTTCCCTTTCATCCCTTACGAATTATCGACGGACACAATTTCAATGGATAAAAGCAGCGGCGGCTTATTATCGACGTTCTGTAGTACCGACCAGACGTACGCGGATACCGACTAACCGTAATGCTGACGGACTGCGATATCGGCGCGGAGTCTGATGCTGCGCTGATTATATACGAAATGCGGACAAACCGGAACGCGGCGAGAAAAATGTATTGACACGCTGTAACGCCCATGGCGCAAAGTGCGAAGATATAATGTCGAGATGCATACTGCACAAATTTCTCTTGTTAACCTAGCAGTAGCTGCGAGATTTTCTGCACCGTGAACCGTTGGACGACGTGCCTTTTATGCGTAGTACGATTATAAATAATTATATTTATTACTACAAATCTTACTATATCAATGTGTATCTGTTAATATTAACTTGCTTTTTTAAAAAGCTATAAGTATCTGATAAATCGCAAATGTTACTATCTATTACCTTTTGCTCTATTATATTTCATATTAAACAAAAAAATTGCGAAGCGCTTTATTAATTTTTTAATAACATAACGTTAAAACATGTATGAATTAATAAATTTATTATAACTGGTTTTGTGTTATTATACAAGTTTTATTTATTTTTATTTAAAAATGATATTTTTATTAGTAGAATAATTTTATGTAGAACTAATTTGTTTATTATGTAGAATTAATTTTATATTCGCAGTTTTTAAAAGATTTTTTTCAACAGAGTAAAATTATTTAATTAAAATATAATTATCTTCTCATTTTTTTAGTCTTCTTTTTTATTTTTCAGTAAAAGTATAACTCAGAAATTCTCGGTGGAATTAGATATTGAGATATGGAGTATTCGACGCTCTGAAAAGTGGAGGAGTCAAACGATGCGCGTCATTATAATTGAAAAAATGAGTGGATGGGACAAGCTACATCATACTCTTATAAAAGTTATTTTCGCCGTAGACAAATTATTTTTTAGCATTATAAATGCTATATCTCTAGATAATCTAGTGATCATCAATCATTTTGCCATACTTTTAGAAAATGAATGAAAACTTCATACACAATACTTATTAACTCATATTACTGCAAACCTGCGCAAACTACTTAACTTAATCTCCTAAACTACATAATATATAATTTTTATTACATTCGTTTATCGCGTGTGTGTGTGTGTGTGTGTGTGTGTGTGTTTTATTTGTCCCAATATATTTGATTTACAGATAATCGGAAGATGTCTATCGTTATTTTCCAAATTCGCATTGTTAATATGTCATGATGAAAAGAGGTACCGACATCACAAGGCAGAGAATGCGTGTCCGGTGCATTTTTATGCATCAATGATGCATGAGCAGCGCACATATCGAGATGAACGCTGCGATGAATGGACTTTCGAGCTATTCGATTCGTTTGGATTGGAATAGTTATACGCAGCGAATGCATATATAGCCACGCGTGCGCAACGTTAATTCCGTATGTAAAATGGCTCTCTCCCTGGCTGGAATTTCGAAAATGCACACGAAGCGAGCGCGCAAACCTCTCGATTCGTTCGCGATTCCTGAAAATCATTTGATCATCGACAACTTTATACCACCCTTCTCCCACCTCGCCCATTGGTTCTCTCTTGTCCTCTCGTTTATGTGATCTCTCACAACTGAATGTCCAATGAATACGCAGAATTGGATATTCGCGTTCCGATATTCTTTAACCCAATTATTTGTACCACGCAGGATACACGCATGCGAAAAAAACCAAATCTTGTACTGCTATATATTTATAAAGAGAATTTCGCAAATTATATTTTAGCTGAGTATTATATCACATTTAATTTGCTGAAACCTGTAATATTTGTAAGGCAGATCATGATATATATTAATTTCTATAATTTTATTCTATTTCTTAACAAGAAATTCTTTTATTGTATAAAAATTGTAATATATGTATTGTTTCAGACTTTAGATTCTATATCAGTAAAATTATTTATTATTTATCATCTCGACTTTGTATTATCACATACTTAAGTTTACTTAATCCTTGTCCCCCACACTTTATCCCTAACATAAACCCCACTGGAGGTCCACTGGAGGTCCCAGCTTCTTTTAAAAGCTTCTAGAAATTACTCTATTCATTTTTTCGTCTTGAAAAAAATCATAAATACTCTTCAAAGTATGCTGAATCAATTTTATTTTTCGAAGCCGAATTTTTTATTATAATATGTAAAAAAAATCGTAAATTAAAAGATTTTTTTTATTTAAAAGTACGTTCAAATTTTTGCTGGGGTTTCATGGACCTCAGGTGGGGTTTAAGGGTTAAAATATATTGAAATTGGCGTGAACCTTTGTCGCAGACGTTGTAAATAAAAAAGTGACAGAAAATCAATAGATTGCAATTATTATCATATCATTTATGATTGATTTCATTTTCTTTGAAAATTACAAGAGGACGTCCTATCTTCTGCGCTAAAGATGACCATGATGGACATCCTTCGAGGCCACGTTCCCTCTTTAACTCTCCATAACTTGAAAGATTTCTCATTTTATCAGAAAAATTAACTCTTTCGGATTAATTTTCGGGTTAATTTAAGGCTTTTAAAAAGAGTAAATCGCTGATAGTTAAAGCACAAGGAATTACACAAAATTAAAATGTACACGGTGTGATTATACTGCTTTTTTGTTGAATTCAAATCCCCGTTTTTCACGAAGCCCGTCGAGATGACTTTCGTTTTAGACGATCATAGGAAATTACGCATGAGACGGGAATGAATCCGATCTGATGATCACGATTATGTGAAATAGCACGAAGCGAACGAAGCTTTACTCAGGATTTCGAGGAACTTTTCTGTATCGATCGTACGCTCTTATGGAACTGTAGCCTTCTGCGTATCTTCAACTCTCCACGAACTCGATTGTAAATTTTCCATCTCGAATATTCGAACTTGAGGTGGCGGTGGACTACCAGATGCACTCTCCGCGAATGACCAGAGTGCGCGTGTGCGCCGGAACTCGCGGTTTATCCGCGTAGAAATTTATAATATACACATCGTCCAAAATCAGCTAAACCAAAATATCTCTCGCGACTTCTCTCATTCTGAATTTCAGCTGACAGACATCTGACTAACTAATTTGGTTTAATTACTAGAAAAGAATTTTTTCATCAATAAATCTATCTAAAATCTTAAAATCAATATGTTCAGAGTAGACTAATTCATAGGCAACTTTGTCACATTATATAATTACTATAGACGCCACAATCCGTTACTACCATTACTTTCTTTTGATGACTATGATCCCAAGAGAGAGTAATGTCGTTTTACTAATAGCGCTCTTGCAATATCGTAAGGTAAAGTTAGATTGCACCAGCGGGGATAATTTTGCTCTAATGAATGAAGATTGTAGTACAGTGTAATTTATTAGTTTCAGTATATTTATCTTTTTTTTACAGAAGCAGAAATCAGAATTAGTCCCTTTATTCTTATTGTTGGGAACAAAAAGACCGTATCGAATCAAATTTTATCGAAATTATGTCGATTCCTATCAGTTTAATTCTTATTTAATAAAAGATGCGAAAAAAGAATTGCATAGATCACTATGTTTAATCGGCGTCAAAAATTCATCCTGACTAAAAATACGAATGATTTTACCCGGCGTTGCTCCTGCTCTTCGAGCGGGATTCGGATTTGGATTTTGCCGCAGGGATAGGTGCGCAGAGTGAACGCGGATCGATCCCCTTCAGCGCGAGTGCGAATGGGGGGTTGCGACCGAGTCGCCCTCTCCGTTGCTCGGTATCCTGGCATATTCATCCCTGAAAACGAGAACGTTTAAAGGGTGCCACGTTGCCCCATGGAACCATCGAAACTCGAACACAGCAAAAACGCAATACTGCGAGTATCAATATCGATAATCAACAATGAGTTCATTCACAATGTCTAAGAATCTATTTTATGGGGAAATCGAAAAGAAAATTTAGATGCGGATTAGAAAAATCGGTAAGTCCATTTTCTGTGGAGAAAAAATCGCTATCGGCGCAATACACTGTGAGTCTCATTATCGGACGCGTTTTATCAGACTTCGTACCGCTGTTATAACTCGAATGTAGGTTAGCGGCGGCGGACCCAAGAGAAGGGATGCCGAGTTTTCTTCGAAAAATCAATAGACATTTCTGTCTCTAGGTTTCACCTTGTCGCGCTAATAACGCCGTTAACTCGCTTTCGAAGATTCGTATCGCGGGCATTTGTATCGAAAGAACTAATAGCTAAGCTTATGGGGGAAATATATTTATGCAGAGTTTATTACCCGTAAATCTAATGATCGTAAAAACAAAGTAAATCTTTCTTTCAATATAAGGCGTTTGCGAACGTTTTAAGCAGGATATGAAATTTTTTCTTGGATGTTTATATCTTTTTTTTGCCAATGTATGTATACCATATATTATTTAAAAACACGTAACTTCCATTTGAAATTAAATGAAAAATAAAATTTATTCGCATAATTCGCAGACTTTTTATTATCAAAATTATCGATAATTTTCCTTTACTTACATAAAGGAACAAATCGGTTCTAAATTAGTTAAAAAATTTGCAAATGAAGCTCGCTGAATGGAGTTCGTAAACATTTTGTGTAGTAGTCCAGGACTAACTGCAAAGCATCTCGCAGTAAATCGCTTTGCCATAGATTTTGGATGTAATTGTGGCGCAACAACAATAGTGTCGCGTACGAATAAATTCGCGCAGCCTTACGTATGCGTACACGCGATGATTCGAGGATGGATTTTCGTCGATCATTGGTCGATCGTTGGTCGCGAATCGAAGTTGGGACGAGGTCGAGCGTGAAGAGATCCCGTTTACCTTCGCAAGTACGTTTCCACCTGGCTCGTACATACCTGAGGAACCTGTACAGTCACGCTCGCACGGTTTCTAGCGATCGCCGCTGTACCATCAACTATCTTGATATCTGGATACTCACGGGATGCACTTATTATTGGTACGCGCGTAATGTGTCGCAATTAGTATACCTAAATATGCTAGTATTAGCCACAACATTTCTCCTAATACATATTCATGATTCGTCTAATTTCAACGATGAATTACTTACCTAACGATGGATTTATGTAGAAACTAATGAAACTTAATTTTTAAGCTCTCTTTTTCTTTTGTAACTATAAGAAAGTCTTCGTGGAATAATTTTTGTTGAGAAATATCAATTTTTTTTAACTATACGAGATATATATAAAATATGTCCTTGTTTATATTTCCTAAACGGTACAACTACGGTAAAAAAACAAAATTATCAAATTATAAAATCGCGAAGCACGTGTTCGATCATTTCTATTCATTTCTATTCTGTTGGGAACATCTAAAAATATTTTTAGTTTCAAGCTTCGCGCGAATAGATATTCGTCAAATATTGATTCTTTTTTCCGGAAAATGATTTTTTGTTATTATTTTTGTTTTAAAATCTTTTATTTTTATATGTACTTTAATAAGTTTTTAATTTAAGATTTAGCAAAATATATCAAAAACTTGCGGTCGAAGGAGTATTCTATATATTCTTTGTTCGATTTTCATTTGTCTTCTTCATGTCTTCTTTCCCAATTGATTTTATTATCCTTCAAGATCATTATTATGTATTATTATAATTATATTTTACTGCTAGATTTTTTTATAAACAATGCTATTGCATAGAATTATAAGTATTTTTGGAAATTTGCGCATGTTTTTGCGCAAATATCGATAGACAAAAGCTACCAACTGTCAAATATAAAACCATTTTTTATTTTCCTATCGCCTTCATGTTTCGCCGTCATTTTATATTAAATTTGCTGCTTTCACATTTTTACCACAATTTTAAATATTGTAGTTGATATTCCATTTGCTTTATATTCCTCACGATTACTATATGGACTCTAAAGTGACTCATGTATCAGATTTTCTGATTAATTAAAATTAATGACAACGTTAAGAGAAATTATTGCATAAGTAAGATTTCATGTAATTCTTAAATTAAAATAAAAATTAAAAAATTTAAATTTAAAAATTAAAAATTCATTCTTTTTGTTCCTTCTTTTTGAAATTAGATAAGTGATATGGTCTCGGTATTTGTTTGGAATAAATTTGTTTTAAAGCTTATTTTCTCTGAAATATTATTTGTTTCTAATTATTTGCTTAAAAACTATTAATCTTTTTAGTGTTTTGTTGGAAAATCAATAAAGAGAATATCTACGTTAATCAAAGAATCTATATAATCCATATATGGTCTCAATTTAATGTAATTTGTAGATACGCATATCTTTGAGGGAATAATGTCAATTATATTTTCTCAGTTTCGAAAAATAAACTAAAATTGCGAAAGGAAGTCTAACAAGATTAATCTATTTAATACAGAAATGCTGCTTTGTACAGTAATTCTGCAACGCAATCCTGCTTGAGAAAGGACCAAAAGAACCTCCCCCTACTACCCGCTTTCCACGATGCTGCGCGAGATGAACGAAGGTCCTATTTCCGGCCGATATTTAAATCCGAGGGGGACCGAATCCACTCGACCTTAACCGAAGCGTTCGGGTCCGGCTGTCACATTCGTGGCGTACCGAATGCTCGTCTCTCGTGGCGGCGACGGCGGCGGCGTAACGCGTTAATGAAAATGGCAACGCGCCGCGACGCCATGCGACAGCCTCGATGGGGACACATACAATCGCAAATTGCGTTGCTTTATCAATCTGAAATAACATCGGCGCGGAACAATTAGCGACGTGAACTTACGAGGACTTCGCCGACCAGCAAAAGGATCATGTTGCGGTATGGTTGACACGTACGTTTGATTCTGTAAACGTTACGAAAGATTACGTTACAGAGTGATACTATATAGTTTTGCACGTTTTATTATAGATGAACATATCCAGTAAATATTGTGGAAGAGACTACAAAGATTCCGCCTTAATAAATAACGTAAGTTATTATTATTTATTATTTTTTACAAAGTCTTATTATGTCTTTATTGTTTTGCTAAAACAATTAATAAATATTGCTTTTTTTGTATGTTACTTATGTTATAATATTTAGTGGTGTTCATGTTATTTTACTAGGTGTTTTTTATTTTTTTATTATGGTGAGACACTTAAAACCTTGTAAAAAGTATTTTATCATACATTAAATCATATATCGAAGATATAATATTTGGGATTTAATAATTATAAGTTTCTTTTTACAATAAAAAAATTATGATACAAGATTAATAAGAAATAAACCTTGTAACAGCAAAGATATTTCATATAATCTCTAATAAAAATAGTAATACATGTATTTATTACATATAAATTGTACTTTTATCATAGTTTATATTATTAAAAGTATGTATATATATATATATATATATATATATATATATATATACACACATACATATATATTATTTTTCTATTTAATATAATAATATAATAATATAATAATATAAATCTTTATAAGAATATGCAAGACATATATGTTTTACAAGTGCTTGATTATCAAAAAAGTGTCAAAAATGAACAAATGTTTGTGTTAGAGAATCATTGTTCACAAATTGAAAATACTTTCAGTATTGCTTTTCTAATGCTCTATTGCTCTTTTTACATGGGAAATGTAAAAAGCTTTTATTATTGTTATCTTTACAGATATTTTCAGTTCGCAAGCAGAGGATAGCGAAAGCACTAATTCGCAAAGCAAATGACATAGCATACGCAGCAATATATAATTATAAATACACACACACACAGGGAAATCTTCAAGATAGTCTAATGAAAAATATTTTTGAAAAAAAAAAAACAGCATTTATTCTGTTAAATCTGCTGCAAAACTGTGTTAATAAAAGAATATCATAAAAAAGAAATATATTTTAGAAGATATTAATATTTTGTTTGCTATATCCATTTTGCCTATCTAAACATGATATAAATCCAACACATGTCAAAATAAATATTTTTTATGAGAGCATTTAGGATTTAGATTTTAGGATTTAGGACTTTAGGACTTTCATATTTAACTTCTTTAATGTATGTATGCATATTATATTTTGTCTTAAAGGCAATGAAAAAAAATATTTGCTTTTTAAAAAATTTATTTTGTATTGTACAATTACTTTAAGATAATTTCTATATACTTGTGTCCAGCATATACGTACTTAATATTTCAATTTGGTTAAATTATCATTTTAGATGATATCCTTGATTGATTTATGTAGTATTAATTACTTTTATAATTGCGACATTCCACTTTTTAATCTATCACATGCATCACAATAAATGAATAATAGTATGCAATATATCTTAGATGTAACTATAAAACTCTTGCTTATCCTATTGTGATTGAGTTATAAGTTTATACTTGATGATATCAAACTAAATGCTGAATCTAGATTTAAAGTTTGTGAAATTTACATTAAGGCTGTCGGCTACTGCGATCATATTGGATTATGATCTTTTATGAGTAGTTAATCAAGGTTTACAGCACGTTCTATTAGTTCACGTTTTATAAATCTATCCAATCGAATATGAATTGTGACACGCAAAAAAACTAATTTATTTCTACGCATAGCGAAAAATATCCATATGGTTATTCCGCATCTCTGACGTCATGATCCAATATAACTGTAGTGAGAAACTAAGAGCCCTAAATGTAATTTTCCATTTTTTTCATAAATAAAAATGGATATTATATATACAGGATTTTATATCAGGTATAATTCGATTTTAATTTTATTTGTTGCATTACTTATGAATTAATAATAAAATCGATTGCCCGTTAATGACGATCATTTGATAGGGTCACCCCTGCAAATTTACAGTCGGCCTTTTATAGACTGAATTCGTTGGATATCTATTTATCAATATTCGCTTTTAACTTAGTTTTGCAAATGCTATTTTAGTATTTGTTTTCCTATTTCGTCGTTACGATTGTAAATAATTATATGGCCCAATGATACAATTAATATTACAGCTTTTTTATTATTATGGCACTGCGGTTGCATGAATATAACGCTAGTCAACGTCGAACAAAGTCGGAAATTTATCGTGGACGGCTCTCTCGGTTAATATATATAACGCTAATATTCGTCGCGCATTTGTATTTTTGTATAAATTTTACATCCGACAGTGACCGAACGCGGCCGAAAATATCCGAGATTTTTAGTTTGTTGCATCTATCGCGCGTCGAACGCGCTTCTCATCGTCATCCCCCTGTCCCTCTGTCTCCCGCAACTACATTCTATCTCTTTGCTCATTCCTTCTCTGCCTCTTCGTTTCTCGCCCCGTCGTATCATCTTCCTCTCTATCTCGCCGCAACTTCGAGCGATGTCGGGAATGCTCGTGCGACATCGGCCCTGACTTTTGTTGCGCGTTTTGTAGAACATATAAACGGATGAGGCTTTTTCCGGGACCGGTAACGCGTGCTACCTTGTGCCTCTCGCGCAGGATGCGCGAACGAGGAGATGCCGGACGAAAGCGTGCTCTCAAGTACGCTCTGGTTCGGCAATAATTCGCGTTCTCCATCAACGTTCTCCATAGTGAGCGATCAATGCCGATCCGCATAATTTCAGTAATGTACGGGTTTTTGTCGGTTGAATCAATTCAATAATAATATGATCGATTTAATGCCTGAGAACTACGCAGTGAATTTCTCATTATAACGTCGAAAGGTATATAATCGAGTCCTTCAGGATCCGGCGGCGCGTCATTCTCTCTCGATCGAGCCGGGTATAGCCCGTCACCGTGGCTGCATCACGGTTATACCCGTAGATTCTCGGTGCTCTCGGTCCCCGATGTTAGCGCGATCGATACGACGACCATCCCCCGTCGTCAGCCCGGCCGATTTTTTTCCGTTCGACCCTCGCGCTTGCGCACATCTCGCAGTCTCCCCTTTTCGATTCCGAGCGTGCGGTAGTCGGAGGAGGGTACCGCTGCCACCCGGCGAAGCGAACGGGCGAGCGAGCGAGTGAGCGCGCGGCAACAGCACAAGGTGAGACGAGGTAAAACGGAATAACACGAAGAGAGGAGAGGAGAGAAGAGGAGAGGAGAAAAGAGAGAAGAGGGGAGGAGAGGAAAGAAAAAGAGAGAAGAGGACAGGAGAGGCGAAACCAGGCGGGGCACAGGAAGTGGGGAAAGAGGAGAGTGCGCCTTTATTATAGCGCGCTTCTACCATACCCCCAGCGCTCGAGCCAGAAACTCGGCGCTGCCAGGGATCGCCAATACCAATTTTGGAACGCGCCAACGTCGACCGAAATTCACAAACGAGATCTCGGAATTAGCAGGGAAAATGTGGGACCGCGCGGCTCGATCGATCTCTCGAAAAATATCAGGAGGGCAGCAGGAGCGTGAGATTAAATGTATTTATGTACATTACGTCGGGGAGGGCAGAGAGAGAGAGAGAGAGAGAGAAAGAGAGAAAGAGAGCTCGGGGGATGGAGAGATGGGAACGGGGTGACGCATTACGCGCGGACGACGCGAAACGAGTGTGGGCGGGTAATTTAACGAGAGGTGCCGTATTATTTTCGAATGGAACGTAAGGACGCTCCGCGAGAGATATCCGCGTTTCCCTGCTCGCGTCTTGCGCTTTGCAAGCACGAGTCTCGTGGAAAATGAATCTAACAAGTACCTAGACTTTTGACATTTCTTGTAAGTTATTCGATGCACTGCCTGCACTCTCTCTTATAAAGAATGTCTTACGCATCTTTTATGATAGATACTAGATTCTTTCATTAATTCGAAATCAAGTCTTAATGCTTTCTCTGTTATTTTTCTGACTTTTCTGTTAATTTTAATTTCATGTAATATTAATGTATGGATTAGAAATAACAACTTTTTATATGATATATACTTGATATTTGATAAAGCATGATAAATAAGTAGTAAAATAGAACGGATATTCTAAAATTATATAACTACATATATATATATATATATATATATATATATATATATATATATATATATATATATACACACACACATACACACGTTTGGTTTATCGGTTCGATATTCTCGAAGACGGTTCAGGTTGCATTGGTAAAGAGGAAAATTTGATTTACAATGGTTAACATTGCGGTCCTAAAACGCGCGCTGCATTCGACGTTAATCGAAATAAGCCAACTCTCTGATTATATTCATGATGGAAGTCTTCACAAAATAATCCTATAATCTTAATGAATATTACAATTGTAACGATAAGCAAATTCGGGAATAGTATATTTTTACATGCGTGTAAATGCGCACATGAATACGGAAGGCTTGAATAAATTTCTTTTAGAATATTTAATAAAACTTCCTTCGCAATTTTTGACAACCTGTAACAATACGAGAAAAACTCAATTCATAATAATTCATAAATAATTATTAAAGTATCACTGCCATCGTGTTTTAATCAAAGAGGAACAATGTATCTGTTCGCTTTTTACATTATATGTTGACAACAATTGCAACGCGTAACAAATTGATGAAATTTATCATATTAAATTTGATCTTGTTTATCGTTATTAAATATATTTCAAATACAAGCATTTTTATTCTGGTCCCTTAGCACCATACTAACGGCGGCTGACTGAAATTGGAGGATGAATCGCGCGTAAAGATTGGATTCGAAGACTTGTTCTTAGAGAGAATAGTGATTGACTATGAACGTAATTGTTTCAGGCAATCAGAAAAGCTAATAAAATTAATCTGAGTAAATGGAAATAATTTATTGGCTCGAATTTTTAATTTAGAATTCAATTCATTCATTGTAACTATAACGTCAAGCACATCAACTGTTTTTCACTTTATCTCATCTTCAGCTATCCTTTTTTTATTGTAAAATATTTCATGGATAATTAATAAGAAAAGAGATAATGGGAAGTAAAATTAATAGGAAAAGAAAAGAGAGATCGATGTCAAGAAATTAAACGCAATTCATCATGGACTGTTTTCTAGAATTTCTGCTTAGAAGAATGCAAAAATTGAAAGTCAGAAAAATTAAAAAGGATTAAAAAATAATTCGAAAAAATTTCTGAGATTTTTCACCACGAGGGATTAAATCAAATAAAGAATTACTTGTCAGGTGTTTATTATATTATATTAATCGATGTGATGATTCTTAGAATTATAGTCCATAATACATGTAGACTAATTATTTATTATTATTTGAATTGCGATATGATTATTATACTAAACAATTTACAAAATATTGCTCATACACACAATTCTTTCTAGACGAGATGTCAAGACAACCACTTTTGTTTGTAAAAAAAAATAATAAGTTTGAAGGTTTTTTCTTTTCATATATACATTAATTCTTATATGTTAATACATTTCTAATTATATACGATTTCAGTTTACGAATGTCTAAGAGAAAACAAGCAAAAGTAAAAATAAGATGAAGATTTCTTTTCGATTTTAAAAATTATAATTTCTTCAAATATTTTCATTTACTTCATGAAACTAAAAGAATTTCGATAAATAAGCATAGATGATTAACTCTCTTATTAAGCGGATTAACGCTAATGAGGGAATTTAAGTCTCCTCATATAATGGACATAATTACCATAGGTCAAATAGTTATGATTGTAAAAGCGACAAGGCACATTATCGAAATTATCACCTATATTTACGTAATTCTAGTATCTCATATCTAGTATATCCTATACACTTATACATTTATATGCAAAATGTTTTTATAATAACAGAATAAAATTACCAGATACTTCGTATACTGTAAATTTTCTTATATAATGATTATTGAGAAACCTTATATTTGAGAAAAGTAAACAAAAAATAAAAATATATATTTTTGTTTCAATCTGACTGAAATTTCATTCGATTTCGATTTAAACGAAATTTAATTTAAAGCTTCAATGTCAAAATATTTAAGGAATGCAGTTATTGCTTCTATCAATTGTAATTGTACTTTTCCAATGGGTTCTTTAGCAATTTCTTCAGGTAATGGCTGTTTCTATATAAATATAAATCTTCGCATGATCCAGGAGAACCTGTGCTTTTTACGTAAGAATATACAACAGCGATAGTTTGAGATTGCAGAATGTTAACGGTGACAATCCGTTTTCATTTTTGTTTGTTCGAATGGATCGACAATTCGACTCGCGGTGTTATGTTATGTAAGAGATATTAGTGTATCTCGTCATTTTAACATGGCGCTTGATCAAAGTTCATCAATGTAATATGTGTGTGTGTGTGTGTGTGTGTGTGTGTGTGTGTTTTATGCGCGCGCGCGCGCGCGTATATATATATATATATATATATATATATATAAAATTGTGTGTATGGAAAATCGAAATCGTCGTCCTATAGTCGAATTCGGTTCGATCCGTTCTCCGAGCGTATATATTAAGCATGCTACAAAATAATACATGGCCATGGTGATGTCCATGCAGCTGCAACTGGTCGTGCAAGCTGGACGCGTAGCGGTCTTTCCTCCTCTCTCTCCTTCCCCACTACCCTGCTATCTATCTCTCTCTGTCCCCCCCTTACCTTCTCATACTAACTCGCTTGCTCGTTCGCCTACTCGCTCGCGCGCGCGCTTCCCTCCGTTTCTCCGCTTCTGAGTTATATTTAGGTGAACTCTGGTATTATCCGACGAGCTGACGGACGTACAAGCGGATGGACGTACGGACGGATGTACGAACGGACCCGTCGTACCAACTAGAACCAGAGGGCTTTTACTATCCTGTCCGTTACGTCTGACGGCCCGCGCGACACGGTAACTCGCGAGTCCAGTTCGATGGATCGATATATATCGACATCCGGCAGACGATCGAACAATTCGTAAGTCTATCTTGTTGTTAGATCACGGTCTTTAGATCGATCGGACGAAATCGACGATCGCTGAACTTCCGCTAAACAGTTCGTTCGGAAGTTCACCGATAGTAACCAGAAAAATACTGCAGCAAGCGCGATAGTTGGATGTACCGATGAAGAGAAGCTTCCTTTACCGCTTTATCAAGTTTAATGAAATTTCTTAACTGGAGATGTCAAACTTTTGCAAAAATTGTTTTCAAATGTTAAATTTTCTCTAATTTTCATTTTTAGTATTTATTATAATGTATACATATACATTATATATATACATATATTTAACTATGTAAATTAAAAAATTTTTATTTCATAAAATTTTTACTTTGTTTATAATTTGTTCATTATTGTTTGTATTGTAGTAAATTATTATAAAAATGCGATTTTTATCTATACAAAACAGAGTTATTGTAATAAATGATAATTGTAATAAATTATTAGAATATAGTTATATAGAACTACATTTGTTATATTCTAACAATGTGATAGAAGCAGTATCTTCATAAAATAATAATACAATAAGATAATAATCTTAAATTAAAATAAGCGCAAAGGTAATAATTTTTCGCAGCTTTTTTACGTCGTTTAATAAATATTGTAACTTAGGAGAAATAATGTAAATAAAAAGATTAAGAAGTTATTAATGTATATCATTAATAACTTCTTTTATTATAAAAAAAAATGAAACTCACTTTAAATTATTTCATTAATCCGTGAAACTGAAATACGAGAAAACTGGTTAAACGTACATGCTCATCCAGAATGCAATTAGTATAGATATACAGATAAGAGAGTACAGAGGACGAGGAAGAACAGTGAGAGACAAAAAAGTGCATCGACGATACAAATTGTACAAATTGAAGGATGCACGATTTTGAGTAGTCCGCGCATTCTGGAAATTGAGCGACAGTATTTCGCGATTTCTATTTTATTTATCGCTATACATCCATAGAACAACGCGTAGTCGCGCGTCACTAATGTTTTTTTATTTTTACTTTATACATTTATTATACCAGTCGGCCGCGAATACTCGTCATAGCGTAATTGTATTATTTGTTGGCCCGCGCGCTGTATATAGCGTTAAAGCCGGCGATAGGGCTTCGAGTTCCGTGTCGATGGATCGATACGTTCATCTGCTTTCTCACGCCGTGCAATTCTGAGCGTAAAAGCGAGTCGAATGTTTTCGTCATTCTCGCGTCACCTCGCGATTCGATTGCCTGCTCGTGATAAACGCTTCATCGCCGATAGCGCGTTAGCGCCCAATTTTTTCAAAAGCTAATCGGTCTCGGCTGTCTTGAAGATGATAAGGGGATATGAGATCGAGCAGAAATTGGAAAGACATTGCACTGTGCACATGACTAACTTTCGATAAAAAAATAGTAAAATTTGAATAATGCTAAGATATTTTTATTTAAAAACATATGTCAGATTTATTATCATAAAATTTTTACTAACACGGTATTACGTATCTTATATTTTATTTCCTCTTTTCTACTATATTTTTTCTAGGGTAAACAATTATTAGATAATCTGTAGAAATTCATCGTCTTGTTATATCTAAGTGAGCCATTTATTAATTAAAAACTATTTTTTGTTACCATAATACATAATTTTTCATCGTAAATCGAACTTCAAAAATATCTTATAAAATAACTACTATTTGCAATTAATATAAAATGTTATTTTCATTATCGATTTTATACATATAATAGGAAGCTTGATATTTTCATTACTTTAATAAATATTAATATTAATTGATTTATAATATTAGTATCATAATATTAAGATATTAATATTAATATGACATAGTATTAAACAATCTAATATAATGTATAATATTACTATAATATTAATATTGATACTAATACATAAATTTTGAAAAAAAGCCTTATAATTTCACTCACATAAAATACTATTTTAATGTAATATTATTATTTTCTTAAGAATAAAATCAATAACAGAAAATCTACTTATCTTGATTCAAAATGAGTTTAATATTACGGATATTAAAAATAATATCGAATCAAAACGGTCATAAAAAAATTCACACTAAAGCGTTTAATCCGATTTTTCAACTCTCTCTATAAATTTTTTTAATGATATAATTTTGAGGCAGACTAGTTATATGTAAATACAGAGCTCGAATATTGATCCGAAATTTTTACAAATGTTGTAAAAATGATAGTCAAACTTCAAACAATTTTTAAGAACAAAATTTAAAAAAATGTATCTCATCAAATTATTTACAAAATTATCGATAGAGAACGATAAACGTCACTAGAAATATTGATATCAGATAGTTTCAAAAATTTATGACAGTTTAATTGAAACACAAAATTCCTCTCTCTGAGGTACAAAGCAACTAATTCCACTGGTAATGCGCAGTCGTTACGCGTGTGTATTTATTCGTTTGCCGTAATGCATACATTAATATCCTAATAACACCCCCAATATTGCGAATTTCAATAAATCCAATCGATTTTTCCGCATAGGTATTCGACAGGTTGTCTGTTTCGTTTCACAGCGAATAAAAGTTGGAAATAATATAATAGTTTTGTTTTTTAATTATAATCTATTGACTTAAGTTTTCTATAGAAAAAAAACATGTTATACAAGCATAATATACATGCAATTTTAAAAATAAAGATATCATTATGCGACATATTTCAAAAATTATAAAAATTTTTAACATTTGGATGTTTAGAGATTAATCATGACCTAAATTAATCATTGATTAAAATATTATTGCTTAAAGATTTAAAGACTTGCAAATTAATTTGAAGTACAACTGTTGACATTTTATTAATGTATATCATACATACAAGATACATACGAGACTTGAAAATCTCGTTACACTTTGTTGCGTGCACTGCACTTTTGTAGAATAAGAGCGTCTATCTAGATTTTAGAAAGAAAATAGACGCGAGAAAAAAATTATGTGCGCGTTTTTTTATATTAGATAGGTCAAATGAGAGGTCGTGAGAGTGTAGACACCATATTATCTATCCGCAAGTAAATCTCAAACTCTAAGCAACAGTTACTTATAGCAAGTTACTAATAGTAATCCCAAGTAGTTATTAATTCCATAATCGGTGTTAAGTAAGTCCTTAAGTATCCATACGCAAGTGTGTACATATTAACCACTTTGTAACAGATGGAAATTGATGCGAATTTACAATTTCTACAAAATTACAAATTACTTATTTTTAGAATAAAAAAATTCATCTAAAATCTTTTAATTTTTTTCAATTTTTCTGCTTCTGTTTCGGATATAAAATCATTATGGAAAATATAACGTATAATGTTAATGAAAAAAAATTGCGTTTTAGTAATAACAAGTAATATGCAAAACGGATTTCTTAAATCTGAAAATGTCAAATTGCGGCGAACTACGTGCGTCTTACGATCACTGTTTCACAGAAACTTTTGAGATTTTTGAAAAACACGAACGTTGCGGAATCGATCGTGCAGTAGTAGGGAGTGACGATTTGCGGAATCGCCAACTCGGTAGCAGAATCATCAGAGCGATAGAGATAAACAAGAGAGAGGAGACAGAAAAACGGGGAGAGGGAGAGAGAGAGAGAGAAAGAGATGCATGATAGTGGTAGCGAGGGGTACGATATAGAATGATAGAGACAAATAAATGGCAGAGGAAGAGAGGAAGAGAGAGGGCAAGATAAAGAAACACATGCACACACACACGAGAGATGAAGAGAAAGAGAGAAAAAGATAGAAAGAAATAAAAACGAAGAAAGAGCGAGATAAGAAAGCAGAGAAGAAAAGTGACATAAAGCAAAGAGAGAGAAAGGAGAATAGTGGGATACAGAAGGAAAGAGATAGGGGAGAGAAGGAAAAGGAAGAGGGGGTTGAATCGAGAGCGCTGCGCAGAAACCGCGGCAGCATCGTCATCATGGCCTCATCGACCTAACCTACTTTAGCGAGGGACGCCTGCACGAAGTTGATGGTGGCGCCGTCGTCTGAGGACATTCTATGGCGACGGCGATGACAACGACAACGATGACAACAACAACGATGCTGTTGAGCTTAGTGAATTAAGTCGTTCTCCAATGTATCCCCATATCCACAGCTTCATTTCTCTTTCTCTGCTTCTCTTCGTTGTTTCTTTTCTTCTCCGTTATGTTCTTCGTTTCCTGCTGGCGCCTTCTCCTTCCATTCTTCTCTTTTTTCCTCTCTGATTCTTTTCCACGCAATTATATCTCATCCTTTTCTTGTTTTTCTTCCTTTTTTAATTTATAATCGCTCAAATCCTCAGAGAACAGATGGATTAAAAGGAATTGGCGGGAATCTACTTGGTGGAATTGAATTCCTCATCTTCAAAATCGTGCAATGACTCCTGAGTTTTTGAACTCCCTTCTATATGTTTTATTAATCTTTCTTTCGACTACATTAACTTCGCGTTTCCCTTTTAATAAATTATAGAGATGTTTTTTTTATTTTAATCTTTCATTTATGTTTCTTTGCAAGCATTCAAACAGTTTGTCCGATAAATGAAATCCACAAAAAGTAGAAATAATATATACAGTAGTTTTTAAGATTTTTTTAAAGAAGTTTTTAAGATTTTTTTACGCGTATATGTCATAACTGACAGCGGGAGCGGATTTATATTCATAAGTGCGTTTTTGTCAATATGTGTTCTGCTCAACAGCGGATGGTTTATTATTTTGCGTAATTTCCGACCTAGAGATAAATTAGTAATGATATTTAGATTGTCAACGACGAAATTCCGTGGGTACACAACAACCGTGTTCGCGCGTGTGCTACGAATTTCGTTTGTTATTCACTCAATGCTCGTTCGCGATCATTATAAAAAATGAATAAGATAAATGTGTAGTATTTCATCCTCGTTCGATCGTCCCAGAAATTTAATTATCTTTGAATTTCGTATTAACTCAGCGGTATAAAAAATTAAAATTAATTTCATAATTTTATAGAATATATCTTCATAGTTTATATACATATTTGTATAAATTATGTACAAATATAATTTATAAATTATATGTAATATGTCTTTACTGATTTTTAATTGTATTTGAAATTAATTTTTGCTGCTCTCAAAGTATGACGAGCCATAAATACATATAAACAAATTTTCACATATCAAGAAATGAAATGTACATCTATTAATATAGGAATTAAGTTGTTTATTGCGAAAAATCGAAAGAAGTGCCAGTATTGATGACGTAACATGCGCAAGCATAACTCGCCTAACTCTTTCTTTCCACGACATTAACTGCGGAGAAGTCGCTGACTCGGATTGGAAAACGTTATGCTGTGATCCGGGCGCGCCTTCTACCGCGCGAGTAGCTAGAGCTACCGAAGCGATTAGAGCTTGAGTCATCACAGAGCAGAGTGAATCACACGTTATCCGCTCACCGCCCTGGACACATTCTTACGGGATCCATTCCTCTCTCACGTTAATGCGTCATTTGTAGTAATGCATGATAGTGTACATTAAAGCGCGTAAGAAGAAAGTCCATAAGAGACTCAATAATAACTCAACTAAGTTATATTTTATTTAAACGTCGGAATTTTCTCCAAGTTGCAAAAGAAATTAATTATTTTAAGAAATTTAATAATTTTTATTTAGATCTAATTATTTATTAATACTTTTCTTCTCTGAAATGGATATCGCTGTAAGAGAGATATAAATATATACTTTCTTTTTCAAATAGTCTTAAAAACGTAGAAATTGATACGAAATTTATAAAAGATACGAAAATTTTGATAAACCGATTAAAAGAAATATTATTTCGACAATGATAGCTACGAAGGAACAAAATCCAGAAATTGCTCGGAAACGACATTTCTTTCCTCAATCTCTCGAGGGTTGAAGGAGAAAGACGCAAAGCGGCAGGAGTATATATAGAAAATGTATTGTAGTTCAGGGTTTAAGAAATATATAGGACATTTCTTACATTCTTTCCATTCACAATTCAATTGTAATTGAAAATATAACTCCGCAGTTACAGGATATTCGTAATAAATGTTTATATTAATTTATACATACACAATATTTATATATTTTTATATCATACAGAAAAATTGGAATAGCTCGTATTATAAGACGATGTATCGTATAATTTTTTGTATGGAAAGTTTTTCATTTGACTGCGGTAGTCATGCAATACGAACATTCGTGAGTTAAAGAAGTTAAGTAATCGTTAATGCTACGAATCGAAGCCATTTGTTCATCTGAGATTTTTTTCGTAAAGTTTACGTTTCACCAGATAATAGGTAATACCTCAATAATGGCAAAACGTTTAAAAAAACATTCATAAAAAATCGATTTTTCTTGTTTTACAATTAAATTAAATGCATATAGATGTATACTAATTCGGCAGCACACTCATCAGCCTCTATCAAGAGTTGACAGGTGATAAATTATTAATCGTGTGGTTACCGAGAGTAGGACCGCACTGTTTTCGACAGGTACGTGATATTAAAATGCCTTCTCTCTCGAGTGCCTTTTTCGTCATATTAAATTTCAATCAATGCCTCGTTCTAGCGGTGCACCGATTTATTATGTTTGAGCGCTGCCAGCGATAAGAGATACCGATATGCGCTACTTGTCGACGAAAAAATCGAACTTCGAAATTGCCTTTTCTTCTACAATGTTATTATAGCATCGTTGTTGCATCGAATCTGGGAAAATCTTTTAAAATAGTTCTCTCATGAGAAAATGAAAGATTTAAATAATATCTCAAAAGTCGTATCTCTTTATTCCTTTTGCATTAATTAGATCCTATCATGAATAAATTTGAAACTCTTTATACATCTTTTTTGCATTTTTTTTGCGTGATTTGCGCTTCTATATCGGCCCGGATTTTGCGCATCCGGTCACGCGAATATTCGTCTCGATTGCGGAACGCAATGAAAACGAAATATAATACAGCGAAAGAAAGCACAAAGACGCGAGGAAATATAAAAATAAAATTTGTAACATTACTACATGAAAAAAAAATTACTTAAAAAAAGTGAACTTTATATATATATATATATATAAATATATAAATATATATATATATATATAAGCAGGTACATTTAAAAAATATATTATAAGATATAATTTATTTCCAAAATAATCAATATCATATATTACAAAATTAATAATTAGGATTATGCATAAATAAATGT
The DNA here is from genome assembly GCA_037157785.1 of Cephalotes varians. NCBI lineage: Eukaryota > Metazoa > Arthropoda > Insecta > Hymenoptera > Formicidae > Cephalotes > Cephalotes varians. The sequence goes on along the minus strand of JANQDE010000039.1, from coordinate 1,288,143 downwards.
ATATTCAAATATTTAAATCGTTCTCTTATTAAAATTTAATCGTATCGATTTAAATAATTTAAAGTAGAAATAATCTTTATCCCACCGATACATTATAAATCAAATATTGTGTATGTTATGAAAATTTAGAAGTAGAAAGTTCGAGATAAGATGAAATTGTTGACATGTATGTTATTTATTTATTACAATTTTTTTCAAGAGAGAGAATAATAACGATGCAATATTTTTTATACACATACACGCGTGCGTGTATATAATCTTCTATTTAAAACGCGATCATTAAAATTGAAGATAAAAGTCATTAAAATTAAATATGAATATTTCGAGAAAGTTTACGTATAAAAATATGCGTATAACTATTTGCATTATCTAGATAGCCACGTCTAAATATTTAAGAATGATTTAATTGATACTAGCCAAAAACCGATCTGTCTTGATGCGATAATCAGTATACATGGTCACATGGCTCACTGTGCATCGTTACGACAAGGTCTCGACCTTGCGCGAACATGATTTCTCGCCCGGGAGAAGAAGAAAGATTTCGCCGTGGTGTGCTCTCCTCCGACAGCGGAGATCTTCTTTGGGAAGCCGCGTGTGAAGTAGCGAGGTGAGTTTCCCATGCCGCGTGGCCATGGTATGACGGGGCGCGTGGTTTATAAAAAATAAATTATCAAGAGAAAGATTGGAGACGTGGCGAGGACGCGGGACGGTGTATACGGCGTGCATGGCCGCGTACAGGAAACTCCGAGGACCAGGAGATGGGGAGGCTGAGATAGGTGAGCGCGGCAAGAGGAGGAAGCTCAACGAAGACGAAGAAGACGCTGAAGAAGCAACGGCTCACGAGCAAGTCACGGGGGAACGGGGGAAGATACGGACCGACCACGAAGAAGCAACTTACAGCGACGCACAGCCGCTGCTCGAAGGACGGAAAGGTGGAAGAGCATCCTTTGGAACCGGTCTTCTCGGAGCTTGCTCCGAGCCGTAGCCAGGTGAAGTCAGAAGGCAAATCTTCGCAACGTTCTGGCGTATCCGCTGAGTACTTCATATTTCGACCGAGCCCGAAATAATTATTTGATCAGAATATAAAAAAAGATCGATATCTGTTAGCAATTTTATGCAAAAATTCGATTCAGAGCATATAGTAATTTATTATCAATATTATATTTTTTAAGAGATGTTTTCGATATATATTACCTGGATAAATACCTATTATATTTTTTAAAAAATATACAATAATCAATTGCAACGGTATACGCGATATCCGTTGACATACGCACACAGTGAAAAATATAATTTTCGTCAACAATATAAGCAATTATTGTGATCTCATATTTCAAAATGAATACTTCGTAGTTCGAAATGCAGTGTGTTCAAATGCCATAAAATTGAAAGGGTTAAAAGGGTAATGACATGACTAAAAAGGGAATAACAGAGATTAATAAGTGAACTTAAAAAAGAGCTGTTGCAACGAGATAAAACTGATTCTATCTTCGATACGTAGTTTATCATCATCGCAAGAACCAGTACTGTTACACTTAGAATGTATTATCCCAGTTTTATCTTGTATGAAAGTCATATAATATCCGTAGCTTGAAGTTATAACAAGTGTCGCATTCAGTACATTGAATATATGCACATAATAATATTGATTACTATAAAATTTAATATAATATTTAAAATTGTATGTTGTTCGTATAAAGCGTGCATATCTATACACAGGAATTAAAATGACCATTGTCTTTTAAAGACAAATTTCATACTTTAAAGATTATATTGCATCTTCAAGCACAGAATGACGTTGGTTTATTTTCACATGGTTATAGATATGATTCAGTAATTAAATTTCTGTGATCAGTATTGATACATATATACGTGTATGTATGTGTATAGAAATTTAGCGTAAAAATGAAATATCGGAGAAAAATACAACAGATTGAAAAAAGAAAACAGGATGTCTTAATTCTTAAGAAATTACTGCTGAAGTTATAAACATTAAATTTCTACACACACACACACACACGCGCGCGCGCGCGCGCGCGCACATATATATATATATTTATATAACTGCATATATTAATCATTTTGCATTTCTAACAATATGTAATGGTATTTCACGAGCAATAAGTTGTCGAAGCGATAAGGTGATTAAATCGATTAATAACCTATTCGAATCTTCGAACTTGTCAATAAGGAATTTGGAAATCTTTCATTAATTACAGCAAAATGCGTCAAAATGTCAAATATAAAGTAAAACAATATTTGGATTACAGAGAAGTGATGAGCCTGCGTAATTGAGAACAAAGATAGTGAATATAGAAGTAGGAGAGCAAGAGAGAGAGAGAGAGAGAGAGAAAGGAAAAAGAGAAAGACATGGGTAACAGGAAAGAGGTAAGCAAGAAGACAAGCGGGGGAATCTGAGAGGGTGACAGGATCACAAGGTGAGAGGATGAGAGAAAGAGAGAAGGATGGGAGGGGGGGGGGGCGTAGAGCAGGTTAAGAACGACGACGGAGGAAAGAGAGAGAGAGAAAGCAAAAGAGAAAAGGACAAGGCACAGATGAAAAGGAAGAGGAGGGAGAAATGAAGGGAAGACGGTAAGGAGTGGGTGGGAGAGTGAAGACTGAAGGGGACTGAGGAAAATTGTGAGATTGAAGGAGAATATCGAGAAAGAAATATAGAGAAAAAAAGAAAGAAAGAAAGGGAAGAGGGTAAGCCTAGTGAGATGGGGTGAGCGGGAAATGGAGGGATGCAACTTCCCAATAATTGTGAATGGGGATTCGGTTTTCTGATCGACTGTTTTGTATGCGAGAAAGAATGCCATCACATCATTCCTGTAAAAATAAAAATACCGCGAGGCTTATGAGAGTAACTGTAAACGCATAGCGTTATAGCAATAAATTTCTACTTGCTTGTATTTTATGATGCTGCGATTAATCCTCATCTGACCGTCATTTTTTTTTTAATCAAAGAAAGATTTTATTTGCATTGAGAAAACGAATTTGCGATCAGTTTTGAAACAGAAGATTTTTAAATACATATTTTTGAAATCTTGTATAAGTGAAAGCAATAAATCAGTTTTATTTCTATTTCGAAAAACAGAAATTGTGATTAGCAGATAAAAATAATTCAGTCTCGTACATTTCTGTATAAATTGTATAAATTTTATAATTGTTTAAATTTCAATTTAAACATTGTATATATTTTGTATATATACATATTTTTGAATCTTTTGCCTTAATAGTTCTGACTAACTTTGTACATTTTGTAAAATATATTTTCAAGTATTTTAGATAGAATTAATCAAGATTATCGATCGAGTATGCGTTAAATGTTATTCTTCATGCAAAGAAGAATAAGGTTATTAAATACATTTGGTTAAAGTGTATATAATTTATATATATTATTGTTAAAAAAAAAATAAAAACACAAATAAAACCATAGTATAAATACATGATTCATGAAAAATCGAGCATTCGAAATTCAATACATTTTAATAACGCCATCTTTTCGTGATTTCCAAAAGTACGAGAACTTGATGTAATTTGAGTCTCGGTAAAATGGAAAAACACGCTCGATAAATGAAGATTCTATACTCATGATAATAGGATAACTTTGCAATATTTAATACAATATAACTATATTCGAAATAATTTGACTTAATATATTAAGTATATACTAAAAAAATATTTTATCTATTATACATACTACATATGCTATCAGACATTTAATAAGTGAAACAATATTAGTTTTATAAATCTTCAACAATCTAATTTTTATACTAATTTTTATACGATAATACTAATAACCCTATAATTTTGTAAATGTTTGACTGTAACACATTTATTTATTGAATAAAATACATGTATTTTAATAAAAAGTTTTATAGTCGGTAAATACTGTTCTTTATGTTACCGACTGCCAAAAAAGAATAACTTCAGTTGCTCAAAAGAAGCGAATGTTACGAAAAAGTATGTTTTTGCTGTGCTCGGGAAACAAAATAGACATTATTTCTTATAGTTTTTGAGAAATCCAATAGTACTGTTGAATTTTAAAAGAGATTTATATCTCCCAATTATGATATTTCCATTTATGAAAACAATATCATAAGTTTTATGGAATTATCTATTCGTTAACTTTTAAATAATTAATTATTAATCAGAAGTATTACATATATGTTCAAGAAAAAGAAAGTATGTATTTAACATTTAAATAACAAATATAGTCAATTACATGAAAGATATTTAATCATATCTTTAATCGATAAAACGTAGAATTATAATACTAAATATTAACAAGTCGGCAGCTGGATGGAAAAAGTCCGACACGTTTGTGCATTGACGCACGACTGCTGCGTCTATTTTCACTATTAAATATATAGCATTTTTTATATTTATTTTACGTTTACTAAACAAAGCAAAAACAAGTCTTTTCATAATGTTCTTTTTTCTCAATACATATACATTTATAATATAATTTTTCCGCAGATCCATTATTTCTCTTGACTTAAGAGTCCATTTTATCTTGTTGAGATAAAAAAATCAAAATTTTTTTTGCATAATTTGATAGCCCCAGGTGTGTAAAATATTATGTTAATGTCCCAAAGCGGAACTCCGAAAAATAAAAACGTTACAAAGCATTAAAGACATTTTTAAGAAACATTTTTCGATCTAAGGGACAAGATAGAGCAAAAACTACCTGAACATATCGCTTTCAAACTTTGTACAATTGTAAATAATGTTTTGTCTACTAGATAGACTAGAATTATAATATCTGAGTTTTTTTAATGAAAAAATAAGAAATTTTACGCCAAAAACCCACTTTTTTTAAAATGATCACCATTTTGTTAATTTATCTAAAGTCAATTATTCTAATCTAGCCAATAGAGACATTTTTTCTGAACAAGACAATCTTAATTGGGACTGTTTCCGATGACTACTATTACCTGGAGTTTTTCGATTTTGGTGTCATGTCCTCATGGCAGAGGCTTTTTCGCTGGTATATTTTATAGACATAGACACCCCGTTATATATTTCATAGACACCTCATTGACAAATCGACGTGAAAAAATTATTAATTATAGACAAAAATATAATAAATACAACGTAAAAAGAATCAAATAAGTATCCTGATAACATTTCCCGAAAAAGATATACAAAAAAATGCCTTTTTTTCGGGTCACAAGATAAAACGGACTCTTAAGATAAAAGAAAGCATGACTCACCAATATGATGCGTAGCAGCGGAGTTGTAACAACTATGTTGATCTGTAAAATACAAATATAGACTATAGCAGCATTCAACAACTGATATTTTAAAAAATAATTATCGTGTGCGCTGCAATTCACTGCGATTACCTATCTCAGGACTGCTCCACCGGCGCCCAATACCGGATTTTTTCCTCCTCTCAGATTCCGTCATTGTAATCACACTACATAATCCCGAAGCATGATTAATTACGATTGTACATGATTAATCAACATGGGACGATCATCGCGCGGTACTTTGCGCGGCATTCCCGACTGTATACGACGCGTACTTTCTGATGTTCAACGAAAAACATGGTAACGTTCGAGGAAAAACATGCAAATTATGACGCAGTCGAGATACTGGTGACATTTCACGTTCGCGAATGAACAAATTGGAAATGGCAAAATTTGAAAGTCACGTGACCAACTTCACGCGTCACCATAGTGTACCTGTTGCTATTAACGAATAGTTAATCGCTTTAAAACGCATAAAACGATTAATGTATACGATTTTGACACATTTACGAAAAGATTACAGATACAGAAATTCACGGAACGTGATATTCGAAAATACGCCGACTGCTCGCGCGATGAGTTATATTACAGTTATATTACATCCATATTATAATTTCGCAATCAACACTGTAAATGTTACACAACACATGTTGTTATATTATATTTATTATTGTTGAATGCAAAATTATAATATAGATGTAATATAATTGATGCTGTCGACTGGGAATAAGCAGAATATTTGGCATAGTGTATCAAATCATCGATACATATCGAATTTATTTCATACAATGTACAAATATTAATGTACGAGATTAATTACGATTCTGCTTACCGATTAAAATATGTCAGAATTGAATCATTCTCACAGCGTAACGTCTAAGCTTGAAACGAGAACAACTTCATTGTGATGCCGCGCAATACGACGTAAATCAAGTTAACAACTACGACGTGAGAATTATGAGACTCGATAACATATAAATGAAAGTCAACATGGCGCGAGCAAGAAACTTCTGTATAAATTCCGTGAAATATCTATAATTGCCTAAATATCAGTTCTCTATTTCTTGAATCGATCGATTCAGACATTGGACGCGTTGAAGCCAGTAAAGCAACTAGTCTGTTCGCCGAGAGATCGAATGTGATTAAGCCCACAAGAATTAATTTTTCAATCATTTGGCGAGCAGACTTATTCTCGAATGTACTCGTGTTCGTTGAATTATTCCGCCATTAGAAAAAGATACGTAAATTACAATTAGCAATTACGTCGAAAATGCGAGATATTTTTGTATCAAAGAATTACCATTCATAAATATCGCAATGATTAATAATTAGGTTAAAAGGCTTACTAAGAAATAATTAGCCACGCGGACCGATAATTCAGCAATCGTACAAGCATCTCGAAATGTAGTACCACGACGGACATGAAACGGTGCGCGCCCACGATTACTCGAACTACATAAACGATAGTACGGCGACCATACTATCGTTTAACCTAACCATACGCGCACAGTAGCCAACCAGCGCGCTCTGCCGTCACTAATACGTCACTCTGCCGTTGACTGCGCGTGAGCCAATCGAAACATACCGCCAATTCAAAATAATACATAACGAACGTTAAAAATCTATAACGCGTGCAAGATATGTAATATATGTGTAAAATACCTTACGTTGGCGCTAGATCGAAAGTTACAGAAATTTTTGACGTGCGAGAATTAATTATTCACGCAGACTAATAATCTAAAATATCCAAATTATTCGTAAAGAATAAATCGCAGAGAAAGTATTGATAAGTTTGATGAATATCGAAAAATAGAAAATACGATTAAGTAACCGTTAAATGTACGAGAGAAATATAGATTAAGTGCAGATATCTGCGAAATGCAAATCCAAAAATACATTATCGCTTCATCGATGTTAATATCGATAATGTGAAAATGTGAAACATCGCTTCTCAATAAAATCTTTAAGTAACGTATCTGATCAACGCAAATGTTACGTCTAATCAATAATAAAGAGTATCTAAAAGTGATACGCACAGGTACGATCAATTAATATCTTAAGTTAACATTAATTAATATCTGAAGGCATTCATAATACCTAGCGTCAATGTAAGATATTTTATACATATATTACATATTTTGCAAGCGTTAAATTTTTACCGCGCCTTGTATTATTTTGAATTGGAACGGTGGTATGTTTCTATTGGCCACGGCTCACACGTAGCCAACGACGGAGCGACGTAGGGAGCGCTGTGATAGGGGCTGCTGTGCGCGTAAATAAGGTTACCGTACTATCATTCGTGTAACGATGTTTGAGCAAATAACTGAAGGTGCGTACCGCTTTGTTTATCATCGTATTACGCTTTCGAAATTCTTATTCTGTACGATTATTACTTACGATTAGATTGACTTGCAGTTATTTCTCACGATTAATTATAAGTATACCGCATTATTTAATAAAACAAATATTTCGTTGTCTCGCGAACGACTTATTCCATATGTGATTATTAATCATTGCGATGGATCGATTAGATATAAAAATATCTCGCATTTTTTGAATGTACTGCCAATTGAAATGTAATTTACGTTTTCTAATGGCAGAATAATTTAATGGTGCGTTCAAGAGTTAAGTCTGCTTGCCGAATAATTGAATGTGATTGGTTTCTTGAATTCAACCAATCGCGTTCGACCTTTCAGCGAACAGGCTAGTTCTGCCGGCTTGAATGCAGTGTCCGAATCGATTAATTAAAAAAATGAAAAGCTGACATACGGACAATTACGCACATCTCATGAAATTCACACGCTCAAAGTTTCTTGCTCGTATCATATTAACATTTGTTCATATGTTATTGGATCGAGCTTGTAAGTTTCGTGTCTTAAGTCCTCAACTTGATTTACGTCGTATCGCGCGACATCACGATGAAGTTATTTCCGGTTTGGGCCTTGACCGTTACGCCGCGAGTACAATGACTCGATTCCGAGTCGATCTGGATCGTGATATATTTTAATCGGTAAGTAGAATCGTAATTAATCCCATACATCAATGTTTGTAAATTGTATAGAATAAATTTAGTGTGCATTGATAGTTTATTGTACACCGTGTCAATTATTCCGCTTATTCCGATCGAAATCCATCGCAAGAGCAATCGACAATGGATCGTTCCGCGGATATCTGTACTCAATTTTAACTAACATATTTGATGACTATATCTTTATGTGAGAGTAATCATTTTAATATGCGTGCATATATTATTTGTTGGCGACAGGTTGATACATCGATTTGGCGTCGACGACGGTAATGCGTGAAGTTGGCTGCGCGCTTTTCAAATTCGCTCCACCATTTTAGATTCGTTCGTTGCGAGACGACGCAAGTATCGTCAAGTTGGTCAAGCGTGCCGCAGTTTCGTTTTGTCATTTTCGCGTCGTTTTTTTGTCGTGGTAGTAGTAGTATAGTAGCTTCACGAAGTGAGAAAGTTCTACAGTTAAAGTCGGGAGTGCCGTTCAAGTGTTGCGCGATCGTGATTTAATCGCGCGCGCGATCACAGGTCGATGGTTTTTAATATAAGAATCGATTAGGAATAACTGACTAATTAGCTATTTCGCGAGTGTATTGTGTGCGTTGCGACGGGTTCTGGGAGGAGGAGGAGGTCCGGGGAGGCGTCAGGCGCCAGCGGATCAACTTTTAGGTAATTTATTGCTCGTTGTCTGTTACTTGTAAAATTGATTTATCTCTGATAATTACATTTTCGATTTTGTATCATTATAATACAATATGCTATAAAATATGCTATAAAATATTTTTTATTTCTTTTTGTATGTTTAAATATGAATGTATTTAATATATTCATATTTAATATATATATATATTAATATATTTAAAGTTTTATAATTGTTCAGATTATTTAAATAAAAATTACAATTTCATCTATTGAATTTTATATAAATTTTATATAAAAAATTTTTTAGAAATTACGTATTTTTCAATAAAATAATCTTTTTCGAGATGACTGAAAAATTTGCGCAAAAATGCGCACAAAATTTACTTTTAAAAATATTATTTATTTTAGAAATTGTTTTAATTGACATTTTTATTTTTATTTTATAGATTAATGCTGTATACTGCAAGTCCGCTGCTGCGCATCGTACCGGTGAGTCGAACTATCTTTTATTTTAAAATAATAAATTTGTAAAAAAATAAATATGACATCGTAAAGATTCATTGCTTTAAAAATAATTTACTTAAAGATTATCTATTTGCTCATTTTTTTAATGGAAAAGATTTTGTCTTTTACAATGAAATAATAATTATAGGATTAAAATCATCTGAATTTGTAGGATATGTTTGTAAACATAAGCAAAAGGACAATAGGATATATTTCGCGTTTTAATAATTGCGCGCATTTTCGCGCATTAATAATTGCGTGATGGAAAGAAAGACAGAAGTTTACATTTTGAAATTGTGTATTTCCAGTACCAAATATCCAATACATTTTGCTCTTACAATTACATTGCGAAACTTAAAAAACGTTGATATTTCACAATAAAAAAAAAGTGTGTTTTAAGTTAAAAGTAGACGGTTTTATAAACGCGGTACATTTTAATGATATAATTCAGAAAAACATGATTAAAAAATATAATCATATTGCTTAAAAAACATACATTTATATCGTCATACACGCGATAAATTAATAAATCATTGAAAACCTGTACTTCATATCAGAAGTATCTGTATTTGTCAGCTTACAAATATTTTATTTATATACGATCTATCAGCTGTTAAAATCGGTTAAAATTGAATATGGATAATAAAAGTATCGATTAACGTATAATAATTTGTAAAGTACGCCACTATAACTATTACTATGTCGTATCGCAATAAAGATATATCTAATGAGTTAATCTAACGTTATGAATTAACGGGGGGCGATAGTCGAATGGACGAGTTAAAGGACCGAAAAGTTATAATCGACTAACGTTTAACTTATGTCAATCTACTTGCAGTACATGTAGCTTCTAATTCCTTTTCTTCTCGAAACTTAGCACATACAGCTCCCGTTTCTGTAGGCGATTCTTAAATTTGATATTTAGGATGACTCATCTTATCATCATTTAATGACAGATTTGTTTTTCGTATATTCAAAATAATTTTATCTTAAAATTAATTTAAAAAAAATTAAAATTAATAAAAATATCAAAAGATTAATAATTTTCAAACAAATGATTAAAATAATTGATTAAAAATATTTGATTGATTAAAAATATATTTAATGAATTAAATCTGAAATAAAGCTCTGAAAATAAACTTCATTCTTTTTTTCAATTTCTATTAAGCTTCAACGTGGTGTCATTTTGAAATTAATTGTAAAGATATTTAATCTTAGAAATAAAAAGTTTATTGTGGAAATATTCTTCATTAAAAATTATAAATGAACACTGAATAAAAAAAGTTAATTAAAAATTGAATCGATGATGAGGCATCCTATACTTTATTATTAGTAACTACAATACGAGTATAAATTTTGCGTAAAACTCACAATTAGTTCCTTAATCAGCAAAATTATACTAACTGCATAATATAAGAGACTTTTTGGCGATTGACTATTTCAACATTATCAGGAATAAAATTCAAATCAAAATGTTGATGTTGAGTCTCATTGTAATTGTGTTTAGCAGTATCGTTGTATTATAATATAAATGCATAATGCAAATGTTAGAATAGCTTACGATAATTTATAGATCTCGATAACGAATTTTGAAAAATAATACATATATTAAATGTACGGGAACAACGCAAATACATATTATCATGTAAACTGCATTTTATATATAATCACTCCTTGACTAAAAATTCGTTATCCTGAGTTTGGCATCTTGATCAAGACTTTTATCCGAAACTATGTGAATATAACAAATTAATGGTTTAGTCATAGAAAATGATTAAAAAAAAAAAAAACAATTTTGTCTTTCACCAAATCGAATGATCATTAATCAAGTTCATCATTAGCATACGTATACAGTTCGCATTTTCTTAAACACGTATAACTTTTAGATTCGAATTCGTACGCGTACATACATGTTACATGACACGTTACATAGGAGACTGAAATAAAAATGAACGTCATAATTCTAGTTGCAAAACTCATTTATTTTGCTCTACGAATGCAATCAAAATTCAGAAAGAACAGAATTTACTGATTAGTTCTGTACAACGTATATCTTTTGGGACTCATATTATTCAGTAAATATATATAGGGATCGATAGCGCGATTATGTATCACGATCAAATATAAATTAAAAGATCAAACCAAATTATATAACACTCGTGTTTTCCATAATCTAACGTACACACTGTGAGAATACCACGAAGAATAATAAACATAACTATAATTTTTCCCTCGGGGGGAAAAACGTAAAGTGATGTGTTAAAAATAATTGAGATAAAAAAGAAAAATAAAGGGAAATGCGCCAGGCTCGTAGGAACAATTGAGGAGTGGAAATCAAATATATGCTCAGTTCAAATATAAGTATATTCTAAGTTATAAAAAAAAAGATTCTTCAAATTCTTTGCTTTTAAGAATGATTGTTACTTTAATATGTCTTAAGTTGCATGAAATATTAAATCAAAATTACAAAATCTTAAAAGAAATATATCTTTAAAATTTTAGCTGCCACAAATCGGTGCAATTGTTGTAAATCAAAAAATTTCCTCAATTGCCATGATCAATAATATTTAGATATTATTATATGTCATTCAAATTGCACAATGCACAAATGACACAAATTATTCTTGTTTTAATGCATATATATGTTTAAAAAAGTTTTTATACATGCACATTAATGAATTCAGAAATAAGTTAATAATAAATACGTGTAAAAAAGTAAATTTTACGAAGAAAAATTTTTAACTTTAATTTACAAATTTTGTTGATATTTGACTTCCACTTTTTCCCCCGCGGGGATATCTAGTCTTAAAAGTTAGAAAGTATCGATGAAGTCCTTACATCTCTCCTACAATTATATTGATGTATTACAGATAATATAGCCAATGAATTACAAACAATAATATCGCTAATGGTGAGGTTACTCTTGTTAATAGTCCTACGTTGGATCTTTTTATTCGATCGTCTCGCTCGTATAATTTTAACGCTTTGGAAAGACGGCAGTTTCCTGTGAGTTACAATAATAAAGGCGCGATTACAAGATCTTCGTTTTTATTTTTCGTCAGAATCGCAATTAATCAATTTATTGCTAAATCACAAAATTATGGAACCGCGTTGCACGTGTCGTCTTAAAACGGAACATAATCTGAATCTTAATAAAAACACAGAGATTGATATGAGTTTTATTCGAGACATTTTCGTATAATAAGCAATGAGGCAGTGTTACTTCGGGTTTTGCTCATTCATAGTTTCATTTTTTATATGAGTTAAAATATGTTAAATTTTAATGTGTTAGAATTATGTTTAAGTTGCATTTGGGCCTTCGTCTTAAATTATAAAAAAAAAATACAATTGGGGGAAAATACGATGATAAATATATAATGTTCATGTTTATAATATAACAAATATATATAGAAAGATATACAATTCTAGAAAATTTATTCAAATTTATGACACTAAGCACTTTTTTTGAAGTCATTTTTCATTTTCAAAAATAAAATTAGGATCTTAGACATCTTATCAAAGTTACCTAACACTGAAAATTACATAATAATATATAATTAATAGTTGATATTATTTTCAAGATAATTTTATTTGAATAAAAATCTGTAATTCGATAATTATTAAGATATTTGATGTTAAAAATATATAAATTGTGTAAAATTTAATTAAAAAATTATCTGAACTATTGTCACTTATTTTCTTCGCTAAGACTTTACAAAATAAATTATGCCCAAATGCAATAGTGTTAATCTTTGAGTCGATTTCCGAGTTAAAATGTTATAGTAAAATAATTGAATCTTAACATTTTCCTCACTCTACACAGTCTATCCTATTTAAGCTTGCGCCAGACTATGCGTGATTCGTGATCGGAAACAGTTCAAAACTCACTCACAATTTTCTATTCATACAAGATTTGCAAACAATACAAATGGGCATTTCGTCGAATTTGCACTTATTCGTGTCAATTCGCTAGCGAAGCGGTTTTTTTGACGAAATCAAAGGACGCGAATCATCACGAATCGTATAATCTAGCGCCAGCATTAGAGTTCGATAAATCAGTTCGTTGGGATTAACACGTTCAATGCCGTACGGATATTGATAAATTTTTGTAGAAATTTAATATTTTGAAGATTATATATTTTAAGATTGTAAGCCAAATGAAGTAAATTTATTTCAATTAGTAACATATGCAAATATCTAAACAAGTCATTCTATATGTAATAAAACGATCATCGGTACGATCATCATGGCATTGAAGGTCTTAAAAGATTACAAGATGTAATCGAGAATTGAGCGTGATTCGTGCTTGAGCGTGCAATCAAGATGTGCGTTTTGGCCTTTTCGACTATTGACGCAAAACAGTAGTATGAATGATATGGAAGTGATGATTCAGGCGATGTCATGAAAGTCAGCCGAGAAGAACCTCCGGCACATCATCATTTCACCCTCCAGCTTTTGTCCATGGCAGTTTTTTGGCTTTTCTAGATTGGTATTTATATAGACCGTTCTTATCTTACGATCGTCTTAAGTAATATCTTAAGATGCTAATACGACTTTGTGATTGGCTTATGATATAGCTTAAGATTATACTGAAGACCATCTTAAATATAAGAATCGACTATAAATACCGACCAATAATGTATGATAATATCAATGATCAGTCGATAAATAGGAAGAATTTGAGAAGTTTGTATTCTGCGTATCCTTTCTTCTCGCTATTTGATTTCTCAGTCAATTTGCACGGTCGTAGGACATAACACCTGCCATTCTCGTTATTTCATGTATCAGTTTTAAAATTGTTATTAAAACGCATATACAGTTGATGGATAGATAAGTGAGATCGAGTTATTTATCTGTGTCATCGTATATATGAAAAACGATTTGATCACTGATCGTAGACTATTGGTGCCTCAACGTGGTGAAACAGAAAGCATGAGAGTTTTCGTTTTTCGAGTGATATAATGGTGAGAATAATACAATCTGTCGCAAGTATCTGTCGAATCATTTATATCTCTTCGAGAAGACGTCTTATAAATAAAATATGCGAGGTCTGTCAAGAGTATACCGTAATATTGGTTCTCTGTATTCACTCCTGTTATATGCGCACTAGCGCGTAGACGTATAAAAACACGTCGCGTTCCTTTCGTCTCATCGCGTCTCCCTAGCATAGTCGGCGAACGTAATGTAAAGCAAACAATGCGAAATTGTCTATCGATCTATAGAAGTCTCCGCACTTTTGACTTCTAATTGATATCGACTAGACGCGAGCACACTAAATCCAAATAAAAATAATAATCGCAACGGAATTTTACCCGACAAAGACGATTGTTTTCGCATATTGATAACAAATCGTTTCGAGCAACTTATGTCTATCAATATTCTTAAATCACAGTCAATTTAATAGGAATGAACATAATGAATAACAGTAAAAGTAATAGTAATCGATTCTTTGTCGAAAGTGCGATTCCACTTTAACTGCTATTGTCATTATTTTCTAGTATTGTTTCCATACACATTTTAAAATCATGTTGAGCATCATAAAAATGAGCAATAGTCTACACATAATATATCTACATTATCGCTTTACATGTAATCTAAATGGTTAGCTAATACAAAGTAGCTTTACCATCATTTATATCTACCTATAGCAATTTTACGTGAAACACATGAAAGTGCATACCAAAAGCTATTATATATAAAATTATATAAATATAAATGAACTTGATGAAATATTTCGTGTAAATATTATTACTTTTTTGGCGCTACATGTATTATATATATATATATATTTATATATATATATATACTAGATGTTATCAAAATGCATTATTAAATCAACGCGATATTTTGCATTTAGATATTTGCACTTGGATATTTTCATGTAGCAGCTTCTAGAGTATTTTAGTGCAGAGTAATGCAGGCAATTAAATTTGCTATTAGAATAATTGTAAAGTGATAATGTAAACGCATTTCATACATGTAGACTGTAATAAAATATTAATTTATAGGAATGACAAAGTAAATCTACGAATCGATATGCTCTTCCGCAAATGTTTCCAAATTATATGATTAAACATAAAAGAGAGATCCCTATGTGATTTTTTAAATTGTAATTAAAGTTGGGCTTTTTTATTCGAATAATTATACAGAGCCTCTAAGACTGAACAGCTGTAAACTAAATCATGAAATTATAGAATATAAGATACATTCTTTTAAGCTCTTCGATAAATGTTTCACAATATTAGCTAATTAATGGTTTTGTATTGCAAAATTCATTAAAAAAAAGAAAATTACATTACGCAAACCATGTTAGGCAGACAAAACGATGGCAGAAAGCGTATCGATGCAAAAAGTCTTAATATTAAACAATTTTTTATAACCTTATAATAAAAATGCGAGCAAAACTAATGATAATTCAATGAAGCTTATTGTGCGATGTATCTACAAATATTTAGATTTGAAATGTATTGTTTATCAATTCACAAAGTTAAATATGCTGTGCGCAACGAAGATCTATGATATAATCTACAAAACAGTGACTTTTAAAAGCGATACCAATACAGTCTTAAAATAACTATTTTTAGTCAGTTTTACGGTTGCAGCAGTAAAATAAAACATCGATCAATCTCTTAATATTATTTATAAAATTATTAAAGGAGAGAACATTGGGAAAAAAAATTTTAATCATGAAAAATTCTTTTGGCACAGATACAATCGATATTTTAATATACTGCAACTCTATTGAAATTACCTATCCTATTAGTTTTCATGTATAGCTGTTCTGCTCAGGTGGTATAAAAAAGATGTCAATATATGTCACGTAGAGTAATATAAAAAAAAAAAAGCCCCTCAAGAATACGTAATTGATTACAGCGGATGATTTGATTATTTTTAGATCGATCACGTGCGAAATTATAGCTAAAAAAGTTTTGTAACTTTAATTATAACAATTCATTGTTTTTTCTTGTAAAAATTGTAGTGATCGAAAATCAGAAAAATCAAACATGAAAGAATTAATGATGAAAAACCGACTTTCGTGATATAGGAAAGCAGTGTATATACGAGTTAACATAAAATGTTAACGATACCGTACAAATAGAAGAAATCATTAAGGAAAATAAGCTGTATATAGCTGTAGTAATGTCTATAGAACAATAAAAAATCTGAAACGTCTTTCCGTATCATATTATTTTTCTATTTTCTTTCGTTATAGAGTCACCGAAACAAACGGTAGTTTTACGAACTGCATCTTAAAGTAGCGCGTTACGTTTTTGACGTAGTACGATTTACATAAAGTATACGTGGGATCAATTAATATCAGTTTATACCTGCGAATAAGTACTTATGGATTGGGGTTATGCATGAAGGGCTCCTTAAACTGTATAAGAACAAAGTTAAGACGTCGCCGCTACAACTACAGGAGGAACAACATCGGGTTCTCCGGCACCGTCGGCTACGGCGGAATCGACAACTTTTTTAACTTTTATAGATTCCGCACTATTTTCTGACAAACTCTCGGGCTCACCGTTTTGCGCTGCCGCGTCTTCGTTCGTTGTTTCCTTCGATGACCCCTCATTCAGTCCGTTACTATGTAATTTGTCATCCAACACTGGCACATCTGTATTTCCGTTCTGTGTGGTTCCATTGAGTTTTTGCTTTTCCGAATCCACTGTATTTTTGTCCTTCATATCCACTACAGTCTCTTCTTTCACTATCTCCTCTTTTTTTATTGTCTCCTGCTGCGTAGTTTCATTCTCGCATTTATCAGTCGTCTCCGTTTTTATTTCTTGGGTTATCTTTTCATCAACTTTTTCAGATTCTGCAATTACTTCCAAACTCTTCTCTGTAGATACTTCAGTTGATGCCGTTGCTTCTTTCCTTATGTCCGTAATTGTTGCTTCCATTTCTGTTACCGTTTCCGATACCGTAGTTTTTTCCGCAGCTGTTTCTATTGTCTCCCCATTTTCTGTGATGTCTATCGCAGTCTTTTCCATTTTTGTTATTTCTTGTTCACTCTTTGTTAAAATATTCTCGCTTTTAGATGTACCTGAAATAATCTTTGATTCTTCTTTTATTTCATTTTTTTTTACTGTCAAGGATTCTTCAGATTTGTTTGCTATATTTTTATCACAAGTTTGTGAGTGTGATACAATACCGTCTGTCTTTTTATCACTTTCAATCGTTTGAATTTTATCGACATCTTCAGGCTGTATATCTTTTGCAATGTCCGTAAAATCTTCGATTTTTTTCTCAGAAGACATGAGAGTGGTCTCAGACTTTGATACAGATTCTGATACAGATACAGATTCTGATACGGACATAGAATCATCAGCTACAGCAGTAATTTCAGTTGCAGTTGTATCTAAATTTTCTTCAGTCTTATCTGCAATGCCTTTATCATTGTCTTTTGTGGCTAGTGTGTCATCTTTTACAGTACATTTTACGCTTTCAGAGGAACCTGTGTCCTCATCTGTGTCCTTAGATTTGACATCCTTAGACTTAGATTCTGTTGTTTCCTGTTCAGTATTTGAAAGATCTTTTTCAACCATTACTGATTCTTTCACTTGCTCTAAAGAAACTGAAACATTTTCTGATGATTGGTCCTTTACACTTTCCTTTTCTATTGATTCAATTACTTCTTTTATATCATTTTTTCCAACTTTTTTATCGCTGACATTGGACATTTCTATATCCTCGGAAGTGTCCATTGGCTCACTGACGTCAGCTTCATTAGCTTTCTCATCTGCTGTTTCTAATTTTTGACGCTTTGTAGATGTTTGAAATGTCAAATCCAAAAAGGACTTAATAGTTGTATATGTATCTTTTTCTTCATCAGTTAGTGCAACATTACCTTCACGTACTACAATTACTGCTGATAAACCTGCTTCTTTGGCAGCTGCAGCTTCTGTTATTGATTAAAAAAAGAAAAGAATAAACGAAGAAAAGATATTTGCTATTATCATTTGAATATTATATAGAGAAGAAAATCTTTTTAATTATCTAACTTAAATCAAAATTTCTTTCTCCCATTTTCTCATTCACAAAGAAAGAAAATATACGAACCTTTTATAACATCAGTAAGAAAAACAACATCAGATGGTTTTTCATTGATTTTACTTAGTATATTTTTATAGCTGTCACTTTCTTGTTTTGCACCTACTTCTGTGTCAAAGAAACCATTGAAATACTAAAAAAAGGAAACAATATTATAGTTTATACAAATACTTCACCAAGATATTTGGCAGGACATCTTTGTATTATAATGTATTTTTATGGCAGAGTACCTTAAGCAAATCACCATGTACAGAATTTTCAAAAAGAAGTTTTTGTGCCTCAACACTGCCACTTGAATAGACATACATTTTTTGGCCATTATTTGTCCACAATTCAAACGCTTTAGGGACATCTTCATAAACGCTAAACAAGATGTATTCTGATATAACAAAATGTATGCTTAATATTAAAACTAAATTTTTATTTTCTTGATCAAATTTTAGAATCATTTTTTTATTGAATTGCAATAGTTTTTGTCAATTTAATTTGTGAATATCATTCTAGAAAATTAAAATTGAAGATAGATTATTTACAAAACCATATTTTGCATAATAAAAATAGCTGTTTAGGAAAAAAGTTTTCAATGCATTCAACACCCAGAATGTAAAACATTTACAAGTTACAAAATATAAAAATACAAACATTACAGAATTTATGTGTTTATGCATATAATAGACGAGATCTTAAGACATGAGTGAAGTAAAGAATGAATATAAATAAGACACTGAAGTGAGCCCAAATACTACTATTCACCTCATTATTTATGTTAATCATGTATAGTATATTATGCAATTTTTTGTGTGTTTTGTCTTTATATTTCTATTTAATGCCTACATAATGCCACTTGTATAAGCTGCTAATCCCCTATGTGAAAGATCATATAAAGATTTTGTATAAAGACAATATAACGCATATATAAAATCAATCCAATTACCTAATATTTGAAAATAAATTAGAGCAAAAATAAGATAAAATAACTTACTGTCCTTTAATTGTGCCTGTTTTATATGCTTCACGCCACATATGTCCTTGCAGTTGCTTTAATGCAGCTGTTTTACGATCATTATCCATTTGCCATAAAACATTTTTCAAAAGTGAATCTTTTTCTTCTTCGGACTTATCGCTAGTAATCGCTACAAAGCCATCTAATTTATCTTCTTCGTCCTTTTTTGCCTAAAAAGCACATTAATAAACTATTAATAATTGATATAAAATTGATAAAAATTAAAAAAGGATGTTATAAAATTCACTTCAAAGTTTGTACTCAATACAAGTTTTTAAAATAAATATATATAAATATATACATTGTTAAACATACATGTGAGATAAAAAAATATAAAATAATATATAGAATTTAATATTAGAGATAAAGGATTATTTATATAAATCAAGAAAGTTATATTCATATTAAAAAAGTTTTTAATACTAGAAGAATATGGGAAAAGGGATTAAGGATGGTTTATGCTCATTCACATTAGAAATTGTTATTTTATTATAAGAATAAAAAAGCAACACAATCGTTCAATAATTTCTAAATTGTAACAAGATCTTATAAATATTCATTATCTAGCAATTGGCTGGAGATTCTTGTTCAATTGTTAGCCAAATTGTTTAATCAACGTAATTTTTCATTCAATATACTTTGAACTCTATCATAATTTTAAAAAACCTTCTATCCCAAAACCTCACAATAAATCAATTAATATTTTCTTTCACATCTTAAATTAAAAAATTGTTTCACATTACTTAATCTTTTTATTAAAAACGTTGAGTTACATGTAAAAGAACGGAAAGAAAACATACCCAACGCTTTGATACAACGTGATACAAATTCCTAGTGTGCATTTCTCTCACAATTTCAAACAAAGGCGAATGTCACTTCTGACCATTTTTTTCATCCTGTCAAAATCCTATATTTACCTGTTCCTTTGACTGGTCAAAATTCTATATTTACCTGTTCCTTTAACTTTTCGTAGTCCTGCTTAAACTCCTCATCCTCCCACTTTGTCTCAATATAATCTTTTAGATTCTGGCGCACATAGGGAAAGAGAGTCTCCTGCAAGAGAAACAAGTCGCGCTCGTAAGATTAAGAACGTCGAAAGACGTTCGCCGGGAAAAATCACGCGCGTGTCCCGTTGTTTCCCGGCGGCGTTCCGCGGCGTCTCGGTGCGTCGCGTCAATATATATCAGCGCGATGTCTATAAAAAGATCATAGCATTTGTTTTTAAACTGTGTTCTCACGGCCATCTGTCATTCGCGGCCGAGGGCTGCGGATTTGCCTTCTGGCTAAAAATTCGAACCGATACCCTTACATCTTGGCACGAAATCTCTTTTCCGTCTCACAAAACACGGCGATGGCAGTGGCGGCGGCGATGGTGGTGACGGCCGGCGGCGGCTCATGGTCGGCCGAAAACTCGCGATTCGAGTCGGCACACCGCCCCGACGCAAGGACAATAACCCGCCGTGGAATTCGACCGCGTATATTCGCGCGAGGAGACAAGCTCCTCGCCAAAACTCGATTTTCTAGGGATGGGAAAGGGAAAGGGAGTCGTGGTGTAATCAAAGGCGAAACGTCGACGATGCTCGCGGGATAAATCTCTCGGGAAGATCCACGATGAGGCCGCTCCCGGAGCGATATGAGATGACCCGACTCACCCGACATGGTCTGATTTCGTGAAGAAATCGCGCATTCGTATAGTCGCTTTTGTGGCCTTTTTACCTTCACGAAGCTGATGCTCGTGGTGGTGCCTTCGATGTCGACGAGCACCGTCCTCGCGCATGAGATCTCATCCTGATCCTGGCTGCGCTTTTCCCCGGCCATTTTCACGAACCGACTCGCCCACGACCGTAGGATTAATAGCGGTTATATCTATATGTATGCTCCCCCTCGGTTAGGTTGGCGCTCACGCTGTATATGTCGGCGACGACGCGTTCTTGTTGGGAGCCGGCGAACGAATTCGCTGTTGGCCGTGCGCCAATGTACGCCACCGGTATATGCGTGTGAACTCGCGAGTCCCCCTCTGCTCGCGGCCCGCGCCCTGCTGTACCCGGTAACCACGTCCGTATCGAGACATCTCGGGTACCTGGATCTTTACTCAATTCGCCGATCTAACGTCTCGTGGAGAAAGAAAATTTCGAGGACGTCTTAAGGAATGTTCAAAGAACACAATACACTTTGACAATTTTTATTTTTTTATACGTTCGATTTATCCAAACTATGAATCTTAATAAAATGGACGAGTGCATCACTACATTTCACTGTTCCTAATAAACGTTGATTAACATTTTCTTATTAGTTTCTACATCGCAATACGATTAGTGATTTTATTTATAATATAAATTCATATCGGTGCGATTGCAGTTGATGCGGACGAAAGGGTGCAATTTTCAAAGTAGAAACGCCAGGTTCCGCAGCGAGTTGCGACGACTCTGCTTCGAATACAAAACCGCGGCCCGTATCAGCGTGTAGATACTGGCGATCGCGCGGCAGTATGAGTGCGCGCCGCGAATCGCTCGTTCCACCTTGAGTTCTCGTCCAATGAACGACCTCGGTCGTCGCGAATTGAGGTATGTTGTTCCGCACGCGACCCTCCTGCCTTCGCGAAAATTTTGCAACGGTGAACCTCGCGGAAAATCGCCTACCTTGCCGATTTTCCTCGATCTCAATGGATCGGCGTGAAAAACTCACGTCCTTTCCTCCGTCACTGCCCCCCAATCGGCGACGGAGGAATGATCGGTTTGGCTTCATAAACCCATTCGAATATCGACTCGTTGACGAACCTCTCGCCGATATCACTCCGCGAGAAAGTAGTCCCGTCGCGTGTTGTTTTTTTTTTTTTACGTTGACTTTCGATAAACGACACGTGACTCGATGAACCCTGAGCATTTCTTTCGAAATTCTTTCGTGCCGCAATATCGATTGCATCGCGATTCTGAAAAATATTTCATTGTGGCTGACGATCAAGAAGCTTGATTGTATGCTTGTTCATGAACCTACACGGGCGACCATCTGATTTTTGCACTAGCGTGCGTCCATTTAAATTTCTGCGTGACGCGCGCACGGTAGTAGCCATTTAAATTTGAATGAGGATGACCACACTTCTTTGTTATCCCGGCAATATTGCGCGATGCAAACATACAAATATTTGCACGATATGTCAATGTAATAGCATATGGATATCAATGACATTAACATATGTAGCGTAATCTCTTGAAGAATAAAATAAAAGGTACATAATTTCTGATTGCCTAGAATAACGTTAGATAAGTAAAGATTGCACTGTTGAATTTAGTGATTATTATGTATACGAAGTAAAATTACAACATTAGTGTTAAACGATTGAATTATAAATAAACACAATCGATATTCTATTATATCGTAAAAGAGTATATTAAGAAATACATTAAGAACATAATATTCTCACACGAATATATTTGTCATTTGCATATAGCTAGAGAACATATTTATTTGTAAGTACAATAATAGGCATTACCATAAAAATATACAATCTAAATACGTTAAAAATAAATGTAAAGATAATGTTGAACGTAATAAAAATATTACCGTTATTACATAATCGCCGTTATTACAAAAAATTACATGTATCACAATGTGAATGTACATATAAACTGAACTATTTACTTGATATAATTTAAAATAAGCTTTATTTATTTGATGTAGTTGCTTGTGATTAAGAATTTATATAAATTATGTTATATATATATATATATATATATATATATATATATATATATGCAATATCAATATATATTTTATTTTATATCATTCACACAATTGCATCACCTGCAACATTAAGTGGATTCTAATTTATTTAATTTTTCGCCGAGATGTTTGTTCAAATGAATTCTGATTTCTTGCATATCGCTGCATTTCAGTCCGCATTCCGGACATTCGGTTTCCTTATCCCCATGTACCTTCTTGCGATGATTTGAGCGACTGGTGTAACTATCGAACGAATCGTTGCAATCTGTACACTGATAAGGCCGATTGTTCGTGTGTTTACGGCGATGAATATCTCTCATATCCCTTCGCCTAAAATTCATGCTGCAGTATTCGCAAGTGAATGGCTTCTTATCAGTGTGTAGTAAAACGTGATTATACAGAGTTTTAATATCTGCGAATCTCATATTGCATTGCACACACTTGTATCGTTTCTCACCGCTGTGCTTGCTCTTAATGTGATTTATTAGCATCTGCTTGACTTTGAATATGACTTTGCATATATCACACTGAAATATACGAGGCATAATTTTACCTTCGTGCACCTTCTCCTTGTGTGCCTTGAGCGACATTTGATGTTTGAATTTTTCCTGACACTCGTTGCATTCATACAACGGTTTTTGTTTCATTATTAAGGGGTCTTGACGATCGAGCTTATGAATTCCAATCATGTGATGCTTTAGCATGCGGAAGGTCGGCAAATCGCAGTTGCACACGGGACACTTGAATATACGCGGAAGTGATACGTTCTTGTCTTTCTTCCAATGCTTCTCCAGATGTTCATTCAAATTCTGCTTCTTTATGAACGATTTGCCACATATCTCGCAAGTATGGCGAGTAGAGAAATGAGACTTTTTGTGGAATTTCAATGAATGTGAAGTCATACATCGATGACCACATATTTCACATTGATAAGGCTTCTCACCCGTATGTTTTCGATGGTGTTCCTTCAAACGTGCCTTTAGCTGAAACGACTTACCGCACACTTCGCAAACATGTGGTCTTGCCCCCTTATGCACAAAGAGATAATGTTCGTACAAAGAATTTTCCCCACTAAAGTCCTTACCGCATGTGCTGCAAATAAACTCGTCCATATTCTCATTATGTCGCATCTCGTGGAACTCGAGTCTCTCCTGACGCATAAAGTGCTTACGGCATTTCAAACAATGATACTGTCGCTGTGAAATTACTTTTGCTTCCCCGTCAACTATCAGACATGCACTGTCTTCACAGGAAGCACATATTGCTAGATCGTTAACAGCATCTTTAGGATCTATATCCTTCATCAATTTTCTGCAGATAGTACATTTTCGTTTCTGTTTTGTAATAACTTTCTGATTATTATCCACATCCGTTTTAATATTTAGTACTGTTTTATAAGCAGAGTGTCTGTATTTTTTCTGATGCTCATTTAAATTTGGTTTTTTCGTGAATGATCTGTTGCAGTCTAAGCAAATATACTGCGTTGGGCTTTTGTGCATAAGGAGGTAGTGATCCCACAACAAGTTTTCATTTTTAGTTTCTATGTTGCATATAGTACAAATGTATTTATCTGTTTCGTTTAATTTGTGTCTCCTCATGTGAAACTCATACTTTAACTGTGAAATATAACAAGCTCCACACAAATTGCATACTTTTAGATTATTTTTTGGAATGTTGATGACATTTGTATTATCTTCGTTACATTCTTCTACTGTTTTTGTTATATCTATTATATTAGCATCATTAATTTCCATATTGCCATTGAGGCATTTCATATTATCGTTTTCTGACTGGAACGTTATTAAGTCAGTTACATTTAATCTATCATAATCAGTGCTCGATTCATTTTGTTCCCTCGCAACTTTTTTTGTTTCAAATGTTTTCGATTTAATAAGATTCTTGTCAAGGCACTTCTTTTCTGTTGTGTATTCTGTATTACATTTCTCTTCCTTTTTTGATTCTTGACTGAGACATTCCATGTCATTATTTACTGATTGAAATGTTATTAAGTCAATTATACTTGATCTATCATAATCATTGTTCAATTCACTGGTATTTTGCTCTATTACATCTAATTTTATTTTTAATTTCTTAGTAGAATTAACAAATGTTTTGATAGGACAGTTGTTTTGTATCTTTCTCTTTATATCTTTATTCAGTTCACCCGATATATCAGTTTCTTGCAACGTAATGTAAGGATTCGTATCTTTTGGCGAATTTTCATGCATCTTATTGATATCTTGTTCATTATCATTTGTTGTATTTTCATTGACAATATCATGATTCAATGACAATTCATGTAATTCATCTTCTGCATTTGATTTTTGTGTACAGATATCAATAAACTCTATTGTGTCTTCAGATATTTGATTATTTTCTTCAATTTTCATCATTGGTTTTTCTATTTGTTCCACAATAGCCAATGAAATTTGAAATGCATGATTACTATCTTGAGGATTGCTTTTTATTAAAATCGTTAAATCTTTATTGCAATTCGGACAAGTATATATCATATCACTGTGCAATTTAGAAATCACCATACTTTCCAACTTCTCATTTTTATTGACTTCAAAGAAAGAGATAATTTTTGTCTCACTTATCTTTGAATATGCCAATATATTTTGAATGAAAGCATAATGATTGATAACTTTGTTATAGCAGTCAAAACATATATATTTGGATTGATCATCTTGAGAAACCTATAAAAAATTGAAAATGTATGGATATACTTATTTACAGTAATTAAATTAATTAGCTTACCTTAATTGGTAAAGTCTCATTTATTATCTGTGCCAAATTAGTTATTTCATCAAAGATATATTTTGAATGCTTAGATTTAATACCACATAGACGGCATATATCATATTCCATTTCTGAAATTTCTATAAATTATGTATGAAAACTTTTTGATGTTTTCAAAAACAATTTTATATTTTTGAAAGATGTAACATTTCCATAGCATCAATAGACTATTCTTAAAAAGATGACCTAGTAAGGGAGAAAAAATGATTTAAGTATTTTACATAAATATAATTTTAATTACAATTATAAAAAAGAAATAATCTTTGAGCATTTATATATATATATATATACATAAACAATTCTTGGTAAAATTAGTAGCAAGATGCAAGTTGAACCAAATATCTATCAATCAATTTTAACACATACCATTTTAAGAATATTATAGATTCCGTAAAATAT
Source organism: Cephalotes varians (assembly GCA_037157785.1). NCBI lineage: Eukaryota > Metazoa > Arthropoda > Insecta > Hymenoptera > Formicidae > Cephalotes > Cephalotes varians. Next base: position 1,261,745 of record JANQDE010000039.1, on the reverse strand, counting down.
TCTTGGAAATGAAACTGCAGATATTTGATCGTTAAATTTTTAATGCACCTTGAATTCACGATCACTAGTATCCTTTTTTTTTAAAAATGCTGAAGCAATCAATGACTGTATAGGTTAAAATCATCGACATGTAGAATGGACTGCTGATGGCAGTGGTGGGGGTAGAGACACGCGTGGAGTAAAGTGAGAGGCAGATAATAGTCTCCTTCCCACCACCGTAATCAGCGGTCCAATTCTGTTTGTCGATGTATTATTGCGACTCCAAAACGGACCAATCCAATTATGTGTATATACGATGCTTTCTTCTCTGATTGGTCACTCGTAGAGTCGCAAATATACTGCGACCATTGTACACCCAGCACAAGATGTTAATACGGCTCTGTGATTGGCTCATGATATCTTAAGATTATAGCCCATTCGAGAGACACGTGTGGAGTGAGAGGCAGATAATAGCAGGTAGCTCTGCAGAGCTACAATAACCAATCAGGCTTTAATAGACAGAGAAGAAAGTTCATACTATTATCTGCCTCTTACTTCACGCATGTCTCTACACTCAGTTTTGTATGTGATGATAAGAACTGACTATGAATATCGACCTATGAATATCGGCCTATATGATTGGTAGAGTAAATTACTGTAAAAGTTTCTCTTATCATACGCGATAACATTGTGTCGCACTTTAAAGCTTTACTGATAATACGGACGGCATCATGGCCGGTAATTATAAGAATTTTATGAAACTGCTGGAATCGTGGCCGTTGGATAAAAGCAAAGCTGGCAGGTAATTATGATATAACTTTAAGCAAAGTTTTATATATGTAATTGTTTTGAATGTAACAGTCATTAATCATGAATCTCATTGATAACATATCAGTATCTGCTTTTAAATATAATATTAGCTAGGTTAGAGTACGTTATTATTTTTAACTTTTAATAGATTTGTTTTTCTCGCTACACTTCGTACATTTTACACTAGATGTAAGCAAAAAGAACATTCCTATTGAAGAAGAAAACGTACACTTTGTTGCATCATTACTTTTTGTGGAATATTAAAATTTATTTTTCTATCTGTTTGATGGTTTTTAGTGACTTAGGACAACACATTCGTGATCAGTTGAAGATTGCATTTGCGAAAGGTGATGCTAGCCAACCGAATCCGGAACAGTGTAATCGCTATTATTCAAGCTTAAAAAGGATTTCATCGAATTATTATGGGCAACTTTATAAACGTTCCTTGTTAAGCACTGCAAGTGGATTGAACAGGGAGCAATGTAATTTGGCATTGACTCCAGAAATGTTAGAGTATTTGAAGGAGGAAGATAAGGGAATATTTCGTAGGTTTTGTGGAACAATAAAATATATGATAAGCAATGTTAAGGATTAAGTTTGCATACTTTGCAAATGAGTTTAGTAAGAATAAGTGTTTTATTAACAAAACACATGCATTGTTAGCAAAAAGTAACTACCTATGCTTAGTTAATGTGAGGCAATATAGTTTTAAATACAATGTCTGTTCTGATAAAAGTCTTCATGTGCCTGTTATGGCAGAAGAAGTATTGACGTATATGACTCCATTGCCAGGCAAAATATATATAGATATGACCTTTGGTGCTGGTGGACATACCACTAAACTATTAGAACATTTGCCTGATATAAAAATATTCGCATTAGATAGAGATCCTTTAGCATATGAATACGCAAAAGATTTATCACAGAGATATCCAGGACAATTAATTCCTTTGTTAGGTAAATTTTCCGAGTTACCGCAGCTACTTAAACAACACAACATTAAAAAAAATAGTATAGATGGCATTTTATTCGATTTTGGTTGTTCATCAATGCAATTTGATATAGCGAATAGAGGTTTCTCTTTATCAAAGGATGGACCATTAGATATGAGAATGGACGGATTTCGATGTCCGGAACAATTTACTGCTGCGGACGTGTTGGAGAGGGCAACAGAGGAAGATTTGGCTCATATCATAAAAATTTATGGACAAGAGAAGCGTGCTAAGAAAATTGCGCGTGCTATTATTGATGCTAGATACATGTTTAGAAAATTAAAGACTACCAAAGAATTAGCTCAGCTAATCGAATCCACTCTAGATAGTGAAATCAGAAAAGATAGCCTTGGTAGATTTTCGCACAGCGCCACGAAAACATTTCAAGCACTTAGAATTTTTGTCAATAATGAATTAAATGAAATCAATTTTGGTATACTTCTTGCACAAGTATACTTGAAACTGTATGGCCGTTTAATAACGATTTCTTTTCACTCGCTCGAAGATATTATAGTCAAGAGACATATTTCTGGAAATATAACAGATAATGTAGCTAATACTGTAGCGTTAAAATATGCGCATCATGGTAAGATGTTTGATAAAAAAGAATTCGAAAGATTGACAGAAACACCATGGAAAATGATGCACAAGCATGTTTTGACACCTACGGCTGAAGAAATTGAGACAAATCCGAGATCGCGATCCGCGAAATTGCGTGTTATTACGAAGGTGAAATAAATATATGTATAGCGTATCAAAGCTTGTAACAGTTTGCTTTTTTTAATCAATAGACAAACTTGTTGAGATGGTGTATTTGTAATACGTATACGATATATTTATTTTGACAGAATGTATTATCATGCTGTACATAAATAAAGAATAAAGAATGTAAGCTTCTTGAGTACAAAAATGTTTACTGGTGATTTATATTTATATATTGACATATGAATTTGCTAAGAAATTAATACACAAATATTACAAAAATATTTTTTCTGAAAAATAGACATTTAATTTAAAACAGACCTTCTATTTCATCTGTTTCGTTATTCCAATCCATATCATAGATATTTGGTCTAGTCGAAAGTCCCGGCATCATCATAATCTGAAATATATAATGAAAATTATCTAGTAAATATTTCTATTATCAATTGCATAGTTATGATAATATCATTCACCTCTCCCACCATGGGAACAACAAATTCAGCGCCGACTGAAACGAATATATCTGTAATATCGAGGGTGAAACCGGTTGGTGCACCCTTGATAGCTGGATCTCCAGTTATCGAATTCGATGTTTTCGCCATACATATCGGGAGTTTGTTATATCCTAGTTTGTTATAGTTTTCGATCTTTTTCTGCACCTGTAACGAATGGCAAAAATTTATATGTTATAATATAATAGTTATATCAAAATAATTGGTCTTACTTAACGTAGCATATTAAAGTTCCTTATATATGTAATTATTTTGTCAAAGGAAAATCGCGGGATGTGTCGATACAAATATACATATATAGACAATGTTAAAATTACTTTGTTATATTAGATCATGTAATTCTAGATATTTTTAATAATATTGATAACATTTTGTGATAATAGTTATATACACATATAGGATAAAATATTTGTTCATACCTTTTCCGCGAGAACAATTTGGCCTGCACCGTACATTTCTTTGGCGATCTTAGTAATTTTTTCTTCGATGCTATCCTCGAGATCGTACAACAGCTTGAAATTACTATTTTTTTCGGTAGCGGCTATTACTGCATCCGCAAGAGCTGCAGCACCAGCTCCACCTTCGGCCCAATGAGTGCATATCACTGCATCAGTTGCACCGCTCTCCAAGGCTGCTTGTCTAACGAGATCTAGCTCCGTTTGAGTATCAGTACTGAAAGATTAACATAAATAATATATTAATTCAAATATTATAGTTTGTATTCGCTTTGTTTAAAATTTATATAAGGCTAATGTTAAATCAAAATAAAATTTTTTAAATTATTGTAAAACAAGAGACTCTTAGCTAGTGCAAAAATTTGGTAACTTAATAAAATAAGGATTACAACAAAAGTTTCATACGAAATAATATACGTTCAAGATTAGCATTCTTATGATTACGAATTATTCAGCTTTTGCTATCATTTATTTGTAAGAAAAAGCACACACCTGTGAGAGTTGATGGCAACAACTACAGGCACGCCATATTTCAAACCATTGCTGATATGCTTTTGCAGATTTGGCAAGCCTTTTCTAACGAGTTCAATATTTTCTTCGAGATACTGTTTCTTTAGCGCTGCCCCGGTCGTTACCGGCGGCCCACCACCATGCATTTTCAATGCTCTGATAGTCGTCACGAGTACGACAGCATTCGGTACATATCCGGAAGTACGACACTTGATATCGAAGAATTTTTCCATGCCAATATCAGATCCGAATCCGGCTTCTGTTACTACAATACCTTTTGGCCCGACTAATTTTAGAGCAATAGCGTCAGCGATAATAGATGAACAACCATGGGCTATATTGGCGAATGGTCCAGTGTGTACCATTACCGGTGTACCTTCCAATGATTGCATAAGTGTCGGTTCTATAGCATCTTTTAGCAGAATCGTCATTGCTCCCGTCATACCCTGAGGATTAAGTAAATATTTAAACAAGCTACAAATTGTTTTTGTTATGCGAAATTATGAAGGTATAAAGATTATTGTATGAATAGTGTATTTATATCTAATCGCGTTAATATACTTTTACTTTATAATATATTTTTACATAATATTTTATATATATATATATTGTTTGATAATATAATTATAATTATTTAACTTTAAATCATTATTATTAAAATACATATTATATATAAAAAGTTTAATAAGATAGATTATAAAAATAATTGTTGTTTCATATAAATAATAGTAATATCGAATCAATAATTTAGATAATTTTTCATATATAATTTTAGATAATAGATACTAACAAAATCTTCAGCAGTTAAAGGTTCGCCGCTTTTGCTAAATCCGACAACGATATTACCAAGTCGCCTCTTCATATCTTCGACATTGGTTGATAATGCTAAGATTGCCATTATTTCAGAGCCTACGGAAATACAAAATGATGTTTCTCTTGTCTTGCCTTTCTCGGTTGGACTCTGACCAATGGTGATCTTTCGTAAAAAGCGATCGTTAATATCCACCGCTGTAAGAGAAAAGATGTTATTGCAAATATAATGTCTTTTTGCGGAAAAGATATATCATTCTTAAGTTTTTATATCGCACCTCGCGTCCATGTGATGTTGTTTGGATCGACATCAAGTCTTGCAAATCGACGTTGCTCTTCTTCCGTTAACGAATTCGGATCAGTTTTCGTGATACCAAGTTTTTGTAGTCGTTTTAGTTGGATTTTCGAGAATTTCCTGACACCTTTAATAGTCGGTACCAGCCGATCATATAGGGCTTTGTCACTCTGAGTCGACTCATGGAAATATCGCGCATCAATTTGCGCCGCCATAAGATTATTCGCGGCGGTAACAGCGTGAATGTCTCCGGTTAGATGAAGATTGAATTCCTCCATAGGTATCACCTATAACAAAGTTGATGTTAGTTAAGTCAATGAACAATGATTATGTCTTCATAAATACTAGTATTGCTTGAAGAAATTCCTTTGTTGTACCTGTGAGTAGCCTCCTCCAGCAGCTCCTCCTTTAACGCCGAATGTAGGTCCCTGGCTAGGTTGTCTAAGAGTAACTAAAGAATTTTTGCCTCTGTGTGCCGTTAGCGCTTGTACCAATCCGAGAGAAGTCGTGCTCTTTCCTTCACCAAACGGCGTTGGCGTGATGCCCGCCACCACGACATATTTTCCATTTTGTTGGTTTTTTAGACGTTCCAGTACACTGAGACCAATCTTAGCCTTCTTGCTACCGTAAGGGCTGAACTCGTTCGGCAGTAATCCGATTTCTTCGGCTAATGTAACAATCGATTTTGGCTCCTGACTCCTGGAGATATCGATGTCGCTTGGTACGGGTTTCACAAGATTCAGTTTAAGAGTCCGCAAATTCCATTGATTATTGAGGAGCTTTTGTGCTGATTTTTGCGCGGATATCACGGTATTTTTCATTAACATTGCTACTGTCATTGGTCCAACGCCGCCTGGTACTGGTGTAATGTATGAAGCTACTTTAACAGCTTCCTGATAAGCTACGTCGCCTACCAAACGTTGTCCGCTTTTCTTTGTAGGATCTGAAATGAATCCTTAATATTATAGTGGTATTCATTGAGCTTGCAAATTTTTTTTATTATGTATGTTATGTTTCAAAGTTTTACTGTTAACTTATTCCAAGTATAAAAGAGAGAAAAAGAGTTTAAAATTACTTTAAAATAAAATTGTGATTAACTATAATATAATATACCTAATTGAGGATAAGTTAATTCATGTGCCTCATATTTTTGGAGATAAATGCACTTGTGTTATCAGAAACTAACGCGTTATGCATGACGTGCGTATTCGGACGCAACTGTTCTTAAACTAAGAAATCGACTACGATTTTCTATATTTTTTTCATCAGAGACGTATGGATACGATAATATGTCTTCTGTCGTAATAAGGGAAAGAGCGAGAGAGAAGAAGAAAAATAGAGAAAAAGGATGATAACGTTCATATATGACACACAAGTGTAACACATATTAATACATTCACAAATTATACGTATCACTTGCTCATCTAAAGAGACAAAAATAATATTTACTGTACGATTTATAATATATATACAGGGTGTCCGGAAAATCGCGACGAATATTTCGGGACGTGATTTGGAACCCCAAAAGAAGGAAAAAAAGCTATATAAACATAGGTCCGGATATAAGTCGTTTCTGAGTTATAGCCACTTTTATGTTAAAAAAAATGTATTTTATATTCCGCGTGGCATCCCTTTTTAAATTTTGTATTAAATTCCTAATTTTTTTTAATTTTCAAATTTTATTATTTTTTTTAAATTAATAATTTTTTTTTATTTTTTTTTATTTTTCGATATTTGTAAATACATTATTTTTTAAATCAAGAATAAACATGAATAGATATTTAAATCGAATTAAATGTGTTTAAAATGACTACCTTCAGCACGAATGCAGGCCTTTATTCTCCTATCAAAGAAATTTCGAACTCTATGACAAACATTTGGATCCGTCCTTATTTCTCGGAATCCACGAATTATTCTTTGTCTTAAGTCAACAATATTATTGGGCGCATTTTTGTAAACAATTGACTTCACGTAAGGACGGATCCAAATGTTTGTCATAGAGTTCGAAATTCCTTTGATAGGAGAATAAGGACCTGCACACATTAAGGGCCTGCATTCGTGCTGAAGGTGGTCATTTTGAACACCTTATTTCTTAGAATTCTCCGAGATTAATTTTAATAACAGATTCTTTATAAATTTGAATTGGATTAATTTATCTTTCTAAATGTATCATATAAAAAAACGGAGCTACATACCTGGTATAGGATTGATGCCGCAATCGATGACAACGGCACCCGGTTTAATCCAATCACCCTTAACTAATTCTGGTTGTCCTATGCCAACTACTAAAATATCAGCTTGACGCACCTGAAACAAAAAAAAAATGATACAAGTTTGCATATTATAATATAGCTGTTCATTTTATTTTGTTTTACAAGAAATTATGAACTTGAATAATTGCTTACGACATCAGAAAGATTTTTCGTTTTCGAGTGGCAGACTGTTACGGTGGCATTATGCCATTTTAATAGTTCAGCAACGGGAGTGCCGACAATCTTGCTCCTTCCTAAAACAATAGCTTGAGCACCGGCAATAGTCACGCCGCTCCTAAAAGTTATTTTCTCAATTTATCGCGTAATTACATAATAATGAAAGAAGCTTCTTGCACTGTGTAACATTAAAATAATTTATTGAAATAAATAGCAAACCTCTTAATTAATTCGATACAGCCGTTTGGAGTGCATGGTAAAAATCCAGACATGTCACCGATTGCAACTCGGCCTTCATTAATAGTATTTAATCTGTAATTGAATTATATATTTGGATGAATAAAATTTTATTAATATATATATATATAGTATATAGTTTTTCTCCTTAATTATAATTCTCTAAAACAGAATATTTGTTTAAATTGGCGCCTATGTATTACTTATCAAAATGGTCAAAGGGCACATTATTTCTGTTTTCTTTCTCGTTTATCATCAGTCAGTTACAAAACCTTTTCGATATATCGTGCTTTCGTAATAATGAACACATCTATATATCAACAAGATATCGTCAATAACAATAAATTAATAATTATCAATAATTAAAAAAAGTCACGTTATATTAAAGTAGAGATTTTTTCAATACTTTTTCAATATTTTTTATAAATACTAAAGTTAATTATTTTTGCGAAATATGCGATTAATCTTATTTAAAATAAAAAGTTAACAAATCTTAGATAATTGCTAAATTGAGAAAGAAAATATTAACTTTGATATTATAATAATTATAAATTTTTAATATTATACTTTTATAAGCTACAAGGTGTCTCTCAAATACTCTTGTACTTGTGTGCGAATTTTTAAGCGTGATCTTTTTTCATTTTTATTATTAAACTAAAATATACTTTTCTAAATAAAAATGAAGAAATGAAAATAATCTATTTCAGGGAGACAATTTTAGGATAAAAAGATACATTTTAAATAATAATTATATACTTACCCATCGACGTCTTTATTTGGTGATACTAAATCGGTGATTAGATGAGAATTGATTTTATTGACACTATCAAGTGGCATTTGCACAATAATTCCGTGAACATTTGGATCATTATTAAGTTTGTTAATTTTATTGATGAGCTTTATTTCCGTTGTGGTATTAGGAAGTTGACATCGTTGAATATTGATACCTATTTCGCGAGCCGCGTTAATTTTCATCTTTATATAGACGTTCGAATCTTCCCTTGCGCCTACCTGGACAATAGCCAAACCGGGTGCGAAGTCAGGCAATTTTTCTTTTAAGACGTTTACATCTTTGGTTAAACCCTCTCGGATTTCTCTAAAAAGTTTTATTATGCGTGTTTATTAGATTACGCTAAAATAAATTCACATAAATTGCAATATCATAAAAAAAATATCGATAAAATATTAAATACAAAACTTACAAATCAGAATATAAAAACATATAAGAATAACATTTTGAATAATATGTATATAATGTTTTAAAACAAATAATATACACAGTGTATCACGTGTCTTTATGTTTATTCTTTTTTTTAAGAATATTTTCTAATTTTTATAAAACATTAGAAAGATATTCTTAAAAAAATTTAGATAATTTCGTAAAGTTTAGTAATTTATAAAAATTTGTATGCACTTTTATGTTTATTATTTATCTTACTTTATTTTTAATTATCTTTATTTTCATGATTGGATTGTCCGCGATTATTTATTGCAAGGAAATATACTTGCATACAGTTAAAAGTTTTAGTCTATAGACATTTGAATTTCGCGGGTAATTTCCATTATATATACTTACAATGATATATTTTAAATATATAGATATAATAACAAAGAACTGTCATAGTATTTTAATATTTATATTGGGTTTATTATTTTACTATTTTTGTTTTTGTATTTTATTATGGAAACACATGTTCGCATATTCAAAATATGCCATAACCTCATAAACATATGCGCTGTGTATACATATTATTCGTTTTAAAACATTCTATACATATTATTTAATACATTATTATTTAAAACATTCTATACATATTATTCAATACATTATTTTTTGTTTTTATATTCTGATTAGTAAACTTTGTAAATATTTAGTATCTTATTGATATTAACATTTTTTTCATAACAATGTTAAATTGCTGTATCACTGTTTCAATTGTCATTGTAACGAATAATCTATCGTAAATGAATAAACGATCTCTTTCTTTTGCGAAATGATTAATATTATTTACGTGAAATAAATTAACATTACTTACCTGGCCAATTGAACTCCAGACAATATAACTCCTCGCACGTCTGTAGACATGGCTCTGTTTAGAAATCTGAAAAATTTTTTAATTTTTAAATTCGATAATTGAAAATAGAATATTAGACGTAGAAATTAGATTAAATCGATTAGTTTTAACACTATTTCTTTACATGCACAAATAAGTTTGCTTATAGATATAAACCTCTATGTTTATGGACTGACTGATATAGATTAAATGGAGTTCTCGTCCCGACCGGTTCACAAGTGGTCACCTTATACAAGGTGTCTTAAAAATACATATTACTCTAAAATTAATTTATTCGAATAAATTGTGTGTTGAACCCTTCACCAGAAAAATAATTTCTTAAAATTCAATTTATATATAATTTATTTATAAAATATTTAAATTGTTTTTGAAGAAATTGTTAAATTAATTATACGCGCGCGCCCGCACGAGTTTTTTCATATTTATTATTTATATTTTTTAAATTTAAATTTGAAGATAACTTTGAATAATTTTTTTGCAATGAAAGAAAAACAAATATTGTTTGGAGTAAATTTATTGATATACATTTTTCTGAAACATCTTGTATGTAATTATCGTAGCCATGTTATGTTACGTCACTCGTACTGTAATTCTTATATGCGTAGAACATGCACGATATAGAACGACGTAAAATTACCGGCATTCGTGAGAAATCAGAATTCAAGTTGCATTCAGATTGCATTCTTGACGATTATTCTTATCACTGATTGTGAGCTTTATGTTGATTCAGTGGTTTTCAATGGTCATTTCATATTCTTTATCGTTTAAAATCGTGTTTTATTTGTAAATGTTTTATAAAAATATTTTTTTTAATCTTTAATTATAAGATATTTGTAAATTTAAAAAACAATGGTGATTTGTAATTTTCTTCGATTACAGTTTTTTTTATTTTATAAAATGTTTTAATGGAATTTAATATATAAATTTTATTAAAATTTAATTTGAAGTAAATCTTTCTAACATAGAAAACTTGTGTTATTAATTAGAATGAGGTATAAATATCGATTTAATTAGCCTTACTTAAGAGTTCTCGGTATTCGTATCATAAGACAATTGGACACAACTCGATAACTACTACTTACTGTTTTCGTCGATAGATGCAACTTTGCTGGAGTGCAAAAATAACATTAGGAAATATCAAGTATGTCGTGCATTTTATGATATTTGGCGCGATAAACTCTGACTTGTTGTTGACGAATCAACCTTACATTTAACAGAGCTGGCAATGATACTATTTTTATAAATTTCATTTAATCTGTACACGTAAATCTATTTTTTATTTAAATATTTATGCAGATGAAATGCATCATTTATTATTACACGCGAATTTGTACAATTATGCTATCACCTTTTGATCAATTACGCACAATATGTGAGATGCATATTTCAATGCATTCGTTATCACGTACGCCACAGATACTTCATCGTAATCAAAATCCATTCGCTACGAGTATAATGGCATCAAATACATCTCTATTTATCTTTAATGACGTTATTTACTTTCTTAGGATTACGAAAATATGTTTGTCAGTAAAATGAAACAGAAATAATAAATACAAATAAGTTTTTTCGCAGAATATCTATATTGCACAAACAGAAATAAACAAAAAATTGTTTATAGCAATTAAAATCAGATTTTAAATAATAATAGTAACTATCAATTATAATTATTTTCCTGGAGTTGATGATTACAAGACAAATGACTTTAAGTCATTTTGCACAAAAAATGATATAGATAAAGCGCAATAAAAAAATTTATATCTAATTGAATAAATTCTGATTCTATTCAGCGTCAATACAAAGAGAGTTTACTTAGAATTTAGTCGGTTTACCAGGTTAATCTTCATTGGTCATCATTGTCTTCATCCCTTCGTGTCGGATTGGCGGATCTGTAATATCGTTAGGCCGTGGTTTTGATCAGCCACTGTGCAGTCTCGCCGCTGGAAAACAGAACAATCGTTAAAGATTAGTAAGATTAACCAAGATTCTCTTTCCGCTCGGATTGTTTATTCACTGAAAGATAGCGAATCTGAGAAAGGACTGCGATTTTAACTTGTAAGATTGCGCGTTTTGATATAAACTTATTGTAAGATTCATAGGAGATCTTTAATGTAAATTTAACGCAAATTTCATTCTCTTTCTTTTTTTTATACTTATGTATAATCTTAACTACAAAATTTTTTCTTTCTTTCTCTCTCTCTCTCTCTCTCTCTCTCTCTCTCTCTATTTCTCTCTCTCTCTCTTTTTCTTGTGATATTCTAATATTCTTTACTTTTAATAAATAAGTTTCTACGTCAAAAGTTGAAATTTTATTTTTATTACTTTATGGGGAAATTGATCAATTGATCGATATTAAGGTAAATGTGTTTTTTTAATTATATAGATGCGAGAGTAAAAAAGTGGAACTTTAGATAGAATAGACTTCAGAAATTGAAATTAATCTTGTTATATAATTCTGATACACAGAAGATATAATAATTTTGATATGCACTATGCTATAATGTTTAATGTTTCTTGCTTATTTATGTTATCTAATAGGTATTATATTAGATAAATTTACTTACATTTAGATAAATCAAAATTGCTTATTTAGTGCTAAAGTTGTTTGTTTAGTTTGTTAAGTTTTGTTTTTGTTTTGTTTGTTAAATTTAGATAGAGTTTGATATCCTTCACAGTTTTTTTTCAATATTTTAAATATACAAATATTAATTAGAATAAAAGGATATTTCGATTTGCATCAAATATGATAACATTTAATTTTATTGTTAGTATATGGATCTCTAACTTTAAGATATATCCAGCTTATTAAAATGCTTGTCTCTCACGGCGTATTGATTTCGTACTCCTCCGAGATGCGTTCGAATCGTTCTAAGTTTCAATGATCTCCTGGACAACCTTCAGCAGTTGCGCCTTGCGGGCTTTCTGCTCGTAACTTAAGCTTAATTAATTCCAAGTTATTCCGGCTAGATCACGTGGAAATTAGCGCTCTACGCGAAATTGTTAGATCGATACCAGCAATTGGCACCCATAATTGCTCAACGCTAGTTCTGCGTATGATTCTCTAATTTAATCACTCCGTCTTCAAGGAAATCCCGCAGGTGCTTATCGTCTTTGCTGATTGGATGGAGATTCTCTCTTTCTCTCAAACACACACACATACACACACATCACTCACTTATTCTTTTGTCGTTCTCTCACTCATACTTTCATTCTTCCTTGTCTTTCTCAACAATTCAATCTCGATCTGCCAATCTTACCAATAGCGATGTATGGAATATATATCATGCTACGAAACATGTCTCTCGAATTTAGCTATTTTTTTTAATTACTCTTGAAACTTTATCGATTTAATATTGTTACATTTCCGAGCGAATCTGAAAATAATTGCTCATACAGATTAGATGGTCTGCTAGTAAATTGACCGGTTTGTAGAGAGAATCAAAATCAAAATCGCAATCGTAATAAAAATCTTTGTAAAAGATATAATAAAGCAAAATTTTTGCTATTTTTCCTACTTCTTTGATTATTATAAAATTTGAATTTTAAACGATTTGCTTGGAGTTATATGGTAATTATTATATAAGTTAGAATATATAAAGAAATAGTTTTTTTGTTTGAAAAATAAATTCTAGAAGACATTCTTGTTGTTGTTTTTTATAACTTGAAGCTATAGCTAAATTTTATACAATATGAATAATTGATTAAAAATTCTAAGATAAATTCTAAAATCTAAGAATTAAAAATTTATTATGTGGTACGTTTAAAAAAAAGAAAAAAAAAACAATCTGTTTTGTTTTTTATTTTAGTATATTAAACTTGTTTTTTGAAATGTCTTTGATTACATTATCACGTACACGCGACGCTAATATTATAGTGGAATTTTTATTGTTGAAGAGTTTTGTATGTTTTCTTTCATCACGGTCTCTGTCATGGTAATTGGAACCTCTTGATTATTGAGGTCAGCAGAACTAATACATTTACACATCGCGAAATCTTCGACCGCGGTTATATCGAACGACGCAGCTTGCTACGAAAAGGAGTGAGTTTGTAGCTTCGTCGCGGCGTAGGTACCTACAGATTCCAACTTCTGCGGATAGTTGGGTTTAAGGGTTTCAGGGGGAAACTAGCCTTAGGGTGACTGGCGGCTATGGATGATCGGGGCTGAAGCAAACCGTTGGGATGGGTAGTGCGAGGGCGAGGAGGATGGGCAAGGGGCCCAAGGTGTAGGGTGAAAGGTCGTTGCAGATCTCGGAGAGCGTAGCAACTCGGACCGCAAATTCCTTTACGGTGTTCAGCGTGCGGCGCATTCGCAGTTAGAAGCAAGGAATCGGCTCGTTTTCGCTAATAGGGGCGCGTCCAACTTTGCGTTCAACCCGCGCCGATGAGATTCGGTGATACTTCGCGTTGTCCCAATTCTCCGCTACGTTTCTGAGATTTCGATTTCGAGATTTCTATGTTTACCGCGCCGCTGGATACGCGAGTTTTCGTAGAGACCGTTTGCGAACGCTTGTTGGTGCATTTTGATTGTGATTTTGTTTATTCATGCGTTTATTCATATATTATCAGTTATGCAGTTATCCTTTCTTAATTTGTTAAGTTATGGTTGTGGTATTACGATTTATAATGTTAAGCTCAATAAAATCCGTTTTGTTTTGTAATGTTAACAGAATTATTTTGTAAAGTCTAGGATTATATTTAATTTTTAGAATTATTTAACATTATGGTCTTATTTTTATAGCCTCTTTGAGTTCATTTAATTTAAACTTATTGTTATTTAAAGTTAAGTTAGTTTAAATCGCTTGCGACACATGTTAGATCTTTAACGATTGACAACATATTAATTACTTCCGAATTATTCTTCCATATTTCCGTTTATTACATTGCGGACTTTTACGAATTGACTGAAAATGTATTATATTTTCGTTAAGTTTCTCTACATTTTCTTAAGTTTCTTTTCCTTGTCTATTTTTGGATATGTACTCGAAGTTATCTGTATCAATTAGTTCGTAAGCTGTATGTTAAAGATATATGCTATATGCTAATGCTTCTGGACTTGGCAACTTGGAAATGACTCACGATGAATTAAGAAACGTTAATTTCGAATCTTGCTGTCTCTCAAGATAACTCCAAAAAGTTGAAACATACAAAATTTTGTTATTAAAGTTATCTTTTAAATTGTAAGCTTTCTAATTACCGTGTCATACTTTTAGTAGTTTTTGTTTGCCTTGACAATTGTTTTAAATCACTTTATTAAAAATCGTAAAGTAATATATTTTATTAATAGTTGTTTAATTTTATATATATATATTTGTATAACATAAATTTAAGATGTTATTAATGACAGCTTTATTAGAATAAAAATTTCTAATTAAATTTTTAATTAAAAAATTAAAAAGTTAATGTTTATTAACGCACAATTTTTGTTAGATGAGCTATAAATCTATATTGAAAGTGTGATAATATCTAGACGCTTATTCGATACGTTTATCAAATTTCGATACGGTCGCTTCGTAATTTGGTCACTGTACAGGTGAGACTCGTGATGTGTTTTCCATCAGCGATCCTTAGTGGGATGCTAGTGGAAATTAATGACCAGTCGCCACTCCCTCGTATCTAGGCGATATCTCGAAAAGAGAAAGAGAGAGAGATAGAGATGGAGCATTACCAGATTGGACGCGACCGGCAATAAATAGATGATTGAACGCAGTCCCGGCGTCAGACGGCGGAAGGGATATGAAATTAATACAAGTCCTGCAGGCCTACCCTTGCAAGGCGTTTATACCTTCTCGCGAAGGTATTTCTGGCATCCTTAAGCTCCTCGAGCGGAAGGACCCTTCGATGCGAATATCAAGGAAATTAGAGACGTTAGTAGGCAGGCTTGAATTATTGACGCTTCGCCGGACAGTCATACGGTACCGTCATTAGATATTTCGTAATACATTCTGATCATTATAGCTATCTGCGGCTTCTGTGCGATTTTATAGGATGTGAAGATTTGCATTTGTTGAAATGTAAATGTGGTCTTTTCGTCCCGTTACATGTCGGACAAAGACAGTCGTGCAAAAGTTGGATACGACGATTTTCATAAAATTGATAACGATGCCGCGGTAACGATGAATTATCACTCGCGAAAATTGCACTAAACGAATTAACCGAAGCGTCGCAAAATACTGCGCTTTCGTAGTTCTACGATCGTTCTTATTTTTCCCAGCATGATAAAATCTATGGCAAAAGTTTGAAGGTTCTACGAGATTGAAAATGCGTCGAGCACGCTTAAACTAGTGGAAGTTTATATGGGATAACTTTGCAGCAGACTCACGAAATAGGATTGACATTATCGCTCTGAGTTTGGCTACTCATGCTGATTGGATGCGAAAAATCGATAGCTGCGTAGGTTTGTTCTGAAATTGAAAGTGCGTGTATTTTCATATATATTATAGGTTTATATACATATGTTATATTTTTTATTCGAAAAATCGATTTTAAATGTCCGCAAGCATTATGTGTTAGTATATTGCAAGATTTAGATATATTGTTTTTAAATATTACTCAATATTTTTGTTTAAATCGAGTACAATTTAAACAGGAAAAGAATACTGGTCTTGCCAATTAGATGATATAATGTACAGTAATGAATAGTAATGTGAATAGTAATGTGATTAAGATTAATTTAGTTGCATTGAAAAGAATACAATTGTATGCATATTTTTATAACATTTTTATAATAAAATAAAACAAATACATTGTATTATATTATTAGAAAAATGCCAAAATTATTTTTGTCGTTGAAGAGTTACTTACTCGATATTCTTTAATAACTGCGATCTCCAAATATTCCATTATTAAACACATTTATTTAGATAGAATTATCGTTGTGACGTATACGTAGAGAAAAACTTGCGTCTTCTTTAGTAACGTATTAAAGAAACTTGCGTGTTCCTTAGTAACATGAGCACCGATTGATCGTTACGATGGTCGAGAGTGGTTCGGTCAATAGTTGAGAATTTCGAGGGTACCCTAACTGCGTTCAGGGCAGGGGCAAGAAAGATAACTTTGTAGAGAGGGTAAGACGTGGCTTGCTGGGGGTTGATTGGGCGACCCCTCACCATCCTTGCTAGCCCGGCAACGTCACCCTTCATCCAGCATCCTGTTTTCTCTTCTCTATGATGAAAGCGATTTCATCCCTCTTGTACGCTTTCTAGAAAAATGGCCGACTAAATACAATTTGAGGGGGTCCGAACGGTTCGAGGGATCTAACGGCCGAACAATGAATAAGACAAATATGTACCATTTTAGGCAAGTGTTATGAAAAATTTTCAATTTTCGTGTTTCTTGGAGAATATAATATGTTTGGAATATGATATGATATCTTTATACTAATAATTTTGTGATATTGAATGAAAAGTGTCATACTATATTATTTCGAAAAATAATTTGAAGCCTAAATATTAATATTACTATTATTGCTAATATGCAAGAATTATATAATTGTTATATTGGTATTGTAACCAATATTTTAAGAATAAAATATAAAAGAAAATTGAAGAATAAAAAATCTATATTTTATGAGACAGATAAATAATTGTGTTTAATAGTATTTTTATACAATTTATTTGATTGCCATTAAATTACATGAAAAAGCTATTATTGATAATGATTCGAATAATCTTCTTCTTGAACAGGATGCGTAATGAACAGAAATTACAGAATCAAAATTAAATCAAATGGTAGTTGCAGTTTGAATAAAGAGAATAAGGAAGTAAAAGAGGGTAATTATCATTAAGAAATAGGATTGATTTTTATCTGATGAGAATCACGGTGAATAGCACAGATTTAGAATTGTAAACGATGTTGTTTAAGAGAAATAGATTGTTGATATAAATTGTACGATAATTATCTATAATATTATCCTGTGATTCTGAATCGTGGCTTGATTACTTGATCAGTTTTGATTATGTAAGATTTAAGAAAATATACAAGAGATAGAAAGTTACAATAAAAAAAATTATAATGTTAAAATAAGAAAATATATGATGGTAGAAAATTATAAAATTATGAAAGCTATATATAATATTCTGTGATTAATATAAATACACAAAAAATATAATATATATAATATATTATATATATATATATATGTATTATATGTATTATATGTATAATTTATATTAAAATAACATTTGTTTGTAATAAATCACTCAAAAGAAATTTTTATTTTGAAAAAAAGATTTATATTTGGTTATTATTAATATAAAATTAATCAAAACGATTTTATCCAATAATATCCAACAAAAGTGTATCGAATTTTAATGTATATCGATTCGAAGCTGTTCCGAACTTGTATCGATTGAGGAGTTTATGTCAAAGATAAAGTTTCGCTCGCAAACTTTAAGGAATACCAAAGTGCAGTCGTGCCGAAGCAGCGAGATTTCTCATAACAGAACAATAGTAGACGCCGGATTCCCTTCTTAGATAGCATCTACATCGTCGGAGATAGTCAATGCAGGAAGGGTAACTACAACCCATTTCTGACCTCCATGAAAGTCCGCGCTTAGATCGTCTCAGAGTGCCTACCATCTTACCAGCCATATTGAATTATGGTTATTACGAGGTCCCGTCCTTACGATACTTCATATCCTTTGAAGTCACGGGAATTTCAATTTTGGCAAGTCCAATCGCTTTTTTGCTTGTGGTCGAGCGAACCGTTTGATGAAGAGAATTTATGTTCTTAGTAGACTTTCGTATGTTTGACAGATTATAACTTTATAATGCGAAGGTATTATCTCTTCTCTGTTTATATAATTGACAAGAGAAGAAAAGAGAATGAAATCGAGAATATTGAATACGACTAGAAATATTGATGATATAATTTAATTTAATTTTAACAATATAACAATATAATAAAGAAAAGGATTATAATTGGAGGAATATAATTATGAAGGATATAATTATAATCATAATTATAACTGAAAAACTGATAATCTTTTATATTATACTAAATCTTTTTTTAACCTAGTTAAATCCAGTTTATTTTGCATCAAAAGTTTTAATCTCTCTCAAGCTTTACGGGTTTTGTTTAATCTAAACGTGAATACCCACGAGATTGAAATAATTCATGCCTGACATCACTTGTCATCTTGGGTGCTCGATCAACATGTGCTTACTTAAGTAAGAACTTACTGACTCGAGACGCGCGTCGCATGGGAGATTCCGTTCAATCACGATCTTCCGGTATTCTCAGAGGTGCGATTACTTGGTCAGAGGTACATCGATGCAGACGTATCGCGCGATGTATCCCTCTGGCGTCTTCCTCTCTCTCGATTCCGTGAGCTTCTTGCTACCCTCGCCCCCTTACCACCCATCGTCTATGCACCCTCGAATAACCTTAGTTACTTTGCTCGACTGTTAGGTAGTCGAAGCCAGCGCGCTGCCGAAGTACGAAACTCCCGGCTCCTAGGAGAGTCCTAGGTAATCACCGAACTTCGCCGCTCCCTTGGGAACGGGCAGCGGGGCCTCACCCCACGACTCCGATCCCGGCACCAGGAGCCGATATAACTTTGTTCCTGGGGGTGCAGTACCGTTTCACGACTCCGCCAAGGCGACTCCATAGCTACCGTGGATTTCCATTGCCTTGCGCGATTCGCATTATCATTGCTATGCGTATTCCGTGTCCTGAAGAAAGTGTTTTATTTGAAAAATATTTTAATTGTCTATTTTCTTCTTTTTCCGGAATAATAAAAATCGGATTTCTCTCTTTCTCTCTCTCTCTCTTCCTGTCTCTCTTCTTCTCTCTCTTCGTTATAAATTTCAATTAATGTAATTTTAATATATATTATATTACACTTTCCTTATTATGATGATATTTATCGCTATTTTCCGAAAGCGTTTCGAATTAAATTATTTTTATAGACAATTATAGCATTGAATCTTAGAAATAACGTATTAAATTATACATTTTTTCTATTAATCGTGTACTAATTTGTTTTTGTAAAGATATAGATAATTAAATTAGTATTTTTAAAAAGTTTATTTATTCTATATCAAAGTTTTCCTACATCAAAATTTATTAATGTAAAGAGTATTAACAAAAGTAGATATCATTTTATTGAATAAAATCTTATACACTGATATTGACTATCATGTTTGTAAATATTTTATTTTTTAAATCTAAATTGAATTAGATAATTAATTATAATTGTAATTACAGACTACGTATTCGAATGGACAGAAGTAATTAATATTTAACAGCAATATATACTTCTTAAACTTAATGAAAAAGTCAAAAACTTGCTAGTCTTTATAAAATTCAATGGGAAATTTGATTGCAAAGCAAATTTAATAATTTGTCAAATAATATTTGAATACTAGAGAGAGTTTAGAGGTCGGATTTGAAAATAAGCGATTGAAGCGTTCTTAATAGAAAATAGTGATCCGCGCTTGTTACGACTGGTCTACGAATCTCGAGAATTTCACTCTTATCGCGGGTATTGTTGGCGAAGCGGGTCGATGAACAATAAGGCTGTTGGATGGATCCGCGTATCTTAACAATGGCGGCTTATTATCTCGAACAAAAGCAGAGTTATGCTTCCCCCTCGTCGAAGGTGGATGCTGGTCACCCCCGGGAAAGACGACGACGACCATAAGCCTACTAATGGATTCCTTCAGCGGCAGCTGTCGCCTTAAGATTGACCGACTTCAACTGAATTAATCTCGATGTCCATGCCATACCGTTTTCACTAAATTAGCCGCCAAGAAAACATGCTCCTCTCGTTGCATATCTAAAACTTGCGAATTTGGCGCAGGACTGATAAGAACTTGTTTTATTATGAAACATTTTATTCATTGTGCAAAATTGTTTTACGTATTTTTGATACTTAATGTTCAGTCTTTACCGATATTTTTGAAGTATTTTTTATTTAAGACGATACTAAAATGACTCGGTTGATACTTTTACGACGGAGAATAAGAATCTAATTTGACAGAAATTATTGGAAGAAAACGCATTTGTTGATTAAACAAAACAAATCATGTAATTTGTCCAGCAATTTTCTCAGAGATGGCGTATGAAACCATTTTGTGAATTGCTCCAGCACGCAGAAGGAGGGTTAATTATTGATCGTAGATGCTCCAGTGCTTTGCTACAGCCATCTACGCAACTTGGAGGCAAGTTTCTGGTTTCTAGTCGAAGAATTGGTCGGTAACTAACACATATCTTTTTAATTAAAATGTAATTAAAATGTAATACAGGATTTTTTAAATTCTTTTTTGATCATAGCCAAGCATTTTTCAAAATATTTCCTCATTTCAGTAAAGACACACAATATGCACCTATTTATTATGAAACGTTTAAAAATACAGGGATTAGATAATTGAGGAAAAGTTGAAGTTAAACTCGTCAAAGAGAGAGTTTGTTTTAAACTATTATGTTTAAAATATTATTTTCCGTAGCACTTTATATGTCTCTGGTGCGACATTTTAAATTTTATGATTATTCTCACTCGCCACTGCGAATCGAATCCTATCTTACTTCCGTCGCGATGCTTACTGATCTAACTAGGGATTGCCGCAAAGACTGATGAGAGATGAATCCCTTGCGAAGATAACTTTCTGAAACCAGTCCTTGCTTATTACCGGAATTAAGAGCCGGTCAAACGCGTTCATTTTATTCGTAACGGACGAACTGGTCTGCGATTCGAAGTGCACGCAGCATCGTGATGGACCAGAGTGGCGACCGGTTCGCATTGCTCGAGAAAAGAATATCAGGGATTCAATTTGAGACCGGACATTGAGATGACCGACCGGTCCAGCAGATGTTATTTCAGCTGCTGAACTAGTAGTGATTATTAAACATAAATGAAATGAAAGAAAGGAGAAAAATAGGATGCAAATTTTGTTTTGTGGAGCACAAATTTTATTGTTATTCTTCCCGGAGCATATAGAAATTTGTTTATTTGTTCATTCAAAAATACATTGATGCATTTGTTCGCTACTCGTACAATATGTAACAAGTGTGCGCATTCATGTACAAAATAAATTATGTATCTCAGAGCCATGCTATCGTATATTTGTTTATTTTTTAATATTATGTAATAAGAAGTATAAAAAATATAAAAAATACAGTTTTTTTTATATACTTTAGAATAAAAATTAAAAATTTTTTTCTTATTAAAAAAAATTTTTAAGGAACTCATTATGAAATATACAAATTTTTAACATTTAATTTTTTTGTCTTTTTTGTAAGATATCTTTTTTTATGTGAATGAATGAGTATAATTGAAGACAACACTTTTCAAGACTTAAAAGAAAAATTTTATATAAAACAAAAATTAAAAATTCATTGATTTTTTGGGATATTTACGATAGTTTGGCTGTAAGATGAAATGAAAGATTGAAATGAAAGAATAATAATTAAAGAATAATAATTAAATCGACAATTGACATATATAGTTTTTTGACCATAACTATCAATTCTTATTGATGTTTATTTCGATAAATACGAATTTTATAAATATATACACGCAAATAGTATAGAATAGATTTATGATTCATAAATAAATGTTTGTTACATTAGTCAGGCTTGTGTGAAATAATTTACGTTATTAGAAGTACTATATTATTAAAGAAAATTATAATCAATCGAAAATATCGCATGTCGAACTAAATTATCAGCTCATGCAAAAGACAATTGTTTATTAGTGATTATTTTTAATTTGTTAAACGCAATATTCATGCTATTTTCTATGAGTTAATTTTTTAATATAGAATAATTTGATCAAGTTGTATGTGTCACTCATTTAGCTAGTTGAAAATACGAGACAAAAATCTTATTAAAACTGATACATCACATAAAACTTGTATTTCGTAACATTCATGTTTTAAAACTTACACACTCTCAAAATAATATACATGTATATGTGATTATTTATGCAATTATTTATGAAGTTTATAAGCAACTCCCATTTGTTCATGCACGCTGAAATAAAATTCAAGCAATTCAAGCGTGTATATATTTCTATATTCTAATTAATATTTAGATATCAGTTTTTAATTATTTTTAAGTTTAAACCCATATTTAAAACCATATCTTACTAAAACCAAGGAAAAGATCTGGATTTTTGCTTTATCTTGATTAAAAATTTTACCATTAGTCTATGTATAATTTTCATTATAATTTCATATTTTTGCCTATATCAGGATATTCTCTGCAATTTGTAATTTTTTGATGATTATTTTGCGTTACTTTTTAATACTATTAAATATATCACATTTTATTTGTATATAGCCGCTGATACTGTTTAAAATTTATGATATTCGTAATTAACAAAGACAAATAGCAATGATCAAAAATTCTCAAACGCAATAATTTCATCGCGTAATGTAAATAACATAGTCTGCAAAGTCAAAAGAACGAAATTAAACTCGTTTAAAATGTGTAAGGGTTGATTAGTACGTAAACACCGAGTAGTGGAGAGTCGCTTTGTAAACAATTAGTTGTCTGTAGGAGCCACGAAGGTGAAGCATAGGTGGTATGTGGTAATAGACCGCGAAGAATGAAACCTGCCTGGCCGCAGATATAATCCGGTGAAATGAAGCCGGTAAATAAATAATTAAATAATTAGCGCGCACGGCAGCCGCCGCACTGCCGACTGTCGTGCGTTTCTCAGCCACGCGTTTTTAATAGTCACCGGCGTGAAAGAAAAGGTGAGAAAAATGATGGTGCCTCCGGTAGAACTGGGTGGAAAGTATTTGACCACATTACGTTCGCGCATTACATCAAAACTGGAGACAATTTTTTCGCGATACCTTGGGGTGAATTTCTCGTAAAGGCCTGAAAATAGCAAGCTACCTGCGTCCGGTGATTCTCAACCCTTCATCTTCGCGAATTTTCGCCCTTCCGCGGAAATACAAATTATGCGTTTGCATAAGTAGTGGAGAAATTTTTTATTACTGAGTTAAATACGACGTTTAATGGTAAAGTAAAAAGCGTTTTAAGGTTGCTTCATGGAAATATGAATAACAATTATATAAATAATAACTTTGAAAGTGAATTTTTATTAAATTTAATGTTGCGGTTTTACTTGAATATTTAGATATTAACCAATATAAATTTTAATTTATTAGATAGATAGATCTGGGAAAGGGAGGGACAGAATTTTTATATTCTGTTTCTCTATTTGTAATTTCTTTTCCTTTGTTTTATTGATTTTTTAAAAATTATAACTAAATAGCAAAACTTGCATTATTATCTGTCAATATTAATAAATGTGCGTATTTATGAATTTAATGTAAAATTTTGAAGTTAGATTTCATATTTTCTCAACTATACTATTATAAATTTGTCTGCTATTTAATACAGCTATTGAACTCTTTTTCGTTGAAATTTTGTTCTATTTAAAATTGATATCTGAAAAATTAAATAAGAAAGTCCGTAGTATCCACGACTTTAGCTTTTGCACAAAATTCCTTAGATTTTGGATGCTTTATAGTTAAAATATTGACTTTAACATTTTTAAAGTAATTCAACTTTAAATAATTCAAAAACTTTGTAAATAAAAAGAATCGCGATGATTCTTTAAAATATCTAACTATTACTTCGGAAAAACAATTTGACAAGAAAAAAGCGGAGAGAAATATAAAAATTACATATGATTTTAATCAAGTTTCTTTTACGAGCCAGATGTTTTCGTTACCGGGATTTCTCGCGACGCGTAAGTTTGTAAAATGTTTGAACTCTCGTCTACCGTATTATTTACATGTTAAATCTCTGAGAGTTACCTAAGTCAGCAAGATGCGACGCGGAATATGAACTCTTCTTGGCCATGTCTCTCCGCCGTTTCCACTTTACCGCCCTTCCGGTGACGTACGCGCGCGTGAAGCTAGAATGAGTAAAAAAGGAAAAAAAAGAACGGCAGCCGGACGCGAGGGTGGGTGTGATGCGAGCGTGTACCGTTTTATCGCGCGGTTTATCTCGCTCTCTTGCATCCCGTCGCCGTTCTGAAGCTCGGCATTTGCCTCGCGGCCGTCGAGACGGGGTAAGAACGCTAATTGGGAACCCGAGGCCGTTTCTTCCTCCCGTCTTGAAAAAAACGCCCCTCTGCCCTCTGCCCTCTGCCGTCTGCCGGTTTTTTACCGCTCCCGCTAAAACAGATTAAGGCTCCGAGTCCTTCGCGCGCTCACTTACGCAGCTCGCGTTAATTTGAATATATGCATGTTGATTCGGAGAGAATTTTGAGATATGCGATTAACACAAGAGTCTGGCTTATATTTTAACGCATCGCTCATGCTTTCCAGGTTATTTTTCTGCTCGTTTTCGAGATATGAACAAATGGGTCGTTTTAATTACTTTTTAGTTTGAGTTCCAAACTCATGTATATGTCTTATCTATAAGATACAACCTATAGGTTATTAGAATACGAGTTCTAGCATTAACAACAATTAAATTTAAATAGTGATTTACTTAAAATTTCTAAGGAATTGGATTTCCGAGATTTTCAATATTTGAAAATTTATATTTCTTTGAGAGTTTGTCTTTCGATTTTAATTTATTTTATTCTTTTACAGTTACATTTCAATTTCAAAACGTTTTTTAACTGGAATTTAAAGAAAGGAAGCGTGTATAGACAACTAAATTGTATAATTAGAAGAGATTTCAGTTATTTTACGATGAAGTAAATAATTTGAGTTGCTATGTAAACGATAATATTAATTTGTGATATATGTATTTTAATTCTGAGATTACGTAGAGGTTTTGTTATATATCTTATATGTTAAATTTTGTTCATAGCCTTCATATGTTCTAACAACTTGATGAAATTATGTAAAAGCTAATTTTCAATTTGCGCGTACTTCAAAAAACCTATTTGTAATAATCAAATATTTCAATGCAAGAACTAAGTTTTTCCATTAGACAGATTTGTATGTTTTTTTTCATTGACTGTACGTAGTCGAGGTTTCAAAACGGGAAAAGTTCTGTCCATTGAACGGGTTTGAACTTTGGTCAACCCTGGACGCGGAGGGTTGGGAAAGGCGAAGGCAACAAAGGATTTAAAGAATTCATGTAGATAGTGCCGGAAGTTAAGGTTGTTGCATAGGGGCGTGGCAGTGCTTTAGGTTGTAGAACCATAACTTGTTTTAATGGCGTGTTGCACTCGGAAAATGGAGCAGTTCTAATTTGTTTTATCGTTTTAAACCCTAATCGTGGGTCATTATCGTTGCATCGATAGAAAATTAGTTTTCAACTGTTTTATCATTATTCATTGATTTTTTTATAAATTTTAATTAATTTTATCTGACAAAATCGCAATTATAATTGTAGAACACTTGCGCTAAATGCAAATAGCAAAATTTAATAAAAAAACATGGGGAAAGGTTTTGTAGCTTTCGAAGAGTTTATCTAAGAAATAATGCATATAAATAAATTAATAATAAAAACAAGTGGTCAATGAGAATAAGAATCGAAAAGTTTAAAATAAGTGAGAGCATTGTAATATCATTTTTTTGGTATGCATACGCCACTATTTTAAGATAATGAAAGTTTCTTTTAGTGCATATTCTCGTTGCGCTCATTAAAGTTTTCCACTGCAAGAGATAAAAGCTGGTAAGGAAATTAAGTTAGAAGTTTCTCCGCCAGCAAAAATTTTTCCCCTTGCTGAACATGTTCGAATAATATAATTAAGATACTAAACTAAAAGTATTTTTGTTGTACTATCATACTTTAGTTATTACACGTTGAAAAACATGGAAATTAAAATCTTTTTTTATTGAAAAACTTCCAAAATTTCTATTCTATATAATTTTCTTGTGAAAAGAGTGTTGCTTTTTACTGTTTTTTTAGCAATATGTATTTTTTAAATCTTTCCACGATTAGCTAAGACTTCCGAAAAATTAATAGTGATAAATATTCAAAAGTGATAAATATTTGTGATAAATATTTTTTACAAGCATGTGTTTCATATTTCTCTGCATTAAATATATGAATATTTTCATGTGTTTTTAAAGTCGATTAATTTTCACACATATGTTCTATATGTCAAAATCTAATTTCTCTCCTAGAATAAAAACAAGTGGAAAGTTTTGACTGTTAGATATTTTTCAAAAGATATGAAATGAATCAGTTCAGATATTCTTGATCTGAATCCTATTTTATTATTTATTCGCCCCTCGCTGGTTCTTGAGTTATTATCTTCTTTATCTATATATGAATGCGCTATTATTTTATTCTATTGATAAATATTATCGAAAGATGCACATTTATTTTCTTCTACAAAGAAGCAAGTAATTTAATCTTGCGTGTCCATTCTCACGGTTTACCAGCGAAAGTATACTTTTGCGGTGTCCACTTCTCATTTTATGAAAACATTTTTTTCTCGCTCAAGCTGGGTTATTTCTTCGGTGGTAAGGCCGCAGCGGCTACGAGGTCGTTCTGGATAATTTTCGGAAGGGTCGCGACCGCCGCAGAAAACGCTTGAAGTAGCCCCCACTTTTGCATGAGTTTATGCTTTCCGGTTCCTCCTGTCGCTATTATCCGGCCTCCTCTGTTCTCTAGTCGCGTTGTGTCTGAAACAATAAAACACATTCATGAATGAAACCCTTCTCCGGCCTTCTCGTACCCTTCTCTCTTCGTGCAGTGCATTCCGACGCTAGACAACCTCGTACCTTTCCGCGCCCTCAGGAGTGGCCCACCACTCTTTTAACACGCTTTATCATACTCCTTCCATTCATTTGCGGCCTCTAATAATAAAGTCAAAGGTAGAACGCGGGTGATGGAAGTCGGAGGTCGAGGTCAGAAGATCTTCCTACGTGACTTCACATATCTACACACGCCCTACATGCACGCACGCACGCAACGTAGAGAAAAGTCGTACCTTTTATTCATAGGGGGCGAGCTCTGTGTGATAGTTATATTTAGAAAGAAGACTTGAGTTTTTCAAATGACAGAACTCTACCCTCTTTGTTACTTTTTATAATAATTTTTGCTCCATAACTTCATTTTCACTTCATTTTATCATTAGATTAGACATTTATTACATTTGTAATGAGAAAAACATGATATTTCGATAAGATAGGATTCATTATTATTGGACTAATTTAGAATATTAACGTTGTAGAATTAATCTTCGGAGAGATATTTAATTTCTGAAGTATGATAATAGCAATTGTTTACGTTGCTTTAATGGTGTCTATAAAATTCAAAACATGTGCATGAAAAGCATAATGGTTGCGCGATTTGTTGGCAAGAAGCACGAACTGTACGTAGTCGAGAACGAGACGGAGTATATCTTCGTGCATTGTAAAAGAGCTCCTTTGCTTCCCATCGAGGAAACGAATAGATGCATTTAAATGTTAAGAGACACTCGAGATGCAAGAGAGAAAGAGAGAAAGAGAGGAAGACAGAAACAGCGAGAAACCCTGGGAGTTATAATATAGATAGATATGTACATATATATACATATATATATATATACATATGTATGTATATCTACGTATATATACTTATATACTTAGTGAAAGGAGAGAGAGAAGACATATAATAGAAGGAGCAGAGAGAGAAAGCTTCTCATTCGTAGCACAGACCTAGAGATCGCAGTGGGCATCCATTGGCCAGAACTATGGGGTGGGTTGGCAGCGCTATGGGCTACTATCGGCTCCTTGGGGATGTTTCCACCCCTATTTCTACCAACTACCCCCTTACGGTGTACACCGAATACACTGGTATAGTTATACAGACTTGTACGTGCCGGGCTGTTGGGTATTGATCGTCGTTGGCTCCAGAATACCACGTTCTACCTACTTCTCCTTCACCTGCAGTAACGCGTCCTTACACATCCTTGCTCGTCCTTCCGCGGCCTGAGTCGCATCCCGTATCGTCCCATCCCACGGTTCGATTTTCTGTACCAATGCCAGTTGCCCGGAGCGAGGTCGGATAGTGCTCAATATCGATTAAATGCGTCAATTCGACGAGGAAACTTACTTCGAATCGAAATAATAAATCGCTTACATTTTTATTTTTATTTTTAAGAGATCACACGTGATTATATCCACAGATTTTATTTACAAATTTAGTCTATTTTCCTTTAGCGAATATTTGACTATTTTTATACGTTTTAATATTCAAAGTTAAAAGTATATCTTGATAATCAAATTCCAAATTAATGTAAAAAATATGTAGGGATCTGTAGAAATTAAAATGGCTTAAAATTACACGAAATATATTATATTCAAAGAATTTTCGTATAAAAATCAGAGACATGTTAAAAGATATTACATGTTGCGAAATTAGCATGTTTGGTTAAAAAGAAAATAATCATAATGTAGATATGTGACAATGATTTTTGGAATTTTATAGCTGCAGAAAATGTTTGTAAAATCAAATTAAAAGTGAGAGAAATAATGAAAAAAGAGAAAAAAGAGCGTGATAAAAGAAAAGGGCGACAATCAAAGGGCCATAATCAAAAATTCTTATCTTTATTAGCAGAATACCGCGTATCTTCGGGAGTGAAAAGCCATTGGGAATGAGGACATTCCATTCTCTGACAGGATTGGGTTTCTTCGATTAAGGATCCCTCTGATACTTCTAATCTGACTATATGTCCTACAGCCACTACTATTTTTCTCTCATTTTCTGTCTTTCTACCACTCTTCTTTCACATACTTAAACGAGATGCTTACATTTGCAAATAAATACAAATGTGCTTGATGTGAGTTAGCTGAGAAACTATTTGCAACAGTTCTTCGTGTAAAATCAAGCGTTACCAAAGCTGTTATAATTAAATCAGACACTAAAACGTAATTGTAATATGCAAATGAACTTAAAAATTTTCGAGAGAAATACAATCGAGACAAAAGTAACTGTTACAAGTAATACACAATAATAAGATCGTATGCAATTTTATTAATATAATTAGAAGACAATATCTTTTAGAATTTCTTTTTTTATCGAAAAATAGAATATATCCAAAATGCAATAATTATTACTTTGAAAAAACAGATTAGATTATTTTTTATTTGATATGAATTGATATGTTATATATTTCACATATTTTATAAAGATAGAGTAAATAAAAGATAAAGACAATTGTGCTATGAGATATGACCGACAGATTAAACGTAATCCTTTCTACTGCTGAAGCGCGTATCGCGATTAGTTACGAAGAGTTTAAATGATTCCTTTTAAACTTTATTATTTTTATCAATTCAATTTTTTGTAGTAGACTTATGATTTAAATTCCATTTTATGATACGTAATTAACGTTACAAGTTTAACAAATGGTACAATTATATTTGTGAAACAAGCAGCAGTTTTATCGTATTTTGTACATAAATTTTGTTTATATGTTTACAACTTTATTAAATAATTTGCATAATGTAAGAAATATGTAATCTGGTAAATACACACAAAGAGATATTCTAATTAAGATATTTCTTTCAAGTTCCAAGAGTGAGAAATTTTCCAAGCTACTTTGGCGTCTTTCCATGTTTCCTTTTGCTGGAAGGGGTAAGTCAGAATAGTGTATAAGGGGGGTGGGGCGAATGGTGTGGGGAGCCACATTTTCCAGAGAGTAAGACGAGGGACTGCAAGGGTTATGTGGTGGTAGTGATGGTGGTGGTGGCAGTCTAACGTTAGCAGGGGGAATACAGGGGGGATTCGAAAGGAAAGGCGGGGTAACAAGATGGCCGCGGCCACTGGTAAAGTAGGGGAAGTAAGACATTTATCCGTAAACAAGAGGTTGCTCCCCTATGTGATATGTCTACCGTACCGAAAAAGTAACATAAGTTTCTTCGTTTAGATTAGCATTTTTCGCGCTTCTATGATTATGTGACGTTGTTTCAACGTGGTAGCTTCAAGCAACTTTGTCGTAATACGATTTTCATCCACGAATATGTATATGATGTCTGTTTTCGAATAATTAGTTACGTATTACCAGTCCTACCTAATACATAGAAAATCGTGGTATTAGTTGTTTGTAAGCTCATTTTGAAGCGTCCTGTAAGAGGCACGGACGGTGCACCCTAGATGTGAGTAACCCTGTGGTCGTTCTCACACGCACGCATCCAAATTAACTCCTGGCTCTGTTCTATTAATTAATCTCATTACGTTAATATCTCCGTGGATCCGAAACTCGGATCTTTTGTATCGTGCGTTTGTCAACGCGCGATGTTCGTGTCGCGGATATCACAGATGTGTTTAGATAGCCATTAACTTCATTCGAAAATTGTTTCTTTATTGAGCGATTCTATCAACTATTAATCTTCTTGAATAGAGAAGAATTTATAAATAAAATAAAATAAAATAAAATGTTTTTAAACAAGATCATAACTAATGCATTTATATTTTATGTAAATTCTAACATATGCAACATTTCACATATATTTCCACATATATCTTAATGATGATTTTTAATGTGTATTATAATGATAGAAACGTATATAAGGAAGAAAGTCGGTCATCGATACACAAAACGTGATTCTCGAGGAACTGATGCGTGCGCGTTACGCCGATTACTGCTAGCACATTATCTACGTCAGCTTACACCAAATTTTGGTTAATAACTACCGGCACAGTAATCCTTTATTATGGAGCGGCAGAATCGCATTAGCATAAAAACGTAATTATACCGGCGCGTCAGAGCGCGCTATTCGTAATATTCTGTAATACGGCGGCATAGCCGAACGCCTCTCGATAATTTCGTCTCAGTCGCGCGTGCACAAGTTTCCACCAGCCCATAGGACCCACACCCCATATCCACACTCTGTATTTGGATCTTGTATAGACATTCCAATATGTGAATATATTAAATTTTTTTTTATGATAGATTTTATTGCATTAATTTCACTTTAGGCGGTCTATAATTCGCGTCAGATCTCAATCAAATTTATAATTTTATAATTTATATATACACATTATATATGACACACATATAGTTTGATATATATTTTATATATATAATATATATATTCAGAGTCTTCAAATCTTTTTCTGAGTCTTTTCTATACAAGGGGATACGTAAAATTAAAAACAAATAAAAACAAATTTTTATCAAGAGTCATGGATTATTTAAAATAAATTTAATATGAGTAAAAGAATAGAAAATTTGATAAATCTTAACTGATTCTTATCATTGCTTCTTTCCCCGTTATAGAATCGTGAGTCTATTAAATCTTAGCAAGTATTACGTATAATTTTCTATTACTTCCGATTTGTTATCTTTAACGTTTTCTCAATGCTCCCACGACTTGCGAAAAGAAGCAGGATCCCCTTTTACACGTGAATGTATCTGCCTGTGTGTTCGGATAAGCAGCGTGACGCTGCGGTGAGAAAGCACGCGACCTTCTTTTTCTTGCCGGTCTACGATCGCAAGGAGGTGCGGGGAATGAGCGGTATGATCGATCCGACGGTAACGCGTCAGCCGGTACTCGGGTGGAAAATAGCGTTCGGTGGATGTTGACTACGGCGGTTCTACCCTTCGACAACTCGAACGAGAATGCCCGGTTGGATGTACATAGCTTTACAGGAAGTCACTCTGTACCTTCGTTGAATGACCAGTAACACACATGGCCGCCGTGGCGTGTCTGTGTATGCTCGCACGTGTATGTTCTCCTTGTGTCCGGCGTATACGTGCATCGTTCCGCACATCGACACAACCAAAGCGTGCGTTTTTGTGTGCATGCGTGCACGCGCTCACACGCGTGTGTTGGTACACGGACCACATACGTATTGGCGCGGGCAGACGGGACGGAGGGTGGTGGTAGCTGCCCGGACAGAGAAATGAGAATAGTGTCGGTCTACGAGCTGAGTGGAGTTGGTGAGCAAATTGCTCAAAGTAATTAATCGCTTTTGCCGGGTTGGCTTGCCACGTTGCCGGCTGAAGCTCATCCGAGGGGTGGCACCAGGTACCCCAGGAAGAGCTATCGAGGGACTCGCTTAAAATGGCCGACTTAGCGTCTAGCTTCGGCGAAATGCCCGGGTGACAATAGCGAACTTTGTGTACACCAGGGTCGATTTCTAAGGAAGTTGTCTTGATAGCTTTATTTTATAAAATAATAAAGTTCCTAAATAATCAGTCAAATGCACGATATTCTCGATTGTTTATTTATAAAAATTTATGAAATTTTAGATTTTTATTTATGTATATTCTATGGCGATAAAAGTGATAGCATTCTTTTTTAATAGTATGAAAAGGAGAGAAAAAGAAATTTATTTAAAACCATCTATTTATGATATTATTTTTATATAATGTTATTAATGTATTCACACATTTATAATGTTAGTTGGCTGTTTTGATGTCTAGAAAGCATTATACATGCGTGGTAAAGCATAATAATATCGCGGATGAGTGTGTTAGAAATTTGGTACATTGGTTTTAGGATCGGACATGTAAAGTTTGAAGTACTCGTTATCCTCTTTCGTACGTTCGCCATGCAACTTTTCGAAACATCGTTGGTGGGTTTGAATCTACATATCGTTTTATTCCATCCGTGTAGTACAAACTCATTCTGGATAACTTTACTATGTTGAAGTAGTCTCTTACGTATCTTTAAAGCATAAATACGTGTTTATTGCTAGCAAAATACGATGATAAATTTTAGTGATTACACAACACTGTGTAAAAATAAAAAATGTAATTGTATAAATTAGTTTACAAATTATTTCAATGAATGTACAACTTACGAGCTTGTGACAATATATTTAGTCAATAAACTTTATATTTACTATAATGTCGCACATGTCGCAAAAATTATTTCAGTATAATTTCTAAAGCATTCATGCGAAATCAGTGATTTCTAAACACAATAGCTAATTTACTGTTTGTCAAATATCTTGTTCTTCTTCCATGTTTGTGGAATAAAAATTGTGTAATAAGATATAATATGAGATGCATTCTTATCGTATAGTAAATAAAATGTGGAAAGATAAAAAATATAGAGGACTAATTGCTTGATTTGATTATTATTGTTATTTGTAAACTGTTTGTATTTTGTAAACCGTTGTTTTGTAACGTTAACATGTGATCTTAACATGTATCGAAAGAGTTTTGCGTTGCACGCTTTACTTTTATTTTTAAGAAGAATCACTAGGGCAATATATATATATATACATCTACATATACGTACGTATGTGTGCGCGCGCGCACACACACACATATATATATATGTAGATATATATATACACATTAATATTCACTATTATATAATAATTGCAAATAGAGATAAATAGGAAAAAAGACAACTATCATTCTGCCAAAAATAGACAAGTATAAAATCTTGGAAGTAGGTGAAACCTCATCTGGCATGCAGTTTAAATTCTGCAAAGCATGAAAACGGAGCAATTTAGAAAATTAGCTCTCGTCTCTGATGATGTTCGGTAGATCGTGGCATATCTTCGTCTAGAGACGTCGCGTCTCGTGAGAACCTACCGCAGGCATCGCGTGTACATCGCGGTGGTTTCGCGGAAGCTGCATCAGGATGGACGCATGCGCGCTGATCGCAACCTTCCTCGGTCACGGAGGGTGGCTGGACGAAAGGTATGAAAGAGCGAAGAGCGGAAGAGCGGGGGCGACTGAAACAGACTGTGAGGACAGCGCGAGTGGAGAACGAAGAGGCTGGTCTCAACAACGGTGCGAAGTAGACGCGACGGAACAAGCGAGAACGTGGCAAGGACAATCGGTTAAGAGGGGAAGCGCAAACGAAGGACGAAGATGAAGACTCGGCGTAATGAGAACCCAAAGTAAACGAAGCAACGCACACGAGGAGCGTAATCGGGCAGGGAATGAATATCTTACATGACACAAACGTAAAATCCTTTGAGATAGTAAAGACACGGAGAAGGAAGTAAATAATGAAATTAACAGAGAGAGAATGTAGATGAAGGATGCGGAAGGTAATATTTATTAATGAGAAACTTGAAAATAAAAAGAGCTTAATATGAAAAATGAAGAATTAATTTTAATTTAACTTTATGAATAAAGATGTGTAAAGGAAAGCGGATAAATGAATTAAAAGACAAAAGAAGATGATAAGAAGGGAGACAAGTATGAGAAATGTGCAGATGGAAAGATCTCGTGGATATATCTATGTTTTGTTAGAAAGAAAATAAATAAACGAACATGACGAGTTTTCAGCCAGCTTGGAGAGACGAGAATAAGAAGATGAAGAAAACGGTGACGAGAATCGGACAAGCGACTTTCTATCTCGGGAAGCAAGTACTGAAGTTGTCTACCATCATCTAGCACAGCGCCTAGAAAAGGGGGGTGCTTTCATCCGCGGAACTGGGCGCGACTAACCTCTATCGATCGTAAGAAGACTTCCACACCTACGAACCTCACACTTCCTCCCGCTGCGTCCTATACTGGGTGGATCGCGTATAAATAAATAAACCGGCCGAGGCACCTGAGCGACTGCCCATCCACGTGATTGCACGCAGCGTTCCATTACTCATAGCTGCTACTTCATAGCTTCCCGGTTGATTTCGCACTTTGCAAGTTCTTCTCGCGTTTGATAGGTTACTCAACTTTCACACTTATAATGGAAATTCAACATATATAGAGATCAATATTAATACTATTAAATTATATTAAAGTATAGTAGAAAGTCAATGAACTATAAGTAAAAGATGTATAAAATTGTAAAAAATCTATTACATGCATTTTGAAAATTTAGAAATTACATTGAGTACTTATGTTTGTTTACTGTATTTTTATTTTTACTTGATGCCAAATCATATATTATCTTTCAATTCTATTTTATTTTAATTCGTATATGCTATATCTTATTTTCTATTTTTCATCCTATTTTCTATTTTTCATCCTATTTTATATTTTTCTTCTTTAAAACACTATTTAAAATAAAAATGAAAAAAAATATATATATTTCTGTACTAATTATGCTTATTTACAACATTGCTAATTAATTTTATAAAACGAGGCATTTAGTTTTTTATAATGATTATTATTTAAATAGTTTATTGCGGTAACAAGTGGTCGATTATTCTTTTATGAGTGTAACGTTTCTATAAAGTGGCCGGCTATTAATTATGACGCTGCACGTCTGCGGCGCGTTGTACGTAGATACATAAAAACCGAGGCTGAAACGTTCTTAAATCACTTTGTACGAGCACGTTTGTCGTGGCGACGATTCGTACTCTCGACGTGCTGGTTGGCGTTTCCCGCCACATTTAAATCCCTTTATCTTGAGCCACCCGTTGCATCCGCCAGATTCAAAGGTCGGTTTTGCAGAACCGCGGCTTCGTAAGAAGCGCAGCTTCGCCGTACTGGTTCGCGACATAAGAACATCACCGGTGGTGGTGGCGGCGATGACGACGACGGCGGCGGTAGTGGTGCAAAGGGGGGGGTGGGAAGAGAGGCAAGAGGGGGTGGCGAGGGTTGAGACGGGAAACTAAGTTGTATTGATCCTAGGTTGCAGGGGTGGAAAACCAGGCAGGGTTAGTACGTGTTCTTAATCGCCAAGTGACCGCCCTCTCTGTCTCTCTCTTTCTCTCTCTCTCTCTCCCTCTTCTCCTCTTCTCCTCTGCCTCCGCCACCTTCGCCTCTTCCTATTTCTCCACCTTCCACCCGCTTTTGCTTCCTCCCTCCATTCAGCCGTCGCCACATCCGACCGGCTAAAGGCTTCTCTTCTCGCCCTCGAGAATCATGCATCCCCTTACTCCTCTATAGAATCGCCGACGCCATTCGGTTGAGGGATTGTTTCAGGATTAGGTAAGGAATCGCGGTATTGTTCTGTCGTATAGAGTTATTACGCGGAACGATGAATCGCATCTTAAATTGCTCGTAAATAGGGGTAGATTTATGATTTACAAAAAACAATGTCTAAATCCTTTTAATTTTATAAACTAGTCAATTTTAGTGCGTTTTATTATTAAAGTTAAAATGGCTATAAATAAGAAGAAACTCTGTTCTATTTACTTATATAAATTTCACTATCTTATTTGACTAAAAATGTTTACATCTTAAAGTTAATGTATTAAAAATGAAACGGAATAATATAATATTTTTATTTTTGACGCTGACATTTTATTCACAGCACGTCTGCTGTATTTTTATATGATATGTAAGTTAATATTAGTTGCTTTATTATTAACCCATCTATAATGGCAACTACTTTTTATATAATTTTTTATGCGGTTTTTTTTCAACGCCTGTCTCCAGTCTCACCCTCGGCCACAGACAGTTTTTTTTTTAAACACGTCCTACGCTTTCTTTTATAAGCGCGTCTAACGATAGACACGGCCTTGAAACGATTGCAGCTGCAACGGCGGCAGTCTCGAATTAATTAACAGTTCCTAGGCAAGTTTAATAGCGAGTTTAATCGAAACTTTTAGACAATCGTTTTAGATTGGTCCGTTGTTTTCTGCGTTATTGCTGTGACATATACGAAGGTCTCGTATGAAGTTCGAATTAAACTATCGTACATTGTTCCTCGGCGGAGTGCGGAGTGCTAAATACGAGCTTACATCTGCAAGCCAGAAATTCCAGTTTATCTTCTGAATTCCTGACCGAACACTTTTCGTACAATATACTCCTCGTCCCGCGTTCTCACCGCACGTTTAACAACGTAAACATGACTATTTAATTCCAATCCTTTTATCTCTAATCCTTCACTTTACATCGAAGATATACCTTGCGCAAATATTACTGAAATCCGGCATTGAGCAATCATTAACGCTAGAAACGCGATGTCTAGAGAAATTTTCCATTAATAGTCTTTTGACTACAGGAAACGCGTAATATCGTATCAAGTCTCGTCTACCGTGAATAATAATGCGTAATGCTAATATGAAAATTCATAGTCGTATCGCTTCAGGCATTTACCTGATTTGATGCATTTAACATATCGCAAATATGATATTATAAAAACATTTTATTATCAGTCTCATGTGAAATAACATGCTTTCCTGTCCGATATCGTTTCCCTTATCTTTTTAGTATAATTTTACAAAAATTCTTTGCTCTTTGTTATACTCGTTTCGCGTTTTGTACGATATTTGATTTCGCTCAAAGAAAGGCGTGATAGGTAGTTTGAGAGGCTGACAAGCCTGTCAGTTGGCATATTATGTCGCTTAAAATTCAAAATGGTGAAAGACACGGAGAGATGTCGGCATTAATTGGATTCTACCGAGACTCGTGCGTTACCGTCGCGCTGACTTGATAGGAAGGATGATATGAAAGGGTGAAAACACAATTAACGAGTACATTCGGCCGTTGTGCTATAATTTGATACCATCTCGCGCAATAAAAAACTTAATATTTATGACGCGATGACAATTAATCGTTTCTTAACGATATCTTTTTATGGAACTTCATTATTTTTTAAATAAATTTTATTTATAACATAATTCATACTTCTATTCCAACAGTTGAATGTAAACTCCATTATAAAATATTATTAATTTGAATTATTATGAATAATGAATTATTTATTCGAGTATACATAAAATAAGTGATGCTCGTGTAAATGTACGTATAAATTTATCCAAAAAAATAATACCGCATTTTTTAAGATTGTTGAAACAATATTTAAAAATTATTACACAAAATATTACATGGGATTTTTAATAACTTTATATTGAAATTGATAGATAAAAATAATATATATATCGATAGATAATAATATAATAATAGCACATGATTATATGAAATGACATTTTCTTGAATCCGTCTTGAACCGGTTTCTAAAGGAGAATCTGTCCCACGATCTTTGACTTCTCTAAAACATTTTCTTCCTCATGGGAGAAATGATCCTGCTTTGAAATCCGGATCTTGTGGTCCAGAGGTTTTACTGTTTAGAAGATACCCCGTGGGATTTCAATTCTGACTGTGTAAGAAAACCAACAGTTCAATCACTTTTATCAATATTTAGATTTTAAACATTATAAAGATAAATCTAAAATAATTTTTATTTTAGTATTTCAATTAAGAATAAATCATTAAAAAACAATTACATAACAAAAATAATTATATAAAACAAAAATTAACAAAATAGTTTTATATTGATGTATATTAGATTACAATAATTTCCATGAAATTATATCAGATTAATAAATTTGATTTCTTGTACAGATATAATGCAGATATAGTACAGATATATCATTCTTCATATGGTACAATATGAGTTGCACGTCGTTAATTTCGTTAAACTGTCGTGAAATCCTGCAAGCGGACTTTCAACATTTTCACAACGCAAATTAAGTTAGTAATCGCGTGTAATAATTGCGGCCATTACATCGGTAGTGATCGATATCGAGTGGAAGGTTATCGAGTAAAACTCACTGCCATTCGGGCTGAATTCTGCGTTACAGCCACGTTGATCGCATAATTTCTCGCGGTGCAACGGTAATATTTCCGGCTTGTCTCATTGCGTGGCCGCGGCGTATTTCGGCCGCAAACAAACCCCGAAACAACAATTGATTCCAGGGAACATGTCGCGTCGCATACCATGTGCAAAACACCGAACAACGGATTTTCTTGCTCGCCATTGGACAGGGGGCAGGGCCGCGCCAGCCTGGAAATTTACGGGATTGTATTCGCGCGAGTATCTTTTTGTCCGGCAACGACACGACTTTGCTTCGTCGTTAATTACACGCTGATAAGTTCCTGACCTAGGGCGGAAAAAAGAGAGAAAGTGGAAGAGGAAGGTAGAGAGAAACTAGTGACGAGGCTGGATGACCTATAGTCTGAACTTTTTGTTTGCGTTGTACTTCCAATACGTGAAAAATCGATTTAATTGCATAAATTAAGCATGCCAGTATATTTTGTTCAGATATACTATCTTATTATCGCTGTCGAAATGTATTCGTATTGCTTGTAATATTTTGTGAAAATTATTCCTTACGACAGCTGTACTATATGCATCAGAGGGAAAATTGCCAATTTTTTTAAAAAGAAAAATGTACAAATTAGGAGAAATATACAAATCCAATTTGAGCAAATTTTTAATAAAAGTGATATTACACATATATTATACATATTATTTTTACTAAAAATTTGCTCAAATTGGATTTGTATATTTCTCCTAATTTATACATTTTACTTTTTTTAAAAAATTGTCATAATCGAGATGTTAAGTGAAATAAAAGTGATATTTTTATAAGAATTAGATAACCTGATATAGGGATATTTGGCATAAGGATGATATTTTTTATGATTTCTATTTCATCTCTTAAAAATTGAACACTTCATTTATCATTACTGCTTAAGCCTGGTTTAATAGTTTTAACCATCTATTTTCAATGTGATTGATCGGACTCTCGGAAAATCTCATTCTCCTGCCGAATGTCGGACGAATCTTAATCGGCCGCCGGAAATATGCTGCGAGTATAATACTCGGTAGGAAATGACGTCATCACTCAGTGTAACGTTAGAGAGAGGTAGAGAGAGAGAGGTAGAGAGAGAGGTAGAGAG